>JADRCH010000344.1:1182874-1272070 GCA_019843965.1 Rhynchomys soricoides | reverse complement strand
TCCACTATTTTTTTCTCTTTTAATTTTTATGTATTTTTGAGGTTTGGTTTTATTACTATAACATTTGATAGTTCTATTTTCTCTTCTCTGAAATTACTTGGTGGAACAGATTTGAAATTATATTTCAGTAGATCTCCGCTTGTAAATAGATCATCCTCATCTTCTACTGTTTCAGTGTGTTTATTGATGTTATAAAATCAACTGACTAAAAGCAACTTGTGTAGAAGAATGTTTATTTCATTTGGTATTTTGTACTGTTGAAAATTCAGTTGGAAAATCAGATAAATTATTCTTCGGTAAAGAATGTAACAGTGTGCCCTTATACTGAAGAATGAAAAAGATAAACACCTGGTGACCCTGCACATGCACCTGAGGATATTCCACTGAATGGATTTAAAAATGGATGACCTCAACAAACTTGCTCCCTTCTGTATTAACATGGGGGCGGAAGACTTCCATACATTTTTTTTTTTTTCTGTCCAGAGCAAACAATGGAACTTAAAATAAGAAATGCCAAGATCTAATTGAAGAATGGTTATAGATTTTTCTCACTACTGAGAAATTGAAGGTTTCTAAACTGGGAAATTCAGGTGATCTAAGGTTAATAAGGTTAATATGTCAGTGATGTGAACTGCAAATTGCTTAGTGTGATGTAACCCTATTACAATAATGTAATATTTTTAACAGGCATATGCAAATCAATATTACCTTGAAATTTCATTTTGTCTCATTTGGAATATCTTTCTTCCAAGAAATAAACAAAAACAAGTGCTTCTAAAATACCAGAGGGAGAAGTTGCTGACTTGAATGTAAATTTGTTTAGCTTCAGCAAAATTCTGTATGAAATAGTTGCAAAATCTAAAAATGAAACTACTCTATGTTAATGCCAAAATGATGCTAGGAAATTTTCTGAAGCAATCTAATATAATCCCTGAAATAAGCCTGTATCCAGCATTATATTAAATTGAGACAAACAATAACATTTCCTCTTATATCAGAAATGAGGGAAGGTTATCCACTACTTTCTATCATTACTAGATACCATGCTTGACATATTAGAAAAATAAATTAGACAACAGAAAAGAATAGAATGGGAATAGAAAATAATAGAAAGTAGGTAAGAAGATGAACAAGAGATCCTGTATCAATAAAGGTAAAAATTGAGGAAGGACTCTGACATTTACACAGGCATATTTACACAGGCACACACACATACACACACACACACACTTGAGAGAGAGAGAGAGAGACAATGCATGCTGATTCACACATGAAAATGCATACATTCTGAAAGCACACATAAATAACAAATGATCAATAGAGTAAAAAATAAGAAAACCTACAGGAAATTATTAAAACATATGTTTTGTTGTGCTGCATAAAAATCTTTGGCTAAGCTCCAGTGACTTACAGTTTTCTCCAGTAAACTAATTTCTTTTCTTACCGTTACTATTTCAATTCTAGATGTAATGTCAGATTGTTGAAGTACTGAATTCTTTATCTCAGCAGGAAGTTACAAACTCATTTCCAAAGAATATGTCAGTAGAATATTGGTTTACACACTAGTTTCTGTGTTCTGTCTTTAGCAGGCATTGATTTTCTGAATATCCATAAGTAACTTTTCATTATGTTTTGAAGCTATAGCTGTGATGTGATCAGTAAAATAGTCTTTATAATGTATTTTGACAATGTTCCATGTTAAAATAATCTGACTCTATACGTTTCAGGGCAAGTTATTTTATTATAAATCTGTGTATAGAAAGAATACATTTACAAAATCATGTAGATCTTAATATGTGATTAAATGCATATTACACAAATATTCTCTCATTGCATTAGACAAAAAGAAGTGATAAACAGAGTTTTGTTTTTCAAATAAGGCAGTTATTGGAAAGGCTTAAGGCATTTTGCCAGTATATGTATTGGACAAGTGAATTCAGCTTCTTACTGAAATTACTTAAAATTATTCACATTAAAATATATTTATATAGTATATTGCATCAGAGAATAACAGATATTTAGAATTGTATATATTTGTCAAATGGGGCTTTATGTATATTAAAAAGGTAAGTTTTATCTAAATAAAGTTCAGTAAATAAGAATTATTGGCCTTCATATTTGTATATTATGTAATTTGTTTAAAAGACAAATTTTTTTCCTTTTTTAAATTCACTTTCAATTTGAGAATGTTTTGCCTTTCCTTATTTCTAAATAAACTGTGATATTTTATTATGCCATGCATTTCATTAAGTATCATCCATAATATATGTTTTATTGAAAAGTATCCTTAGTAAACCTAATCCATAATTTTTTTTGAAAATATTATTAGGTAAATTGAAACTACCTTAAATTTGAAAAATATAACAACTTCCTGTAACCATGCTCTCATTTTAATAGAAAAGTTCTCTCACTCCACAAATTAAAGCATTGTAGATTTCTAAATTATAAAATTCCTCACAAATAACTAAGAAAATCAAATAATAATTAAGTTAAATTCTTCCATTTAAATTATATATCCTACCATTTTTTGGATTCATAAATGTATAATATATTTTATTGATAATATTGTCACATAGTTCTTTTCCAGATAAAATAAATGTTTACTATAACTCTCTCTATATATTACATTTTTAACAATTACCAAGAAAAGGAAGAAATTCTGAGACAGCTTCCCTTATGCCTCTTTTGTCATAGAAAATTGATTCACTTGCAGTCTTTTATGTCAATTTCTAAAGAAAGTTCAAATCAAAATCTTAAAAAAAATAAAATAGAAGATTCCTGAAGGCATAAAACCTCTTGTCAAGTAAATCTAGATGAAAATTACATTTACAATTACTTTTAACTGTGTTAAATTTGAACTTGTTTGCATAGCAAAATTGGGTTGTAGTGTGTGGTGGGTGTGTGTGTGTGTGTGTGTGTTTAAACAAGTCAACTGGCTTATTTTGAAAGGCTTGTTTCTTCTCAGAGCACAAACTGGAGACACTAGTCTAGTCAATAGACTAGGATATTTGGATGCTTCATCTGTATTTAAAATAGTATAGACAGGTTCTCTTTGATAATATGTCTGTAGTAAAAAGTATGCTGGTGTATGAATTTATAAATATTTAAACCAAATCCACATGACTAATACTACAAAAAAATATAATTGAAAGTGCAAAAATAGAATCCAGAAATGAAGAGAGAATGATAAAATTCTTACCAAAATACTGGTAAAATGAGCTAGTTATTATGTTCCATAACAAAATTTAAAGTTTACTTGATATTCTATTGCTGTATAGATATAAAGAAAGACATTGATTTTAAAACACTACTATAAATTATGTTAAAATATTACTTAGATTTACTGATGAAAATATTCTTATCTTACAGTGGTAACTGATTTGTGTGGTTAATAAGAAACACATTCATTTTAATAAGCAAGAGGGAAAAGTTAAATACAAAGAGAGATGATGAAATTTAATCTGTGATTTAGTCTTGACTTAATTGCACCTGAGAGTTTGTCCCATAAGGAAATTTGACTGGAAAATACATACAATATATGTTAATAAATATAATTCAATAAAATATTTTCTACCTTATTATTCATTTTAAGTGTTAATTTGAAAACATTTATTAAATTTGTTTAATACATGACCTATAGAAATAAAAATGTAAACATTATTTAAGATAAAACTGATGGCCTCACAATCATTCCTCATAATTTCCTATTCTCTCATTAATTGTGTGACATATATATTTAAGTTTTCTAGAAATATGTATAACTAATGAATGTAAATATTTACTATAAGAGTAAGGAAATAATTTACATCTGCAGAACTCTTACATCTAACTGTTATCCCAGTATTCTTACAGTGAGATTGGAGCAGACACAGGAAAATCTCCAAAAGTACACTTTATAGCTAACCTGGCATTATAACATACAGAGCAATAAAGTAACCTTTCTGAAACACGACTAAAAGGTAAGAAACAACATCCAAAGTTGTCCTCTTACCTCTTCATAAGCATGTATGCTTCTACTTATACATACACACATAATCATTATATCCACAAAAAGAAGGAGATAGAGGAATCTAAACTAGGTATTTCAAAATTTTCTAGATTAATTGAAGAAAATAAGATACATGCTTTTAACTAGCCAATGAGCTTTTGAAAGTGTATTTTGTCTCAATGATTCTAATTAACTGGATTCTATGAGATTCTACCTAATATTAGCTAAGTGAACAAATATTTGCTTTGTCTATTGTGAATGTCATCTTTCTTTCTTCAGAACAGGGATTAGATGTGAGATGTAACCAAGCTATAGTAATATCTGGCATGAGCTGAGCCCAAAGACTTTCTTTGTCTGTTCTATCTATCCGTAGGCCTAGAACTGGATGTTCCTCACTTCTATGCAATCTAATCTTCTAAGATGACTGATTCAATCTAGCTTCTCTCAGCTTCTCACTTAGTATCTCTGCATGGCCTCATACTAACTATGACAATATGTTCTAATCTTCTTGTTCTTTCTCATGGCTTTTTCTTTCTTTACATGTGTCTACCCTGTTCTCTCTAAACTGCCAAACACACAACACTACTATGTGTTTCTACTTGTTCTCTCTTTTTATGTTATCTTCCCTGTGCTGTTCTTTAGAAACTTGGGTATATCCTTTCTGACTCATTCTGTCAAATCTTTATCTGATTTATCTTTATCTACCTCTGAATTAGATGTCATTTTCAAACATGGCTGCTTCCTTCTACAAACTAACTTTAATTATTATGGATTAAAGGTATATAATAAGGGCATGTCTGTATTCCAGCCAGATCATACTATAATTCAGGGTATGACTGAATTCCGGTGGGATCATTAATATATAGAAGTCATAAATTCCTTGCCAGATAAGCCATGGTGGTGGGTTAAAGTTCTTCTACTTCTAACTCCTTTCTGTTGAAGCTAAAAATTGTACAGTGTAACTTTTATTACAGAAACAGTTACCTATCCCAATCTACTGGCTGGTTTTATTTGTCAACTTCACAGAAGCTAGAGTTATCACAGAGAAATGACCCTCTATTGAGAGAATGCCTCTATGAGATCTAGATGCCAGGCATTTTCTCAATTAGTGACTAAAAGGGGACGGCTCATCCAATTGTGAGTGGTACAATCACTCGGTTGGTGGTCCTGGGTTCTAAAGGACAGTGTGCTGAGGAAGCCAGGGGAGGCAATTCAGTAAGCAACACCACACCATTGTCTCTGCATCAGCTTGCCCGTTCCTCCAGATTCCTGCAATGTTTGAGTTCCAGTCCTGACATCATTTGGTGATGAACAGCAATACGGAAGTATAAACTGAATAAACCTTTTACTCCTCTCCAATTTGTTTCTTAGTCATGGTGTTTTGTTGCAGCAATAGAAACCACAAGACAGCCACAAATTTCACAATCACAATATACTTATGATGACACATTGGTGTGATAAAGCCTCATAACTATAGTCCAGACCATTTGTCCTTCAGCAAACATCTATTTCAGCATCAAGTTTCAGTATGCCAGTCTGACGACTATCTTGTCCTTTTTCAGCCAGTTTGTTAAGCAATTCCTCTGCAGGAGGTTCTTCTTCTTGGAGTTGTGCCTTTCATGTAGAAGATTTTCATATTCAGATGAGATCTTTATCAATTTTGATAGAACACATAGTCTTTCATCACCTACGAAAATATAGACAAAACCTCACCCCCAATATAACATATTCTTCAACTTCCACTCTGATGTTAAAATGTCTTTAAAGTGTACAGATAGAATTAATTCAGCAAATTTTCTACAATCAAGTGTCCTTCAGCAATTTTTTTTCTGCCTCATTCCATGAAAAAAATGTTAAGTTAATAAAGCATTATTCAGTCTTTTTCTTGAGGTTCTTATCCCCTCTTTCGGTATATTAAGCAAGACCTTTAAGTTACAATTAAGATCTTTATATAACCATTCAACCTGTTGGATTGTATAGTGTATCTGTAATACACTTTATGTTATAATATAAAAATAAGTTTCATTCTACTGGAAGCATATGGAGGGATATTGTCAGTCTTAACTTATTAGGGTATCACTCTGATAGCCATCACTTCCAAGAACTATGCAGTTAAAGAATCAGACTTTTGAGAACTCAAAGCAGAATCTTATTGAAATCCTCTTGTAAATCATTTGTATGATGTAGAAATTTTCATTTTTAAAGTTCTGCAAAGTGAAACATATTCACCAAATTTCATTGTTTTGCTTTGGGTACCCTTTTGGCTATATCCAGCAGGTTATAGAATTTGATTTTACAAAGAACAATTAGCTTTTTTTTTTTTTAACACATTTGCCTTGCTGTAAATTAATGCAAAATTTCTCTTTAAAACTTTGCTGTTAACATGATGTTTATTGTGAAATACTGAGGCTTCTAACACACTTTCTATTCATAGGTGGTCAATCTCTTCATTTCTTTGTGCCAATGAAAATTTAAATGAAATCAAATATGAGTGATGTATAGTGGATAATTTCTGTTTTGTATTTCATGTTGCCAGTGTATAAATAAGGTTGTTAATATTGAATTATCAGAAGTAAATTCAGCAGTTACAATATGTAAAACACCGTATCTATGTATTGTGACTCAGTAATTATATTGATAGGTTCAAAAAATCTAATAAAACCAAAAGAATTACATATAACTCTAATTATTCAACAAACTCATGTGGGCTTTGAATTGCTTTACTCATACTTCCAGACTTATTGCCTGCCATTTCTGATTTATTTGTTAAATGTTAAAAACATCAGAAGTTGCTTTCTATTTTATGATAGATGGGAAAATCCAATTAATTCTTTTTATGATATGAAGTTGCTTAGTATTGGGATATTTGTTGATAATTTCTTTCAAGTAATTACTATGAGATTTTTGGAAACTTTTATTAATTACCTGTAATGAAATTTTTGCAGCATTTATGTAAGGTACACCTTCTATAATCTGCTGGATGTAATCTTAAACGTACCTCTGTTTCTACTGGGTCTGTTTCTACTAATTGACAAAGTCTTACTCTTATTTTTCAATTAAAGCAGAATTCTTTTCAACATAAGTTTTTAGATTTTTACTGTTTATGCACTAAGACTATCCATTATGAACTATTGCTTTTTTGCAAAGTTTGAAACAAGTTACTCAAATCTTAATTAGTTAAACTTATAATAGGCCATAAGCAATTAATATTTCTAAATAGTTTTAAAAGTCACTAGGAGTTTTTAAATGATATATGCTCTGTACCATTTGTGGTTGAATCTTTTGTTGACTTAGTTTAAATTGTAGATAGTTAATAGAATCTTGTATCCTAGATTTTTCAGGAGCAATCTGTAAAATAATTTTAATCTAATAACGTGATTGTTCTGGAAAAAGACCACAACCAAAAACCTTCTCGATCTGAAATGACATCAGAAAATTTTGACAGGAGGAGTCAGAGACACAGGATATACCCAACTCTCATGAGAACTAAGAGGAATGGGGGATAAGACCATTTTATTGGGACAGTTTTTTGTTTGTTTGTTTGCTTGTTTTTTGTTTTGTTTTGTTTTCTTTTTTGAGACAGAGTTTCTCTGTGTCCTCTAACTCAGAAATCTGCCTGCCTCTGACTCCTGAGTGCTGGGATTAAAGATATGTGCCACCACTACCCGGTGGGACAGTTTTATAAACACAGGTAACAGTAAAGACATAATGAGTCAGAAAATGAGAAGAAGCCAGAAGTTAGAACAGATTGTCAGACTTATTTTGAGGTTGACAGGAATTCTGCCAGAAAGCAAGAGGATCCAGCTTAAATAAGACAGCTTGGTAAGGAGTTCAAGTCAGAATAGAGGACTTGAATCAGCCAGCCAAAGTTCAGAAATAGATCTAAAGAGAAAACCTATAAGATGCCAATTTTATTTGATGAATAAAAGTTACTTTTGCAGCAACATATAAACCCTAATAGCCAAAATTGTTCTTTTGTTTCATTAAACTTTCTCTCTAATACATTTGCATCAGAATCAGCCAACAAAATATAATCCATAAAATGTTAAATTATGGATTGAGTATTGTTGATATATTATTTCTAGCGGCTGTTGTATAAATATTGATATGAGTTGGATGTTTTAACATTCCTTGAGGAAGAGTGTTCCATTAGTATATACTCTCACATGCTAAGCATTGTTATATGTAAGTATAGTAAAAGTAATTTTTTCTCTATCTTGCAATTGTAGCAGAATAATAAAGAAGTAGTCTTTTAAGTCTATTATTATAGGAAATTCTTTTGAAAATAGAGAGGGTTAAGGGGATTCCAGTCTTTAATAGACCCATAGGGTAGATCATTTTATTTACAGTTCTTGGCTAGTCAATCTCCTCCAATTTTGAGATTTCTTTTTAATGACAAATATAGAAGAAATACAAGGACATATACACTGTTCTATTTAGAGAGCTTCCAGATACTCTTGTATCAACTTATCACATGCTTATAATATTTTCTCACTCAAGGACTTGTGCTCTAATCACACATGTTTGTTAATTAACCATTTGAAAGTTAGTTTACTTCAGAATAACATATTTTCTTAATTTTTTAACAAATGAAGCAACCAATAAAGGACAGTAAGTTAATTTTGCCTTTAATAATATAAACATAACTTGGTGAGCAGTATATCACAAGGCACAATATATAAACATAAACATAAATGTTTACTTCAATATCTTTGGGGTATAAATAATTAAAATTCTATTGTATGATTTCTTTTAGTTGTTTTTTGTTTGATTGATTGTTCGATTGTTTTTGAAACAGGGTGTTCCTTTATATAGCCATTGATGTCCTAAAACTCTCTCTTTGGACCAGGCTGTCCTTGACCTCACAGATATCTGTCTGTCTCTGTCTTCTGGGTGCTGGACTAAAGGTCTGTGACAATACTGCCAGGATATATTATAGTTTCTATTGCTGCTATGAAACACCATGATAAAAAAGCAAGTTGGGAAGAAAGGTTTTATTCAGCTTACACTACCATATAGCTGTTCATCAAAGGAAGTCAGGACAGAAGTTGAAGCAGAGCAGGAATTTGGAGACTGGCTGATGCAGAGGCCATGAAATAGTACTGCTTACACACTTGTTCTCATGGCTTGCTAGGCCTGTTTTCTATAGAACCAAAGACCATCAGCACAGGGATGGAACCACTCATAGTGGGTTAATCCTCCATCAACATGTACTAATTAAGAAAATGTTAGCTCCTGTCTGTAAACACACCATAGTCAATAATAGTGTCAGGCCTTGGAGCCTCCCCCATTAGTTGAATTACAATTTGGGCCTGACACTGGGCATCCTTTTGCTCAGGCTTCTCTCCAATTTTGTCCAGGAAGTTTGTGATTTTTTTAGACAGAAACAATCCTGGGTCAGAGTTTTTGACTATAGGATGGCAACCCCATCCCTCCACTTGATGTCATGTCATTCTAGTGGAGGTGAACTCTACAAGTTCAATCTCCCAACTGTAGACCATTTCATCTAAGGTCCCTCCCTTTGAGTTTTGAGTCTCTCACCTCCCAAGTATCTGTTATTTTCTAGAGGTTTCCCCCACCTCCTACCTACTGAGGTTGCCTGTTTCCATTCTTTCTGCTGGCCCTCAGGGCTTCAGCCCTGCCCACCCCTAGGCCTGATACTATTACTGATGCTATGGTGAGATTACAGAGAGGAGTCTAGCATGGCTGCCTTCCAAGAGGCTAAACAAGAAACTGATAGAGTCAGATGCAAATACATTCACCCAAACAATTGACAAAAGCCATTCGTTCAATTAGGGAAAAGATGGACTTGGCTGAGAAGGAGGGGGACCCTATAGGAAGACCAGTAGTCTTAATTAATCTGGACCCAGAGATCTCTCAGACACTGAGTCACTAAACAGGTAGCATACCCCAGCTGATATGAGGCCCTGACACATTTACAGCAGAGGATTGACTGCCTGGTCTGGTCTCAGTGAGAGAAAATGCACCTAACCTTCAGGATACTTGAAGCCCCACAAGAGGGAAGGTATAGTGGAGGTACATGGGGACATCCTCTTGGAGATAGGGGAGAGGATATAGGATGAGGAACAGTCAGAGGGTCGACCAGGAGTAGGAAAATGCCTTGACTGTAAAAAAATTAATAATAATAATAATAATAATAATAATAATAATAATAATAATAATAAAAAACCTTATTGCCAGATCTTATAGGGGAACATTATCAATTAAGGTTCCCTCTTTCCTGATAACTCTAGTTTGTATGTCATCTTGACATAAGAATAGCCAGCACAAGCACATTCTCACATTAAGTAAATATGCTTAGAAGAAAATAAAACATTTAACATAGTTTAATATTATTTAATGACTGTGAAAATGAATTTAATAATAACCTATGTCTCATTAAGTTCTAAGGAAGTATTTTATAACTAAGATGAAGTTGAAATGCATAAAAACGTTTTGCCTAACTACTACTGGGCAGAAACTATGGTTGATATACTCAGTGATACCTGATGGGAAAAATTTTTATGTCCATTTTCCAACAGATATCAATTGCCAATAGACAATTAGAGGAGGAAATATCTATTTCCTATTCTCCATGTTGGCATTATGTCTGGTTCGAGCTTTATTATGTCTTGTGAGTGCTATCACAATCTCTGTGAGTCCACATGTATATCAACGTTGTTATATGAATTACACTGTTTTCTTTGAGACACCAGTTTTCTCCTACGATTTTTCATCTCTTATTCCATGTTGATTTGAACAGCATGGTTTATTAAAGATATGCCATTTATGATTACTTTCTCCAAACCCATTTTACTCTTTAAATTATCTATTATAGTCCTCTGGGTTAATAAACATCTACTGTAGGAAAAAAAAAATCTTTCCAGTGATTGGATCACTGAAACTTTATATGTTATATTATTATTGAGTGAGCAGAATAATTATAATGTGTTTACCCCTAGGTCTCATGCCTCATCTAGTTTTAGGTTTTTGGACACTTAAGCAAAGACAGGCTTTGTTCTATCTCTCATGGATTGGGCCTTAAATTTGAACAAAATGTGGTTGGTAAATTCATTTACTCCTTCTATATTTGTGCCACTATTGTAACAATGTATGATGTCTTTCAGGCCACAATTGTGGATTGTAAACTTTGTAGCTAGATGATATTGACAATTATATCTCTCCTCCAGTGGCAAGGAAAGTATCTTCCAGTACCATGAACATTAACTAATCA
The DNA here is from genome assembly GCA_019843965.1 of Rhynchomys soricoides. Classification (NCBI taxonomy): domain Eukaryota; kingdom Metazoa; phylum Chordata; class Mammalia; order Rodentia; family Muridae; genus Rhynchomys; species Rhynchomys soricoides. The sequence goes on along the minus strand of JADRCH010000344.1, from coordinate 1,260,848 downwards.
ATAGGATTAAAGCTTCTAGCTGCTCACCAGCTTGAATTCTCCATGTTACATGGAATAAGAAAAAGGTGTCTTTAGCTACAGAGTTTGAGTTGGTTTTGGCAAAAAAAAAAAAAAAAAAAACTAGCCTTGGCAGTACCTGTCATATTGTGGTGGACAAGGCTGATCTGTGAATGCTTTGGTCAATGTTGCAAAAAGAAATAAATACATTACTAATAATGTATGTTAATATCAGTCATAAATTACCATTGTTTTATTACTCAAAATAAAAATTAATTTTTTATAACTCAAATAGCATTTTTTATATTGTCTTATTAACTATCAATAAAATTCAATGTGTTTCAAGGTCTGATTTATTTGCTTTTTTTCTAATCTAAACAATGGAAGATTAAGTACATTATACTGTTTTCCCATTTTTCACTCACAATTTTTTATCTGGAAACAAATATGGGGAAACTTTTTTGACTTATCATAAACTATAATATTTCAATTGTTACTTATGTCTAAGGAATGCATTCTAAATCTAAAGTTCTAAATTGACAATTTTATTCAGAACATGAACTTCGTAACAGTAACGGTATTAGTATTCAATTAGTCTATGCATTTATTAAAGCTAAATTTTGACCTCCAAATTGTGCAAAAAAATTAGTTTAAGGAGAGATGTGTTTAGAGCTCAAAAAGTTAACCTCCTATATTGAACTTATGTTTGTTCAAGTCAGTCTGAGAGCTCAAACGAACTGTTTCTAGCTTCGTCTGAGTCTATATGTCTGTCTGTCCATCTGGATTTAACAGTCCATGACTGTTAAATGTTAGAAGAGGTTAATGAACCTCTTCTAAGGTTCAATAAAATAATAAGTAAATCACACATGTACAAACAACTTCTATAACACTAAGTGTGATTATATGTTTGTTGCCTCAAATCATATAAAATATAGTATTATTTACTTTGAACTAAGGAACTGTTACATTATTCACACTTCCACATCCCAGTTCAGTAAAAAAGAATACTCAGGAGAGTGTAGAGGAAGCTTGTTGGAAATAAGGTTCAGAGATACTTAATAATCTGAAAGTCTACGTGAGACAGAGGGCACTTACTAATTGCTGAGCAAGTACCATAGAAGAGCTCAAAAATAGATTTGTTCACGATCCCATTCATAGAATGTATGATGGTATGCTCACAATAATGATGGAGACTCAAGAATGCCTTAAATATTCAAATTGCTTCCTCTCCAAGTGAACTCTAGTTACAGTGTGCTAAATAAAAAGCAGTTAAGTATTTTGAGAACAGAAATGGCATATAATTTCCTTTAATTTATTCATTTATAAAGGGTAGCAACTAGCAGCTTGAGGTAAAGAGGAAAGGCATGATAAAAAAGCTAACGCATAATTATTACATAAATGTTTATAAGTATGTACGTGTGTGTGCGTGTGTGTGCTTACAGATATGGATTCTAAATATTAGTCTAATCATATTTTCTAATATTAATATTTCCATACTATGCAGAGACCCTGGGTAAAGGATTCATTTTCTTAATAAGTGTCTTGGCTGCCCAAACAGTACCTTTAGGTTGACATCGAATTGTATTAAATATTTAATAAGTATAGGTTCATCTATTTCAATAACTTTTTTTAAATTTACTTTATATCTAATTGCAGTATCACCATGTCCTCCTCTTTTTGCAGACATGCCATTAATTTCTCACCACATAATTCTTTTTCTCCTCAGAGAAAAGGAAGCCCCATTGGGTACCAACGTATCACGGGACATATAATCCCAGCATGACTAAGCATGTTTTCTCTAGTTAAAGGTCAACCAGGCAGTCCATGCAAGGGCAGGCATCCAATGGCAGGCAAACGTGTCAAAGTCAGCCCCTCTTCCAATTGTTAGTGGACCCACATGAAGATCAAGATGTACATCTGCTACAAATGTGTAGAGGGCCTAGGTGCAGCATCTGCACATTTTTGGTTGGTGTTTCAGTCTCTCTGAGCACCCATGAATCCAGGATAGTTAACTCTATAGATCTTACTAGGTTATATTTGAAACCTCCTGCTCACTCAATTCTATCCCCTATTCTTCTCTAAGACTCTTTGTGCTCTACATGATGTTTGGCTGTGGGTCTCTGAATTTGTTTCCATCCACTGCAGGCTAAGCCACACAGAAGCAGTCATGCTAGCTTGCTGTCTACAAGCATACCATAGTATGATTTATAGTGTCACATGTTGGCTCTCTCTTATGGGATGGGTCTCAAGTTGGAACAATGATTGTTTGGTTGTTCCTTCACTCTGCTCCAACTTTAAATCCCTGCAAACATTGTAGGAACGACAAATTTTGGGTTGAAGATTTTGTGAGTGGGGTAAAGTCCCCCTCCACTGGAAGCCTTGTTTGGCTACAGAAAGTGAGCACTTTGTTTTTTATATTCCTAATGGTAGGAATCTAAGCTAGGGTCTTGATCGTAAACTTCTGGTAGTGTCCACAATTCCAGAACTCCAGCTAGTCCTAGAGATGTCCCAATGATTTCCATTCTCAAATCCAACCCTTCCCTGCTTATTCTTTCCCCACATCTTATTGTCATCCGCATTTGCCTCTTCACCTCCTTTCCCTAAGAAGTTCATCTCTCCACAACCTCCTATGGCTATTTTGATTCCTCTTCTGAAAGAGTCTCACAAAATCTCCCTTGGGCCCTCCTTTATATCCAGTTTCTTTAGGACTGTGGACTGTAGTATTATTACCCTGCAGTTTACTACTAATGTACATTTATGAGTACAAACTATATGTGTCTTTATTCCTCTGCTTTTCCTCACTCAGGATGATATTCTCAAGTTCCATCAACTTTACTCCAAATGATGTCTTTCTTTCTAATAGCTGAATGCTATTGCGCTGTGTAGATATACCATATTTTCTTTATCAATTCTTCAGGTGAGGGACATTTAGGGTTGTTTTCAGTTTCTGGCTACTATGAATAAACTTGCCACAAATAGGATGAAGTATTTATGTGGCACAATGTGACATCTTTTGGGTATATTCCCAGGAGAGGTATAGCTGGGTCCTGGAGTTATTGCACTGTAGTACATCTCATAGTCAGGGATGCTTATATTCTTGGAAGTTCTTTCATTGTACAGGGTTGTTTTAGCTATCTGTGTTTTTCTGTCATTCCATTTGAAGCTGAGAAATCCTATTGAGTTGTATTGTGTTGTAAGGATGATTGGAATTGAATTGAGTTGAAGATTGCTTTTGTTAGGTTGGCCATTTCTCTATGTTAATCCTAATGATCCATAAACATGGCAGATTTTTTCATCTTTTGATATCTTCAAAAATTTCTTTGTTCAGACACTTGAAGTTCTTGCCATACAAGTCTGAACTTGCTTGGTAAGAGTTTCACCAAGGTATTTTACATTATTTGAACCTATTGGAAAGTGGGTTGTTTTCATATTTTCTTCCTTGGCCCAGTTGTTATTTGCTTAAAGAAGGGTTACTAAAATTTCTTAGTGAATTTTGTATCCAGCCACTTTTTTGAAGCTGTTTATCAGTTGTAGGCATTCTCTGATAGGAGTTTTGGGGTAATATATGCATATTATCATATCATCCACAAGTAGCAATACACCTTCTTTCCCAATTTGTATCTCTTTGATCTCCTTTAGTTGACTTATTGCTCTAGATAGAACTTCAAGTACTACATTGAATAGACAGGGAGAATGGACAGCCTTGTCTTGTCCCAGATTTTAGTAGAATTACTTTAAATTTTTCTCCAGTTAGTTTGATGTTGGCTATTGGCTTGCAATATATTGCTTTGATTGTATTTAGGTATATGCCCTGTATCCCCAATTTCTCTAATATTTTTAACATGAAGGAGTAGTGGATTGTGTCAAAGATTTTCAACAGCAAATGAGATGATCATTTACTAAAACCACTAAAACCATCTGGCTATGTGATTTTTTTATCTTTTATTGGAAAGCTTTTAATGACCCCTTCTATTTTCATAGGGGTCATGGGAAATTTGAAATAACTTCTGATATTGATGTTACTTGTGTAAGTCACATCTATCTAGGAAATCATCCTTTGCATTTAACTTTTCTAATTTTCTGGAGTATGGACTTTTGAAGTAAGACATAATGATGTATTAAATTTACTCAGTGTCTTTTGTTATGTCTTTTTATTCATTTCCGATTTTGCTAGTTCAGACAATGTATCTGTCATTTCTTTAGTTTGGCTAAGGGTTTGTTTATCTCATTGATTTTCTCAAAGAACCAGCTCTTGTTTTGTTTTAGTTTTGATACTTTGTATTGTTTTCTTAGTTTCTAATTTATTAATATCAACCCCGAGTTTGAATATTTACTTCCATCTACTACTCCTAGATGTGCTTGTTTTTTTTTCTAGAGTAGTTAGTATGAGAAAGATCTGTCCAATTACTTAATAAAGGTATTTATTGCAATGAACTTTCCACTTAGAACTACTTTCTAGAATTCTAGAGTTATAGACATTAATTTCTCTCTTTATTTCTTCCCAGATCCAGTGATTATTGAATAGAAAATGATTCAGCATCCATGAGTTTGTAGGCTTTTTGTTATTTTTGTTGTTGTAGATGTACAGCTTTAATCTATGTTGTTCTGATATGATAACAAAAAGTTATTTCAATTCTCTTGTATCTATTGAGGCTTGCTTTCTGGCTGACTGTATGGCCAATTTTGGAAAAGTTCCCTGATGTGCTGAGAAGAAGCTATACTGTTTTGTGTTTGGATAAATGTTCTGGAGATATCTGTTAATTTCATTTCATTCAAAATGTTGGCTAGTTTTATTATTTCTCTTTTCAGTTTTTGTCTCAATGACCTGTTCATTTGTGAATGTGGGGGATTGAAGTTTACCCTTATTAATGAGTGGGGTGTGATGTGTTATTTAAGTGTCAGCAATGCTTTTTACATATGTGTTCTTCCCACATCTTTTGGCAAATTTTGATTGAAAGTCTAATTAATTAGATATTACAGTGGCTACTGTGGCTTGTTTCTTGGGTTGCTTGGAAAACTGTTTCCAATCCTTTACTCTCTAAGGTAATGTACTTTAGGGCTGAAATAGTTTCTTGTATGTAGCAGAATGACATATCTTGTTTTTACATCTGCTTTGTTAGCCTATATCTTTCTATTGGGGAATGAGTCCATTGATGCTGAGAGATATTAAAATGGCCTATGATTGTTAACTCCTGTTATGATATTGGTAGTGGTGGTGAAGGTGGTGATGTGTGGGTATGGAATTTTGTATTTCATGTAGGTTGTTTTTTCTTTGTTTTTTTTTTTTTTGGAGTTTAGTAATAACCTCTTTGGTTATAAAATTTTCTTCTAATATTTTCTGTAGACCTGCTATTGTGGATAGCTATTATTTAAATTTGGTTTTATTTTGGAAAAGCTTGTTACTTCCACATATGGTGATTGAGAGTTTTGCTGGGTATAGTAGTCTAGGTTGGAATCTGTGGTTTCTTAGAGGCTAGAAAACATCTATCTAGCCTCTTCTAGGTTTTAGTGCCTCTGCTGAGAAGAAGCTGTAATTCGGACAGGTTTGACTTTATATGTTACTTGGCCACTTTCGATTGCAGCTTTGAATATCTGTTCTTTATTTTGTAGATTTATTGCTTTGATTATTATGTGGCAGTAGGCTTTTCTTTTCTGGACCATTGGTGTTTACAAGCTTCTTTTATATTTATAGGCATTTCTTATTTATGTTGGAGAAATTTTCTTCTATGATTTTATTGAAAATATTTTCTGGTCATTGTAGCTGGGACTCCTCACTGGCATAGCCATTTCCTAGAGGAATAGGGAAAATCATGAAGCCAGCACAGCTCTTTGACAAAGTACTGGCAAAGCTGAGCCACATGCTGTGATCAATGATCTCATTCCCTTTACTTTTGGTTCCAGTCTCTGCATTTTACTCTCTTGGGAGGCTGTTAGCTTAATGATTCACCCATGCCTTCTCTGACAAAATTGATTTTGTATTCCCCTGAAAAAGTCCTGAATGTACTAACCTCGGCTCTCAAGGAAGTAACCTTAATCGACCCTACTTGGGACTCTTCTCTGTGACTTGGAGATTGACATCTGACCTTAAGCAAATTCATGAAACAAAATAATTAGAACAGTTTGAACTCAGAGGAGGACGAAAAGGCTTAATATGACAGGAGGAATGACCACAGATAAGAGCCCAGAACTCTTTTCCAAGATATTATAATTTCTTAGAAATATAACCTGTAAGATAAAAGAGCATACATACTGAGCTCTTAGTAAGAAGTCAGCAACAAAAGCTAGAAAGACTAAAATAATATAATAGTATGCATAGATGGTACAAAAATGAGATAAATGAATATAAGGAGAATTAGGTATTAGTATTTATCAGTCTTTGAAATATTGGTTTATACCAGGTTGCTGTGATATTAATTAATTTAGAAACAAAACAACCATTTTATTAAACATATTAAACATATTCTAATAAGATTATGAATAAAAATAACCACTACAATGATTCCTAAGCTTGATCTCAGGCTTACACAAATTTTCAAGTAAAATGACTGACCATTAAAAGTTAATTATATACTGCATGAAGCAGAGTTATTTACCTGGATTAACTCAGATTCTATCTACTTTCTATCTAAGCATCTTGATACCAAAATGTGTTGCCAGCCTGAGAATAGTTTGTTATGTACATTCTTAAGCTAAAATGACTTGTAGAATTTTAGGAATAAGGGTATTGGTTTGACGATAATAAAATCTTTCTACCTATGCTTAACCTGAACCATGGGAATAATAGAAAATTATGGCCAGGACAAAATTATATTATCTGTATCTCTTGAAATCATGAATGTTTTTGAATCTGTATAAATAAATAAATAAATTTTCTGATTGCTAGTTAGTCAAAGCTGCAAAGGGTCCCAGTCTTAGGTGTCTGACTCAATCTTTCCATAGCCTGATCCTTACGTCTTCTCTACAGCCCATTCACTGCTGTGGCTGGTTGCCAGCACTTCACCTTCTTCTATTCTTATTATTCATAGGTTAGATGTTTTCATAGTATCCAGATTGGATTTCAGTTTTTGAGTGATATTTCAATTTTTTCAATCATCTCTTCTACGCCTGAGATTCTTCATCTTTTGTATTATGTTAGTGATAATCGCATCTGTCTTTTTTGTTCTCATCTCTAGGTTTCCCACCTTTAGGATTTGTTCATTTTATGTTTTCTTTATTTCCTCTATTTCCATTTTCAGGTCTTGAACAGATTTTCCACAAGTATTTAATTGTATTTTACTGTATATCTTTAAGGAATTTATTCATTTCCTCTTTAGGTGCCTCTACCATCTTTATAGGATTGGATTTTTTATTTTTCAAAAAAATTAATTTTATTTTTTACATACTTTCTTTATTTTCAACTTACTTCTTCCTCCAGTTCATCTACTCCCACAATAAATTTCCATATCCCCCTTCTCTTAGAGTGTTGTACGGACACCCCTGTGTATCCCCCAACCCTAGCACTTCAAGTCACTGTGATGCTAAGTGCACTGAGGCACCTAGGTGCAGAAAGCAGCCCAAATAGAAGAACATATTCCTTGTACAGGAAACAGCTTTTTGGATAGACCCTGCTCCAGTTGTTTGGCATGTACATGAAAACCAAGCTGCACATCTGCTTCATATGTGCTGGAAGGCCTAGGTCAAGCCCTTGTATGTACTTTGGTTGGTGTCTCAAGTATCCAGTTTAGTTGACTCTGTTATTCTTCCTGTAGAGGTCCTTCAGGGCCAGCAATCCTTCCTCCTGTTCTTTCATAAGAGTCCTCAAGCTCCTTGTTATGGGAAATATTAAAAAGAAGGAATAGTATAGCATGTTCCTGTGCTATTGCCAGGTTCTCTCAGCCCTGGCAGGCTGGCCAGTCATGCACCGGCGAGCAATGGCCGATCTGCTTTAATCTCATGGAGCTCTGACACAGAGCTCCACAATTTCTCCACCCAGCTCACTAGGTTCCCACTGGCAGGTTGCTACCATGACAGCCTCATGCTTCAAAACCCTCATGGCCTCTGTGGTACGCATCAGGCAAACCCCCACTTTGCCACTTTACCTTTCTCTCTGGAACCCAGATGAGCCACTACGTGAAGGAAAATGATACACAAACTTAGCTCAGAAACAATAGTAACTCAATCTCTGGGCACAACAACTAAAACATAATCTTGTAAGCCTTATCAAAATCTGATTCTGTCTCTGGGAGTATTGAGGGGTCTGGCCACATGTGCAGCAGAAGAGGGTCTTGTTAGACATCAGGGGTAGCAGAGACCCTTGGGCCTGACGTTGTTAGATCCCCCAGTGTAGGAGAATGCCAAGGAGGGAAGACGAGAGTGGGTGGGTGGGGGAATACCCCCATAGTGGCAGGGGGAAGGGGAGGGAATGGGGAATTTGCAAAGGGGAGATCTGGAAAGGGGAAAACATTTGAAATGTAAATAAAGTATGAAAAAATACCTGATTCGTCTGGTGGTGAATCCTTTTGGATCAGCCATGATACCAGAAGACTGTAGTAGTTACATTTTACCTATGTGTTGTGCCCATTCCAAAAGGGACCCTCTCTCTCTCCTCCTGCTCTCCTCCCCTCTCCGATCCAGAAGTCCTTCCTTTGTGCCCAGTGATTGGTTCCTTTATTCATTAGTGGACTGAATCACAAGAAGTCACATGAATATGGAACTCACCCCTTGTCTGAATCCCCTCCCAGGAGAGCAGAATTAGCAGAATACAAACAGCCCCAGGGCTATCCACTATTTGGTTATGAATTATCTACTGAATGGAGCCTCTCAGAAGAGAGTTATGTTAGACACCTGTCTGTAGGCTTAACAGAGTAACATTAATCGAGTGAGGAATTGGTCTTTATCCATGGTCTGGGTGTCGATCTGGGCCAGAATTTGGTTGTCCATTCCCTGAGTGTGCTCCACTCCTCATGCCTACAGGGAAAATTTGGGGTTGACAGATTTTGGGGTAGGTTGGTGTCTTTATGGCTCCACTGGGTTTCCTGCTTGGCTTCAGGAGGTGCCCTCTTTAGGTTCTATATCCCTAATGTTGTGAGTGACATTAAGGTAATACCCCCCCACCTTGATACTCTATTTTTTTTTAATTGGATATTTTATTTATATACATTTCAAATGTCATCTCCTTTCCTGGCATCCTCTCCAGAAATCTCCTCTCTCATCTCTCCTTCCCTGCTTCTAAGAGGGTGCTCCCTCACTCAACCAACCACTCTCACCTCAATGCTCTTGCATTCCCTTACACTGAGGCATGAAGCCTTGACAGGATCAAGACCTTTTCTCCCATTGATGCCAGATATGGCCATCCTCTGCTACATATGCAGCTAGAGCCATGGTTCCCTCCATGTGTACTCTTTGGTTGGTGGTTTAGTCCTTGAAAGCTCTGGGGGGATATGGTTGATTGATATTTTTGTTCTTTCTATGGGGTTGCAAACCCCTTCAGCTCCTTCAGTCCTTTCTCTAACTCCTCCATTGGGGTCCTCATGCTCAGTCCAATGGGTGGCTGCGAACATCCACCTCTGTACCTGTACGGTTCTGGCACAGCCTATTAGGAGACAGCTATATCAGGCACCTGTCAGCAAGCACTTCTTGGCATCCACAATAGTGTCTGGGTTTGGTGCCTATATATAGGATGGATCCTCAGGTATGGCAGTTTCTAGATAGCCTTTCCTTCTGTCTCTGATCTACTCTTTGTCTTTGTATTTCCTTTAGACAAGAACAATTCAAGGTTGAAAATCTGGAGATAAGTAAGTTGCCACATCCCCCAAAACAGGGGCTTGGCTAACCTCTGGAAATTATCTCTACACGTTCTTCATCCCCTTTGTTGGGCATTTCAGCTAATCTCATCCCAGTTGGGTCTTGGGAGCTTCTTTCTTTCCTGGAACCTGGGACTTGCTGGTGGCTACCCCCAGTTCTCCATCCCCTATTGCTATATATCTCTGTTCAAATTCCTGAACCTCTGTATATCACCCCCATCTCCTCCCATACCTGCTCCTGCCCCCTTTCCTCTTCTTCCTCCTTTCTTCCTCCTATATACCTCCCACCCTCTACCTCCTGTGAGTATTTTGTTTCCCCTTCTAAGAAGGACTGAAGCATTTATACATTGGTCTTCCTTCTTCTTGAACTTGTGAATTGTATCTTGGGTATTCTGAGCTTTTGGGCTAATATCCATTTATCGGTGAGTGTACATCACTTTTGGGGGTGGGTTATCTCACTCAGGATGATATTTTCTAGTTCCATTCATTTGCCTAAGAATTTCACAAAATCATAGTTTTTAATAGCTGAGTAGTACTCCATGGTGTAAATATACCACATTTTCTGTGTTCATTCCTCTGTTGAAGGACATCTAAGTTCTTTCCAGGTTCCTGCTATTATAAATAAAACTGCTATGAACATAGTGGAGCATGTGTCCTTGTTATAGGTTGGAGCATCTTTTGGGTATATGCCCAGGAGTGGTATAGCTGGGTCCTCAGGCAGTACTTTGTCCAATTTTCTGAAGAACCACTAGACTAATTTCTAGAGTGTTTGAACCAGCTTGTGATTCTTTGATGCATCCCTTACCACAAGTCTCTCTCTCATTCTGGAGATGCCCCATACCAGCAAGAGGAGAATTCAGCCTGAAGACAGCTTCTTGTCTCTATTTGACAGGGCCCCCTACCAAGCCCCAGGGACATATCATTGACTAAATAATAAGAGCCCTGACCCCGTCTGGTATGTAATGGTTCAGTCCTTTCTCATCCTCAATATATCTAGTACCAAAGTAACTGTTTTCATGAGATTGCACATACTTCAGGAAGTCCAATGATTGGGCCTTGCAGTTACCAGAGAAAGGAGGGAACAAGAGGCAAAATTTTGGGGTTCAGACTCCATCTTAGAGGTCTGAACTCAAATGAACTAACATGCTGGTATCTAGGTCTAGTTTCCAGGCTAACCCCCTCCCCCAAGACCTGTGTTTACAGGTTACCCTTCCCAACAAATCAAGCATATGGTTGGAATCAGTCTCTAGGTTATTCCCCTTACAAATCTGCACCCCCACATTGCAACAAAAACCAATTAGGAGGAAAGCAGAAGTTAAGTTTACAGTTTGGCTCCCAGCATCAGCCACAGTAGCCGCCCAATTAGATTCTTGCCTGGCTAGAAACACTTTCCTCTCCCTCTCCATTTCTTACAAAATCTTGGCCTGTGGAATGTCAGGGGCTTTCACTCCATCAGTACCATCCTGTGGGTCAGTGGTGAGCTGAGCCCAAGCTTGAGCTTGAATAAAGAAATCATAATGTGATTGCATCTGATTTGACTCCTTGGTGGTCTTTTGGGGTTCACGAATGTTTTGGCACAATATTCATTAGCAAACTTGGGCACATTAATAATTAAAGGTACTATTTAGATTTGGGTGTTTTTGAAAAAAATCACTTCTTATATATTAGACATCTTGAATATGTGTTAGTATAAATCATGCTTTAAAAAACTACATGATTGTCCCTTTTAAATCTCAAACACAGTTGTTACATTTCCCTCATTTTGATGCACTAAATATTAATATACAAGTTATAGAAAACAAAAATATATAAGTCCTGAATTTGTTCAAGTCAATCAGCCAACATCTAAATGTTCTTTTTGCATCACCCTAGAAACTCATCTGTAGATAATTAAACAGAGAAACTAGCTATTGCACACAACTGACCAGTGAGGTGGTCTTAGACAATCATAAGCAGGATTCATAGTTTATTGTATACAGATAGATCAAGGAAATAGATTTAACTTACGTGAGTATGATCAATCTCTGTATGTGGTCTTTCTTTAGCCATAAATACCTGAAGTGGGCAAGGAGATATAAAGGGCATTTTGTGTAAACAGTATCAACCTCCAGATATGAACCAGAGGAAGGCTTTGCTATTCCTCTGAATTTCACCCCTGAAAAAGGCTTTAATTTTTGCCATGGAACTTAAACTATAATCCTTGCCATAATTGGTTCATATTAACACACATTCACACAGGACTTCACACACTCAGGACTTTCTCTAATTCTTGCAATGAGGGGATAAATAAAAGTTATTTATCTGTTAAATTAAATTTTATCCAATGAATGAACCATCCAATTTCATCAGCTCAAACTAATTTATTCAGAGTGATTCTCTTTCTCTCCATATTTCATTCTTGGAGTGTTAACAAGTTACTCTCACATACCATTCTGCAATATGCTTGATATAAGTTACCACTTATATTTACTGTCTATGCAAAGGTTGTCTCAAATTTTATCTAAAGAACTGATAATATCACAAGATCTATGTTGACATTTCAGGCAAGAAAATACCAGAATGCTAGGTAAAACAAAGACAAAAATTATAAAATATGTTTTATTTATCTATTTTCATTCTTTTGTGTTCATCAGATATTCATTTTCAAAATATCAGGAGAGGAAGATGCTCCGATATTGGTTTCTATAAGCATATTTCTGCCTCATACACTTGCTATTCTCATGCAATTATTTTTAATATATCTTAGCTTCAGTATTATGTTCAATTTCTCTTGTTATCTATTCAAATTCTGTTAGTTACCTGGACTTCGATGATATTAAAATCACATTATCTAAACTGTACCACATTTTTCTTGTTTTCTTTACTGTGACTTAACATAATCTTAAATGAATGATGTAGTATTTTGTTCATCATTATAAATATAGATTCAGCTAATCCAAACTATGAATTTTTAGAGTTTAGCAAGTTAGATTTTATGCTCGTATCCTTTCTCTATGTAACTTGTGTTACTTTTGTTGAACTCCTCTGGATCTATTTATTGTTTTGCTTTATTTCACTAAATTTCATTATATATTGCTTTAAATGTCCAAATTAGAAATATAATAATATGGGGATGGAAAGATGTCTCAGAGGTTAAGAACACTGCCTGCTGTTCCAGGGGACCTGGGTGAAATTTCCACCATCAACATGGCAGCTCACAATTCTGTATAACTCCTGTTCCAGGGGATCTGGCACTCTCACACAGACATATATGTAGTCAACTTACCAATATACATAAAATAAAAAGAAAAATATATAATGATATAAAATATCCATATTAAAATGGAAAATTAAGTTTCATATCCCAGTGGGTTATTAAATATGTGGCAATATCACCCCACAGACACTAACATTTTCTATGATTCTTTGAGGCTATGTAAATACATCTCTGATCAAATTTTAACTCAGAAAATTTGACATTAATCATTTACCTTGCCTAGGGGACTTTTTTACTATGGATTCTAATTCTAATTTTTCATTTCTGGTAGTGTTCTACATTTATTATTTAGAATTGTTCTGTCAGAAAATTTGTCTTTTATTCATCTGTATAATTGATTGATTGATTGTGCAATATCTTGCAATTATTTTTTGAAAGAAATATTACACATATAAATTTTGCAACCTGGATCATCTTACATTTGGAACCTCATATTTCTGTGGGTTTTATCATGACTAGGCCTACATTTTATTCAGAATCAAGGCTTGCAAAGATGAAAAGAATTTTTAGGTAAACAGATCTCAATGCCATTGTAAATTGCCTTTTGAATACACTCTAGTTGCTGGTCAGATTCCATTGTATGCTGTTGCAGGAGAGGATATCACTTACTGGATATTAACTTGGATCACTTTCTGCTTTTATAGGTCATGTGCCTTCCATGAGTCAGCCCTGGTCAAACACATCACTGTGATACAGTCCTTATCATTTTCCCATGTACCTCCATGAGGAATATTTTTTGATGTGTGGCTTCAACTAAGTCCAATGGGAAGAGATGCTTCCTGCTTTGTATGGATTCTGATTATTTTACAATCCCAACAACATGCTGGTTGAACATGAATTCTTTGTAATATACATAAGCTCAATTAGTCTTGTAAATTTCTTTGTTTTGTGTTATATAATAACCCAGTGCAAACTTCCTCTATTGCACAAACACACAAACTAAGAGTATCAAATTTTTCCTCACAATGAAATCAAAAAATATACTTATGTTTTGTTATATTTTCCCATATATCCAAAAACTTTCAAGCTAAATTATCAAAGAAATTATCTGAAGTATCAAATAAACTTTTGTTCCCACCAAACAATTCTTCTATGCTACCCCTCTTTAAAATTGATTTCCAGTATAGGATTTGGATCAGATGCAAGTGCTGTTTTGACAACTGTTCTCTGGATAATTTCTCTAAAGTCAGTTCCTCCCCTATGTCTCAGGTTTTTCCTGCACATGTGTGAGAATGTAGTAGACCAAAGACACTAGTGCTCAATTCTTATGGGTGGATTCCTAACAGAAGCAATTAAGTTCCTTTTAAATCAGCAATGTAATACATTCTGCTTGAATTCTCTGTGATGTGTAATGATAGATCATGGAGACCCTACCATGGTATTTCCATCTTATGGTACTAAATGAAGCAAGTGATTCTAGTGACTGGAATCTCTGTGATCAGGCTTTGCAGATCCATAAAGGGGTGCAGTTGTATTGAGCAAACAAGGTCAATGAAATCCACAGAATTGTATATCAATTTAGTGGCAAGAAAAATATGATACTAAATAAATTAACTTTCTGAAAACAAAGAGAAAATAACCTAAACACTCTAAAAACAAAGATAGGTAAACAACATAAAGTTCTCAAAACAAGTGCAGATTACAACCAAATTAAAGCATTCAAATGACCATCTCAAAGAAAGAGAGAAAGAGGAGACAGAGAGATTGAAACTATTGACAAAACCAATGAAACTCCAAGCCTATATCCCTCATCCCAAATTTACTTTACTCATCTCCTGGTACAAGAAAGGGCATATTGGTGTCTACTAACTCTTATGGACTTGGATATTCCTTGGTAGCCAATACTTGAAGCATAAAAAATTGTTAGTCCAAAACATAATATGAATCTGAATGGGTTTAAGACAATTTATTCCGGAGCACATTCTAGGTAATATCTCAGGAACATGGATTCTGGTTATTCCATGTGTCATAGTTTCTCATGTAACTATTTCATGAAATTTTTATAGTTGTAGACCTAATTAAAGCCTTAATTCAAGGCAGTGTTCATATATATGCTGGAAATATATGGTACGCAAGTTAGAACAAAGAGGATAGACTTTGGCAACACATTTCAGATACTATTTGATAGCATCCTAAGTATTGGATGGACAGCGTAAGCTAATTGTGAGATCAATACATCTGAAGAATTTCCTTGATATTTTAGAAAATACCAAATTTTCAATAAATTGCTATCAAAAGAGCAAAAGAAACTTAAAGATAATTTGACTCTTGTAATGAATCATTATAACTT
This sequence comes from Rhynchomys soricoides, assembly GCA_019843965.1. Lineage (NCBI taxonomy): Eukaryota > Metazoa > Chordata > Mammalia > Rodentia > Muridae > Rhynchomys > Rhynchomys soricoides. The sequence continues at coordinate 1,245,523 of JADRCH010000344.1, read as the reverse complement.
TCCTCAACATGAATACACACACACACACACACACACACACACACACACACACACACGGAAATAGAGAGAAAGCAAACCATGAGGCACAATAGAAAAACAGTTAGACATGCAAATAAATTACATTGTTAAAAATCAGAATAAGGTACTATTACAATTCTGGTTTTCTGAAAATGCTTCTGGATTTTATGTATTGACTCATTTAATTTAAAAGGTTAGCTTCTATCAAATCCTTAGAGTATTTATCAAAGAATTGTTTATTTGCAGTTTGCCCGAATCATCTCTAGTTCAAGTACAAAAGAATCTTCATAATAGGGAAGATGTTCAGTAACTGTTTAACTTGTGAATTCTCACAATTTCTAGATATCAATAAAATTATATCAGCACACAAACCTTTTCTTCAAGCAAGCAATTAGACCATGATATTACAACATTTCTTTTTGCATTTTGCTGGTGAATTTAATTTTCATATTTTACCATATATTTTGTATTTACTCAATATATGTATTCTATTATTAGAATTTAAAACTAGTAATGTTGAATAATTCTGCAACTCAGAATATTTTATACTCTTAATTCAAAAACCTAATTCTCATTAGGAACTTTTCACCTGTGCTCATGTGTTCAAGACATTTTCCCACTTTCTTTTTTATTAGATTCAGTGTATCTGTTTTTATGTGGAGGTCCTTGATCCACTTGGTCTTGAGCTTTGTACAGGGAGATAGGAATGGATCAATTGGCAATCTTCTACATGTTGACTGTCATTTGAACAGCACCATTTGTTGAAAATGCTTTCTTTTTTTCCATTGGATGGTTTTGACTCCTTTGTAAAAGATAAAGTGACCATAAGTGTGTGGGTTCATTTCTGGGTCTTCAATTCTATTCTATTGATCTACCTGCCTGTCACTGCACCAATACCATGCAGTTTTTATTACTACTGCTCTGTAGTACAGCTTGAGGTCAGGGATGCTTATTCCCCCAGAAGTTCTTTTATTGTTCAGAATAGTTTTTGCTATCCTGGGTATTTTGTTATTCCAAATGAATTTGAGAAATAATCTTTATAAGTCTACGAAGAATTGAGTTGAAAATTTAATGGGGATTACATTGAATCTGTATATAACTTTCAGCAGGATGGCCATTTTTACTATATTTATTCTGCCAATCTATGAGCATGGGAGAACTTGCCATCTTCTGAGTCTTCTTTGATTTCTTTCTTCATAACACCAATGACTTATTCTCTAAGATCAAGAATCTACAAATGGGACCTCATGAAATTGCAAAGCTTCTGTAAGGCAAAAGACATGGTCAATAGGTTAAAATAAACCAACAGATTGGAAAAAGATCTTTACCAATCCTATGTCTGATAGAGGGCTAAAATACAATATATGCAAAGAACTCAAGAAGTTAGACTCCAGAGACCCAAATAACCCTATCAAAAAATGGGGAACAGAGCTAAACAGAGAATTCTCAACTGAGGAAACTCAAAAGGATGAAAAGCACCTTAATAAATGTTCAATATCCTTTGTTATCATGGAAATGCAAATCAAAACATCCCTGTGATTCCACCCCATACCAGTCAGAACATCTAAGATCAAAAACTCAGGTGACAGCAGATGCTGGCAAGGATGTGGAGAAAGAGAAACACTCTTCCATTGCTGGTGGGATTGCAAGCTGATACAACCACTCAGTAAATCAGTTTGGCAGACCCTCAGAAAAACGGACATATTACTACCTGGGGACCCAGCTATACCACTCTGTATATACTCAGAAGATGCTCCAACATATAATACGGACACATAATCCACTATGTTCATAGCAACCATATTTATAAAAGCCAGAAACTGGAAACAACCCAGATGTCCCTCAACAGAGGAATGTATACAGAAAATGTGGTACATTTATACAGTGGAATAATACTCAGCTATTACAGACAATGACTTCATGAAATTCGCAGGCAAATGGATAGACTTTGAAAATATCATTCTGTGTGAGGTAACTCAGTCACAAAAGAACTAACATTCTATGTACTCACTAATAAGTGGATATTAGCCCAAAAGTTCGGAATACCCAAGATTCAATTCACTGCAACCATTGGACTGAGTGTGGGATCCCAGATGTAGGAGTTGAAACAGGGACTGAAGGAGCTGAGGGAGTTTGCAGCCCCATGGAGGGAGCAACAATGTCAATTTCCCTGATCCCAGGTGCTTCCATAGACCGGACCACCAACCAAAGAGTACACATCGAGGGACCCATGGTGCTGGCCATATATGTGGCAGAGGAGAGCCTTGTTGGCCATCAAGGGGAGGAGAGGCTTTTGGGTCTGAGGATGTTAGATGCCCCAGTATAGAGGAATGCCAGGGAGGGAAGACAGGAATGGGTGGTTTGGTGGGGGAAAACTCTCATAGAGGAGGGGGAGGTGCGATGAAATAGGAGGGTTCCAAAGGGGAGACCTGGAAAGGGGAAAACATTTGAAATGTAAATAAAATATTAAAAAAAAACAATATTTCTCTGCATACAGAATACAGGTATAGTAGAATTGATTTTGTATATTAGATTTAATTAACTTCCTACTCATTCACCTTACTAATATTACATTTTAGTATTATACTATTTTGCACATTATTTCATGTGTTCTAAATGTATAATCTTGCCATCTTCAAATGTAAAAATCCTTTCATTTTTTTTTAAAAAACATGAGTTGTTCTTAGAAATACCTTTATGACAAAATTTGAAATATGTTCTTATATTTTTCTTAAATGGATGTTGACAAGCTACTGTTGTTTATATGTCCATGCACCAGCATGGTTCAAAATTAATACAGATATTCACCATTTATATTTAAAAAATCCAATTCTCACCTACAAGAGAATTTATATGTATTTTCATTTACCATACCATATTAACTATGTTTCAGCTTACTCCAAATACCATGCCTAGCATGGTAACATCTTCATGAAATGTTTATAGTTACAAAACAAAGAATTTATATATCAATACACTTTTACTATGTATTAATGAGAACATTAGGTAAGAGTTTTCAGCAAAGAGAGGAAATATGTGTTATTAGTTTCCCACATTATCTGATGACATTTGAACTTTGAGGGTAGTCATAGGTACATGGAAGATTATAGTCTGTTAATACATCCCAATTAGTTTTACATAGTAGTCATTGGAATCATAAATCAGACAGAGATGGACAATAGATGGTATTAGTAAAACCAAAAAAGAGAGCTTAGGGCAATTTGGTTGTAGTCCTGAAACTCTCCAAATCTCAATATATGTAGATTTATCTAATCAGTTAGTAACATTTGTAGATTATTAGAGGCATCAGTTTTCAAACCTTTATATTTCCCAAGTAAAACTTTTGTTAGTAATGGATAATCTCCAATTGTGAATATAAATAAAAGAAAATAACATTTAGGTTTTATAATTAAAATATGTTAGAGGCCATTTTCAAAAATTTGCATTGGTAATAGCAACATAAACTCTACCTCTTTTGCAATATCAGTGGAACAAATTTGGGTAATTGGTAATATATGACAATGTTTTTCAGAATATATTGTGTCTTTCTCTCTTAGTGGGATATTTCTTATTAGTAATCTATAATATAGCATGGCTTGTTCCATGTATATGATGTCTATAAGAGCTATATACTAAATGTATTCATAAGCAAACATATCTTAAACACTTTTTTTTTAAAAGTAAAGTAATGAGACTTTACTAGCAATGTGTTATCTACTAGGTTCCATTCCTGTTTTTTTTTTGTTGTTGTTGTTGGTATTTTATTTATTTATTTTCCAAACATTGTCCCCCTTCCCTGTATCCCCTTTGCAAACCCCTTATCCCATCCCCTTCCCCCTCCCTCTATGAGGGAGATCACCCACCCACCCACCTACTCCTGCCTCACTACCCCAGCATTCCCTTACATTGGGATATTGGGTCTTCATAAGATCAAGGGCCTTCCCTCCTATGATGCCAGATAAAGCAATCCTTTGCTACATAAACAGCTAGCACCATGGGTCCCTCCTTGTGTACTCTTTGGTTGGAGGTTTAGTCCCTGGGATCACTGGAGGGTCTGGTGGAGTTCCACTCTTTGTTTTGGTGAATAATCAGAATAAAGTGAATCAAGAGTATTTATCAGCAATATTTCAATGTCAGTGTCAACTTATTCCAGTTTGTTCATGATTGTAATCTTTCTTCATTTTTAAATTGTATTAGACAATATAGACCTAGTTTCAGTATACATAGTAAACAGTGAATCCTAAGTATTGTTTAAACAAAATATAGAATAATGGATTATGGTCTTTGGAGCTGATAGAGTTCTGACATTGTTAATAGGCAACTTTTACCCACATGAAAATTAAAGTGAAGAAAATATTCAGAATGTAGGACTCAGTGACTTCAACTTTGTTTTCATCCAAGTAGTTATATGAAGTGGATTTGTTCATCAGTATTCCGATCTTGTGTAGTTGATATCCACTTCACTTTGACCAAACTAATGAATGTTAAAACATGCAATATTTCAGGTCTGAACTTTCATAGTTTTTCTTAGAATTTTAACCTTTTCTACTTAAAATAAACATTAGTTTGACAATTTTACTATAGGGGTCACTATACAGAAACTCATAAGTTCAGTATTCAGTGGGTTTCTGCAGCCTCCAATAGTGACATCTTGTAAAAATCCCAACTTTACATCCTTAGGAAGCACAAAAATTAATTTACATTTCAAGTATAAAAATATGTGTATAATTATACCTTTTCAGTTTTTCTTTCTGTTGAAATTATAGTACACACCAGATATGTTTTATTTCCCTTATTTTCATCAAGATTTATTCCTGTCATTTAGAGCACTTTTAGGTTGTATATAATTTGAAGCTGAAACGAAACCCAGAGGCATGTGTTAAAGTTCTGCTCTGGACTTTTTTAGACTGTGGGGAGGTGGTAGAATGTTTGAAAAATATAACCTATTGACAGAAGCTAAGTCACAGGGAGTTTTCAGAATGAGGGAGGCAGAAACCAATTTACTTCAGTTTTATGCATGTGGCATTGCTTATCAGGGACCTTGGCATGTTCTCTCTCTCTCTCTCTCTCTCTCTCTCTCTCTTTCTCATGCACACACACATACATGCACACACACACACACAAACAAACAGACTGCTTCTTAGGTGTCATGTGACAAGTAATATGGTAACATTACTTTGTAATAGACTCAATTCTTTTAAATTCTCTGCTACTATTAGCCAGATGTAAGCAAGCCAAGTGATGACTGACTGAATTGCTGAAACTGTGAGCAAAATAAATCTTTTTCTTCCTTTTGGTTGTTAAGTTTATGAGTACTTGTCATAACAATGGAAAGTTAATTTGACTTTGTTGTCCATTAGAGAATATTGTTTATCATCTTAATGATATAGAAATACTATTTTAATTATTTGGAAATAGGATAACTAGCTGCCCCAATATTATTTGTGAAAAGGCCATCTGTTGATTAATATGCTGCCATGAAAATTTTGTTACAAATCATTTGATTTACAAATATAATTCTACCACTATTGCACTAAATTTCAGAAAGGTTTTAAAATGAGATGAGGAGCTGGGTGAAGGCTCAATGTGTTCTATGTAAATGTGAAAATCTGATTCTAGCATATGTAAAACATTAAGACATGAGGGAATGCAATTGTAATCACAGCTCTGACATTGATAGTTGGAGAAAGGTAGATCCTAAGATGGCAGGGGGCAGCAGTTGGGGCAATATTTCAAGCACTCGATTGACCAGATTTTATATTTTAACAATAAAATGTAGCTGGAGATTTTGAGAATGACTGAGAAGACATTCTGATGTCAACATCAGTCTTTTAAATATACTTTTAAGTATGCATCCATATATACATGGACACATATACATACACTATGTGCATATGCATAGACACATGCACATACGCAAATGCACGTATGCACACACACACACACACACACATGCACACACAATACAGTGAGAGAGAGAGAGAGAGAGAGAGAGAGAGAGAGAGAGAAGAGGGAAGGAAAGAATCAAAAAGAAGAAAAGATAATGCTCTATCTTTAACTTTGTTTTATATTTGGTATTCTTGGTTTGTACAGTTTCATGTCTAGTTCTTGGATTACATTTTTAACTTGTAAGGGATGACATATATTAATTTCATATGACTTGCATTGTATTTCACATCAATGTGATAGCATGTTATCAATATTTTTTCTTTCATCCCAAAACTAGATTTCTATAAATTTAAATATTTTTCAATTACTGATATTTTAAAAATTTAAGATGCAAATATTGTGTGAATTTTCCTAAATTTAACTATATCAATGTTTTTAATGCTATTATATCATTTTCTGGGTTTCATTATCAGGATGAAATTTGACAATGTTCAGAAGGGAATTGAATTTTATGTCATTCCTTTTATCATGAAAACTATTTGAAATAAAATATCATCATTAGTAGGGTACAATTTACTATTAAAAATATCATCATACACAAAACTGAAAATCTTTGTTTGGTTTTCTTTCCATTAAAGTTTTCTATTTTCTTTTATTTCTTGACTGATTCCTATTGCAATAAAATTCATTTCAATCTTGAATAAAATTGATAATAACGAAAAGGCCAGTCTTGTTCATTTCTAAGGGGCTATGGTTCTCTGGCCTTGGCAATCAAGGATTTTCTGTGGTGAATGCTGATTATTCCATTGAGGAATACCCTCATAGAAAAAGGGAGAGGATGAAAGTTATAGGAGGTTTTCGGGATGGAGAAACCAGGAAAGGGGATAACATTAGAAATATAAATAAAAAAATATACAATAAAAATTTTAAAAAATAGATAATATAATAAAATCTTAAGCACACTAAAATAAAAACAAAGAGAAATAATGTAAGATGTTCCTTGGTTTCTAATTCGAGCAATAATACTATAATTATTGTATATGCTGACTAAGGAATCAAATAATTAATAATAGTGGAATGTAATATATGAAATTTACATTCTCCAGGTCATCAGTATAAGATATTTTGAAGTCACTTAATGTTTTTCTGCATGAAATGTCAGATGTGAGGCTTTTAGAAACCCTTGTCATCAGTATTTTAAAATAATGTCTGAGTTGTTTCTCTGGTTAGTGATATTTCCTGCTAACTCTAAACATGGAACCTAGAACCTAAGTCAAGCAGCTCTCAAGTCCTTGTAACCCAATTAAAAGATATACAATGCTCTCTTTTGGCAACAACTGACAACCACACACAGACACCTAAGCATACACATCAGTAAAATGAAATAGTATAGTGTGTAAAATATATTCTCTCCTTTTCCTTTTTTGTGGCAAAAAATTACAAGCTAGAATTTTTCTTTAGATTTCGATTCAGAGTAAGTTAAAATGTATACTGTTGAGGAATTGGAACCACTTTGCAGTCAGGAAGCATTTTCCAAAACATGTTTCTTTTTTCCAGTGTTTTCAGAGCAGTCTTTGACATTGAATATTTTCTGATCATTTGTGAGGGCTGAGGTTTCCTCAATTCATGGTTTTGGTCAGATACTGTGTGATGAAAATGTGAGACTTATGCATAAGAAGCAGGTGAGATTCCGATTCTCCTTTGCTCCATGTAGATATTTTAAACAAAACAGTCTTCTCAGAATTCTAAAAATGTCTAAAATCTGAGAACATTGCCCCATATCTTTGTTCCAATATTTCTCACCTAATCTATTCTAGATACCCTTCATTAATTGTTGAAGAAAAGCAGCTATTAAAATTATTTTAAATATGCCAGAAAAATTATAACACTAAATATAAAGTCACTGCAACTGAAGACTTATTGTTTTACACAATGTTCTTAGAGCATTGTCTGTGACTATGTGAATGTTTTAGGAGCAATTAGTTTTAAGAAAAAATAATTACCATTAAGAAAATTATATTTTATTTCTATTTTTAAAAATCAAAGAATTTTAGAAGTGACATTTATTGCCAATACACTAGCAAGGCCCTTTGTCATATTTCTCAGAATATGATTAGATGTTTGAAAAGAATTTAGAGCAAAATTAATTTTAACAATTTCATTCTTTTTGGCTGTCATACAAGGAAACTCTAAGCATGTAGCAAACACAAAATGATCTTTGATTTTGTCTTAGGGCATAAATTATTTGCACTGTCTTTCAGATCAAAATTTCTGATTAAGTTGCAATGTCATGATTCAACTGATCAAAATAAAACATTTATTATTCATTCTTTTTGAGAAATTATTGATCTATATATTTCTCTGTTTGTATTTATACAGATAGTAATGATGATTAGAACAAAACTGACCTTAATTGATTAAGTCTTAGGCCCTTAATGCACAATTTTTTTTTGGTTTCTTGGTTTTCTTTCAATTTTTATAGTTTGAAATCTATATCTATTATCAATGCCTCTGTCTCTGTCTATTTCTATGTCTATACCTATTTTTTTCTTCTTTCTCTCTCTTTCTCTCTCTCTCTCTCTTTCTCTTTCTGTCTCTCTATGCTATAGATTATATGTAGAGAGCATTTGGTATAGAGAGATATAGATACAGATGATATAGTTATAGATATAAATAGATATTTTTCAAATGTTTACTTCTTTTGGTCAGTTTGCTTTACTTTGTGTCTTTCCTTGGGGTAAAAATAAATTCCAAAGGAACATAAAAACAAAAAGCTATTATTTTTAAAGATAAAATATGGATTACCACTAACAATGGCATGCTCCTAAGACAAGAATCCAATTTTATATAGCTGTACATGGAAATAATTTTTAAAAATATTCAGCATTACAACTTGACATGTTCTAGTTTTACTGCAAGGAAACAACATTACATATGTGGAGTTCAGAACCTGTGACAATGTAAGGAGTTCTTAGTCACTTATATTTTTTCATTTAGTATGGTACTTGTTTTAGTCCTTGACTGATACATAAATATGTATAATATGTAATAGGAGTATCTGCTAAATATATATGCTAGATAATGTTTAAATAAAACAAAACAAGAATATTTCTTAGTGACTTCTTGAATAAATATCTGAAATGATGCCTTTTGTGTATTTTTCAAATATGAAGTTTTTAAATGTTAGTTATATTTTCTGTATAATACAAAAGAATATTTGAACTTCTTTACTCTGTTTCACTAATGTAATTTACCATTTTTCCATCTATGCAGAATAACTCAAATCTCCAAATTTAACTCAGACATCTTAAGGTCTAGTGGTACAAAAATATTTAATATCATTTCATGAAAATATTTTTATTTTCATAATTCTCATAATATTCACATGATGTCTGAAAAGGTTTTCACATTGCAGGTACTATGGCAGTAGGAGATGATAGATGCATGCTGGGAGCTAAGTACTCTTTGATCCTGTATCAATTCAACCAAATTTCTCAGTCTGTTTATGTATGACTTTCTTCATGTAAAAATATAGGATTCAGGGATTTGAAATGGGGAGAGATGGGTGACTAATGTGGTCGGGTTGGGGAGCACCCTCTCAAAGGCAAAGAGGAGAAGTCATGGAATGAAGAACTCTTTCAGGAAGGACTTGGAAAGGGGGACAAATTTGGAATATAAATAAATGAAATAATAAAAAAGAAATATAAGGCAATATTATATGTCTGTGTTCTTTTCTCTATGAAGTATATGAATTAATATTGTGTATTTTGTTAATAATATGCATGTAGAGCTACATAATATCTATATTGCACTGTAATTTATAATATTTCTATTTAGTGATATGATTTATATGGAATATCAATATTAATATGAAATATATGTTAATTCTTAAAATAGAATTTTAAAAAACATAGAAAAATAAAATGAAAATTGTGAAAAGGTTTTAGTCTTGAATAGTTATTTAATAAACACATGTCAAAATTATATTATAGAGAGCATGTGACATATTTCTTTTTTGGAGTGTGATTTGTTTCACTGAATACAATCTACTTTACTTTCATTTACTTTCTTGTAAAATGCCATGATTTCATGCTTTATGATTTCTTCATTTTTTAATGGTTGAGAAAAAGTCTATGATTGTGTCTGCTGATCAGTATCATAGTTCATAGTTTGTTTTCCATTTGTAATATGTTGAAATAGAATTCCAAATAACATCTAACTTGAATTTTGTTGTAGGTTAAGGCAGTTCACCATTTTTTAAATATCTCATTTGTTATTTGTATTTCTTCTATAGAGTCCTGTCTCTCTAGTTTATTAGTTCAATTTACTATTTACAATTTACTATTTACAACTCTTTATGCACTAGATATTGAACTCCTGCTGGTTGTATTTGGAAAGCCCTCCTTTCTTTTCTGTGAGTTGTCTCTTCACCATCACAATTCTTTTCTTTGGTGTTCAAAAGCCTTGATTTTGGGCAATAATGTTTATTAGTTCTTGGTATTATTTACTGAGCTATTTGATACTTTTGCAAAAGTCCTTGTATATCAGAAGATGCCTTAGTAGGTAAAATGATTGCCAGGCAAATAAGATTAGAATTTAGATCACCTGACCCCAGGCATAGCCTGTCATGTCAGCATGCCTGGAATTCTAAGATCCAGAGACAGAGAATGAGCATCTGTAAAACAACCTGCCTATAGGACTATCTTTATAGGTATTTTCCTTCAGTAACATGGCTGCTCTCATTATATTTAAATGCCTTCTAGGTGGAAGAAAATCTTCCTGACAACTGGCTTTTCTGGGGTTTGTGCTGTATGGTTCCAGACCTGTAAGTCTTTATGGTTCAGAAGCCTCAGGTCTGATGAAGTTTGTCAGTAAGGTGGAAGGAGAATGAAGGTTCTCCTGGGCTAACAGCTTACCCAGACAGCTTGGCTTGGCCCAGAGTTCTCAGAAAGCACAGAAGATGGGTAGGGGAAGGGAAGATAACCTGTATGGCTCAGGATTTACAGGTCAGATGACAGTGGGGAGAGGGATGCCAGGAGGATGGAGTTCTCTCTGGGATTACAGGCTGCTCAAAGCAGCTTGGCTTGGCTGAGACAGCTTAGTGAGTACAGAAGATAGGTAGAAGAAGGGAAGCTAAAGTTGTATGGTTCAGAAGTCTCAGGTCTAATGAAGGTGAAAGGAGAGACAACTTGAGAATCAGGTCCCCGTGGTACAGCAGATTGCACAGGGCTGCTGGCGTGCTGCTGAATTGTGTCAGACATTTAAAGAATCATTCATTTACAGATTGAAATATACATTAAATAAATATGATTTTATGAATATTAATAAAATAACAATTTTATAGAATTATCACGTTTTAATATTAAGAGTTCTTATGCAAAATTAGTTAAGATAAAAAGAAACTTATGGAATTTATTAAAACTTAAATATATAATACTTTAAATAAGTGAATCCTATGTTGTTGAAAATTTTGACTGAAAAATAGAACATCAAAATCCATAAGATTGCATGTTACATTAATTAGCAATTTTAATTATGCAGAAGAAAAATTCATTGCTGCCAACAGTGAGAATCTTCAAAGGCTGAATTTTTATTCTTATTGCTAATGGTAATACTATTATACAGATTATTATTAATAAAGAAATATTTATAGAAATTAACAAGAAGTTGGTAGCTGATTTCTATTATTAATGTGATTATTTTCTAACTATGTTATGTTAGGAATCCTTTGAATATAAATTGGTGGAATCATAAAATTATGTCTTAAAAATGGGTAATGTCAAATAATACACATCATGTACTTTGTGTCAGACATTTAGAGAAGTATTCATTCACAGACATGAAATATAACAGTTAAAATTTCAAATTAATATTAATTTCATCAGTTATTAAAAATGCATTCATTTCATTTCCCCTCATTCATTATTTATATAGTTCTTTGGAGTATTGCATTCTAAAACTGAGCGCATCTACACTTGTCATACAGGGTTGATTGCAACAGACGTGTGACCTGCATAAAAATACTTATAATACTGTATTTTTCATACATATACACTATTCTCACACAGGCAAGTCAATGTTTTATTGAAATATAAAATATATACCTCTAAGTTGATAACTTTAAAACTAGAGTAGAACTTACTAATTTCATTATATGCTCTTCGTTTATCATCCACCATTGATTCTTTTAAAATAAAGATTGACATTCTTTTTTTTGCTATAAGCTTTCCTGTCTTATATGATTTGATTTTTGTTGCTTAACTGTTGACCTCAAGAAATTCTTTCTTCTTCAGAGATGTCTGATCATCTAATTTGTAGCTTGCATTTTTCTTCCTACTTTATTTACATTTCAATGTTTCCCCCTTTCCAGATCTCCCCTTTGGAATGTCCCCATTTCCTCCCCCCTCCCCCTGCCACTATGGAGGTATTCTCCCACCCATCCAACCACTCTCCCTCCTTGGCATTCTCCTCTACTGGGGGGATCTAACACTCTCAGGCTCAAGGACCTCTCTTCCCCCTGATGGCTAAAAATACCCTCTTCCGCCACATATGTGGCCAGCACCATGGGTCCCTCCATGTGTATTATTTGGTTGGTGGATCAGTCTCCAGGAGTATTGGGGAGATCAGGCCAGTTGTAGCTTGCATTTTTAAGAGAGATGCTGAATCTGGTAGGCCCACTCACAGGAAGTGGGAACTCACAGTGATAAAGTAAATAAGCAGACAAGCATAATAAAAATCATAAAACAATTATTTAGTAACTGTTGTCATGTTGACAAAAGAGGTAAAAGGATCCAGTGATATCCAGTCTATCTTTTGAGAACTAATAATATGCCTGTTTAAATAGAGGGAAAGTGTCATGTATAATAGTGCAGCTCTTCTTTTGCTTTAAAGAGTATCTTTTTGCTTTAGGTTATGTTCTTACAAGCTTGAATAAATTCACCGATTTGGGAGAATTCTGAAGAGGCTTTGCTTTTCTTGGAATCCAGTATGACTACAGGTTTAGAACAATGATTATTTTCTATGCCTTAAGCCTGGATGGTTGATAAGCTAGCACAGACAAATTATCTGTGCCATTACCATGCTGACTTAAAGAGGAAAACCAGTGAAGCAAAGAAAAGCAGACAGATACAAAATAAATGCAAAACAAGATGCCGGGTTTTCTTCCAGCTTTTGGTTACTTTGAGGAAATAGGCAAAGCTTCAGGCAATGTGGCAAAAGGCACCTGCAACTGCCTGTTTAGATCTGTGATCTACAAATCACAGAACATCATATAACAGTGCCTACTACCCTGTAGCCAGGTAGTAAAATTCTGTATTTCCATATACTAATTACTACCTATTAAAATGGTTCCTGATGCCATGTACAAAAGTACATCTTCTCTCTTGCTCTCTTGATCTCTTGTTCCTCTGCTTCCATTTCTCTGCCCTCCCCCATTCTCTTCCACCATCTCTCCATATGCTCATGGCCAACCTCTATTTCTCTTTCCTTTCCTTTCCTTTCCTTCCCTTCCCTTCCCTTCCCTTCCCTTCCCTTCCCTTCCCTTCCCTTCCCCCCCTGCATTTCTCTCCTTATACTACCTGCTAAACATCCCTACCCATGTCTTGAATAAACTCTATTCTATACTAAAAAAATAGTCATATATTATCTGAATGAATGCATTCTAAAAATTAACATTTATATACACAAGTCTATCTAATATATACAGATAAGGCTTTAAAAATTGAGATATAGTAACTTCTAAGAAGTCCATAATAAAGTCAGGTGAAGAGCATCTGTGGTTAAAAATAATAATATTCTGTATTTCATTTTAACTGACAATTTTTTCCTACTAAAAAAGTTACAATTTCATGAGAAACTGTAGCTCCTACACAGACTTTATATTGGAGACATAAAGAACTAAGTAAATAAGTATTAATTAATTTTTTAAATAAATGGAAATTATAGGAAGGCATCAGCAATTTACTTTAAATGAACATTCATTTATTTGTCCTTTAAAAACACAAAATAATGTTGAAAATGGAAGTAGATATCAGAAAAATTTTTAATAAGCTTGTTTTGTTGACATATTTATACAGATTAATTCCTTAGTACTCAAAATACTTAGTAGTTATATTGCTGTGTATAATGTAAATAAGTTGATTTTTAAAAAGAAAAGGTTAATCAATTATATGAATACTTGATACTAGAGCATACACAATAAGTTGAAATAGAAGGGGGTTGGCATAAAAGCACAAGGGAAAAATAAACTCCACTTTAAAGCCACCCTCTGCTTGCTGCCTGATATCTTGTGACCTATGAATTTTTATACAAAACTGGAGTTAAATTCCTAAATACTCACATAAGGAGCCTTATACTAGTGGTCATCATAAAAAGTGTTTACTGGAAAATGCACTAGTTTATAAGATAATTAAAGGTCATCTTATTTCTTTAGATATGGTCCCACAAAAGGAGTCCTAGAATGATGAAGACAAGTAACTTTCTTTTACTTTTTTTTTTTTTATTTTTTTTCATATTTTATTTACATTTCAAATGTTTCCCCCTTTTCAGATCTACCCTTTGGAACCTCTTCATTCCCTCTGCCCTCCCCCTGCCACTATGGGGATATTCTCTAACCCACCCTCCCACCCACACACCCACTCTCATCTTCCCTCCTTGTCATTCTCCTATACTGGGGGATCTAACACCCTCAGGCCCAAAGGCCTCTCTTTCCCCTGACAGATAACAAGACTCTCCTCTGCCACATTTGTGGCCAGCACCATGGGTCCCTCCATTTGTATTCTTTAGTTGGTGGATCAGTCTCCAGAAGTATGGGGGGTCAGGTCAGTTGCCACTGTTGCTACCTCCCTGGGGTTGCAGACTCCCTCAGCTCCTTCAGTTCTTTCTCCAAGTCTTCCATCTGGGACCTCGTACTCAGCCCTACTGTTGCTGCGAAGTGACTCTTGGGTATTTCAAACTTTTGGGCTAATAACCACTTAACAGTGAGTACATACCATGTTCATTCTTTTGTGACTGAGTTACCTCACTCAGGATGATATTTTCAAGATCCATCCATTTGTCTACGAATTTCATGAAGTCATTGTTTTTAATAGCTGAGTAGTATTCCATTGTGTAAATATACCACATTTTCTGCATCCATTCCTCCTTTACTCTTAAAGTGCACGATTCTTTTCAGTAAGACAATTTTATCTTTTACTCTCCCTACTACTGTCTTTTAGAGTAATTCAATGAAAAGATGAACAGCTCTCTCTCTCTCTCTCTCTCTCTCTCTCTCTCTCTCTCTTTCTTTCCTCCTTCCTCCCTTGCTTTCTCTCTTTCTAGTTTTTAATTAACAACTTATAACTAAAATAATATACTTATCTCAAACTTAACCATCTGTGACCTGTGATTTTTATTGTTTGAATTTGTCAGACAAATTCAGTCAAAAGCCTTCTGGACTAGCAAGGGATTTGGTTGCCATTGAGTTTCATAGACTCTCCCTTCCCAATCAGTTAATATTTCAGTTATTTTTAGATACCTCTGTATTCCTATATAGAAAGTAATATTGTTTTATACCCCTAATCTTATTTCCAATATTTTCTACTTATTCATTTAAGATATATACATAAAATTTTCTTACACCTTCTCCTAAACAACTTTCCATATTTCATCTAATATTATTGACTGCTATTATTAACCTTTGTCATCCTGTTTTCAGCAAATTTTTTCTCTAATATATGAAGTGAATTGTAAGTTCTGTGTTAATGTGGCATAGCAATGCATGCTGTGGAACTGTAACATAGACTTGGTGGTGAAATTCTAAAGAAAGATATCTGTGCACCTTTCTTCAGTTTTCAGACTACTGTGAGAATTGTCTCTAAATAATGAAATGTTCCTAATAAACCTGCTTGAGTATAGAAAGGCTAAGACCTTATCATTGAACAGAAGAGCTGCTATATAGGAAGGGATGTCCCTAGGTTCTTTAAACATATCTTCTCAGTTAACATACGGACATATCCTGGTTTTTGTTTTACCTATTCTATAAAACTGTAACACTACAGTAGAAAAAGTGGAGAGTAACCAGGAATTTTCTCTCCCTAGTTAAATTAAAATGTAAAAGTATGGGTTTTTCTTTATTAATTATAGTTATCTAATTTATTAAACTATTGAGCATCTTCACAATTAATGAATTAATTTTAATTTCAAATAACAGCAAGCTAATAAAGTGATTGATATGTGAGAATGTTGAAACATGCAGGTATAGAATTCATCGATTTCCTAGAGGTTCTCTTTCCCCTAATAAACCCCTAATAAGAGCAGTTAAACATGGCAATTCCTGATATAGTATGTGCCTAGTGTGCACAGGTTTTGACTTCCATACCAGAGATAAAAATCATAGAAAAAGTTCTGCTAAATTTTTCTGCACATTTGACCCACTTACTTTATATTCTTTGGTGAATTTCATAGTGAACATAAATCTGTAAGTTGTCATTTTAAATCATAGCTCTCTGTAGCTCACACTTCACAGTTTACCACTCAAAAGTAGAATGCCCAATTTATTATGTCTATCAGTTAATTGTTTTTTTTAATTTATGTATTTCTTCAGTATTATAATCATTTCAATTTGCTTTATTTAGTTAATACATTGAGAAAATAGAAAATTAGGTCAATGCTCTAACAACTGAGATTTTATAACTAACTATCCATGAATGTGCAATTTTTTCATTTTATATTTAATGTTCTGTTATAAAAACATGGAGCTTGGCGTGCAGACCTTTAATCCCAGCATTCCAGAGACAGAAACAAGTATATCTCTGTTCCAGGGCAGCCTGGCCTATAGAGCAAGTTCTATGAGATCCAGAGCTATACAAAGATACCTTTTCTCAAAATAACCAAACCCAACCAAACCGAACCAAACAAAAAGCAAAAATAAAACAAAACAAAAACAAAACAAAACAGTCAAACAATAAACAAAACAAAAACAAACATGAACAATAAAATCTACTTGAATTACACTGAAATTTTCTTCCCAAATTGATAGCCATAAAGACATTTGGTAAAAAGCTATATTTAGCTTTATTCAACACCTGTAAGGTAATTTTAAACACATATAAATTAAGAAATTGCTTTAAATATTGTTCACCTTTTTGCTGAATTTATAAAAATACTCCAAAATTAAGGTCTTCAAACCATATGTATAAAATTTGACTGAAAGGTCAAGCTTAATCATGGAGACCTGTAGTCCTAGAACTTTGGATGTAGGGGAACACAGAATATAATTTAAAGGAGAAACTATATTACAGTCTATTTCCAATTAAGCACAAACTTATAACAACAATAATATATTTATCTCTAAAACCAGTCCTCTGCGACCTGTGATTTTATTTTCTGAATTTGTCAGACAAAGCCCCATTACTGTTCATTTAGCAGGGTCTTTGGATGCCAAAACATTGAAAATCACATATTAAATCTATAATAACAAAATATTTCTTATTATAATTTGTTTAAATAAACATTTAATATTAGTTTACTTTTTATCAGTTATTAAAAGTTGCCTAGAATATCAATAATATGTTAAAAGCTTAGCATATTTGTTATTAATTTAAGTAAAAATAATTGAATTTCAAAATGAATCTATTCTTCCAATTTATGACTAGTCAGATAAAAATAATAAAGTTGCAACTCTGATTTCATACTGTATATAAGCTGAAAAACCACTGTGGCATAGGTTTACTTTTTAAAAAGTGTATGATGCACAGTGAAGATTTGGAAGCTGAATTTATGGAGCCTGGAGTTTTCCACTTTTGTGTTGTAAAATATTCATTTTCTAATAAGTAAAATCTGTCTCCTGGTTGTACTGGTTGTAAAATCCCAGGCTGAGGGACTTCTATTTTCTGAGGGTCTCATGCTAGAGAACAAACAATGACTGGAACTGAATCTTGAAATTCTCCTATTGTTCTCTACATACCTCTAGAACCTATTACAAGGAAAATGAATATTCAAACTTGATAATTGTCACCCAAACATATCACTTATGATCTAGAACCATAATCTCTTTACCTTGTAGGCTATCACCCTAGAAAAGAACATTCTAAGACAACTTCCCTCGATCACTATGATTTTAACTTTATTTTCAATACTAATCCTTAAACTCACAAGTATGTATTGTAAATATTCCTCATCAAGTAAGTTTATTTTTGCAGCAGAAAAAGACAAAGACAGAAAGCCAAAACTAATAAAACTAGAGAAAACAAGTAACTGGGGTGTTCAGTCCAAATTTATAAATCTAATACACAACTCATGGTACATCATAGAAAATGTCATAGAAGAATTATAAGAGTCAGAAGAATAGGATATCTGCTGTGTGATAGTGTCTCCAAATTATGACAGAATCTACAATAGAGAAGCAAAGCATTATGCTTCCCCAAATAACTGGAAAAATAAGAATACCAGTATACAGATTGAAATTAATGGAAGAATTCTCATAGTGCTAAAGACCTAGATTAACAGATGCAGAAAATTAAGGCCAGTTGAGAGATCAAGAATCTGTCCTCCTTAACATTGAGATATCTGATAGGACTTTCTGTCTCCATAGTCCAGACATAAATACATATGAACAACACAAACACCACAGGTTGCATATATAAGCATACAAACATACACATAACACATCACATCACAATGATAGTTAAAGGCTAAAAGAGCATTAATTTGAGGAGTTGTGGAGGCACAGGTGTAACTGAATGGAGAAGACAGGTCTATTTATTCGTGCACATGTGTGAGTGCTTACATGCCTGCGTATGTGTGTACACACACACACACACACACACACACACACACACTACCTACATCCAATGTAGATTTCTTCTGAGGCCCAGGCAGATTTATAAGATTGATCTCACAAACTCTTAAGAACATGAAAAAACTCCCAAATACAATGGTATATTCACATTCCAAAAATGAAAAATCAGTGCATTTGAAGAAAAGATTTTACTGAAGCAAAACTGAATCCAAGCAAGGCAGTCACATATCCTGAAACCCATTCCTATCATCTGGGGCTCTGACTGATATCATCTGTATTACAAAGTGCTTGTGTAGTCCCATCTCTCCAGTTGGCCAGTTAAGTAAACAAGTAAAACTTTTCCACTGTTCAGTAGAAAGTTACTATATTTTTTTTATTTTACATTACAAAACATCTTATGAAAACAACTGAAGTGAGAAAAGGCATAATCTGTCTCATATTTTTTGGGTACAGCTGTTAATGAAGAAGTCCCAGTGGCAGACTTATATTGAAGTTTCGGGTTATGTCCTGTGATGCTGACACTGGTGGTATTTTGCTGAGGCAGACTCATGTGATGTTTTGTTGAGCTGAGACCCATGGGAGGACTTGTGATGTTTGGAGACTGTATAAATAGGTCTCAATGAACAGTGAAGGAAATCTTTCATATCTAGCCTTGAAACACTTTATTAGTTTTCCATCTTTGCTGATCTTTACTTTATTGAGAGAAGCTTCTCCTGGTATCCTAGCTGTTTCTGATCACTTCCCCTGACTCCTGATGATTTGGCTGAAGCCTGGCTCTTTTCGTTGGATCAGGTCACCACTTCTGATTTGTTTGGTATTCTGACACAACTGAACTGGGATGCTAGTATCCTGACAAAAAAGATTGAAATTGACCCAAGGAAGTGCTTCTAAAGAGTTCCATATTCCCTAGTCCTACTTACTATCTTTTCTCCACTATCTTTGAACCTTGGGTTAAGAAGAGGGGTTGAGGTAGTTGAGAACCCTTATTAAAGAAAGTTTGGAAAAATCTAAGCCTATCACAGACATTGAGGCAAATGGTCACACTTCATATACAATTTGCAATCAGAGAGATATGAATTTTGTAGCTCAGATCACTTTCTCTTTTTAATCCAGTTCACCCTGACAACTGCGAGAACACTGCTACTCATATTTAACGTGGGTATTTTTTGTGAATTAGCCTAATCTACAAATTCCCTCACAGACCTATCCATAGGTTTGTCTTCTAGATAGTTCTAAATCTCAACTTGGAAATCAGTACTAATCATGGTTATTAAAAGTATTAATTTTTATATTCATGTTCTTTTTAATTGACAGCAAAAGTACCTGTCAAGCTGTATTTTAAAATTGTATCATTTAGATAGAGAAAAGTGATTGAATTTTTTGCTCTGCTGATAAAACATTCAGGAACTATAGTATGATTATACTATACAATATATTTCATAATTTTAAGTCTTGAACAAAATTATGCTAATCAGATTCCAGTAAAAGTAAGACTATTATAATGTGATTTAATTACAATTCCCCAAGAGCAATACAATAATGAGTATCCCTTCAACTGTTTTGTGCTTACAACTTCCAAATCCTTCATAGGCATACAGTCTTGTTTGTTTGACTGGTTGGTTGATTTTTCACCTGGATTCCCATCAGTGTGGAGTTCTGGGTTAATAATGATTTTATTCTTATGTGAGGTGCTGACTCACACTCTGATTGCTTTTCCTGGATTAACATCATTCCAGAGACACAGGGCATATCAGTTGGAACTTTTGCTTTTATATTTTTTTCTTTTTGGAAGAGAATTACTAGGTTATTGAATATTTCCCTGTCTTTGGCACTACCCATTTGGGAAACTACAAAGGTCTTTAGGTTTATGGCACTATTAGCAGTTGTCATAAAGCCAACTCTCTTGCAATAGGCAAAGTCTGGGTAGTTCCATTGAAGGACCTATTGAACCTAACTATTTAGTACCCTTTATGATGAGGAATCTTATGGTATTACTCTTTAATGCTAGTTTTATCCAGATCTCCTGTAGTAGAAATCATTATTGGAGCTCAATGTGTCATGGAAGCCCGTAGGCAATCTTGGATTTCTGCAAAGACATCATTAACTCCTGCTATCTGGCACTTGGGCTGTTTGTCAAGCCAGTTCATATTGTTTCAGAATTTGGTGTAATTTCTCATCAATGCCTACTCTCACTATACTATGCACACTGATTCCTCACTAAGGTACTTCTGCCCTTCTTGGGTTGCGACTTTGGTTCCAGATTTCTAAACCTGGTCATTTTGAATAACACTGAAGTTTGCTCACCCATTCTAATTTTCTTAATCTTCTCAGAATTTACAGACTATGTTCATCTACTGAGGACTCATAGTCACAAAGTACCTAAACTTTACATGATTTCCACCAAATGTATAAGGGAGATTTTCCATTAAAGGTTGTTTTGATCATCCAATTGTTTTCAAGGACTTTTGTCTCAATGCTGGTGTATTGTCTGTCAGCTTTGTGTATGATTTCTAAGCAAGCAAAATTGTTTAGTGATATGTTTTTGAAACTAGTATCCAATTTAGCTTCATGGCTTAATAACCCCTTTTTGGTGTCTTGCCAGTATAGACTTATAATAGCAGGGCAATAAATCTATTGTCAGACTTTGGAGTCCCATTTGGTCCCCTTGCTGATTGGTCACTTGGATATTAAATGTTAGAGTTTGACCTACTTAAGGATTTGAGATTCCTCCTTATCAATTCTCATATATTGTCAATATTTCATTTAGCAAAGTTTCTCATTAAGCTAAAAAAGAAACAACCATAAAACTTATAAAAATAAACAAGCAAACAAACAACAATAACAATAAAACCCTCTGCTATCCCTTCAGGAGTCTCACAACAAATAAGGTTAGAGCTTTTCAAATTTAACAAGTCAGAGGCAGAAAACACGATATGAATTAGCCCTTCTGTCAAGATCCATCTCCATGGTAATCTATTTCTTACTTGCATAAAAATTCAGACCAAAGTGGTACCTTGAGGTGTCTTAGAAAGAGAGACCAATTAAGACACTCCAACACATCCAGAAGATATATCTCCTAATTATCCCACCACATCATTGAATGAAACATGACCAACTGACCTCAATCAAAATTATGTGCATAACTTTAGGGTTTAAACTACTTTAAACTTTATGTTAACACCTAGAGTACAATAATTACCTGCTGGAGGCAACTGCTAATATGTGCATTGGGTACCATTATCTTCTTCCCCCTTTAAAGAATTGATTATTATATATTATTATAAAGAAAAGAACATAATCTGCAGACAGTATTGGAAAATATGTTAGGACAATGGAAGCACAAAGCTTGTGGAGCAAACCAATAATGTCTAATTTGACTTAAGGCTCACTCCAAAAGATAGACTATATACCTGACCAAGAATGAGACATTAAATAGATCAAATACCTAGGACAAAACTAATACAACTAGAATTTATTTTAAAAGTATGATGTCACTTAATGCTATTCTTCTATACTCATAGATCAGTGCTGAATCAATCATCATCAAAGAAGTTTCCGTGTATAGCAGAGTGAATGAAAACAGACCCAGAGAAATCCATTATGTAGATAGTGGGAGCCTAGAACACATAGCCCTAAATGGGATAGCTCCAACAAATTCCTCACTTCAGAACTCATGCAGAGATTACTTTGAAGAATAGAGAATGCTAAATAAAAATTAGTCATGGCTATGTTGAAACTATTTGTAAAGTATATGTGACACCTTCCATAACTATAGGTTTTATAGATTGACTGAAAACAAAAGCTTATGATAAGATTGTTGATGAGACTCTAGCCACACCTCTAGCACAAATTTTACCAGGCTAGAATACATGTTTACATATCTACTCCCAGAAATTTGGGTAGATAATCGGTATTGCACATTTTCCCTTGAAACAACAATTCTGTTTGCTAACATTCCAAGTCTGCTTCATGCTTAATCACAAGGACTTCTGTGCCTCCTACAATATAGCAAGAAATAGGAGAAAATTATGATATGATCTGTTCAAAGCACTTAACAGGAATGTTATACTAAATACCTTAAAATTCAAACACTCCTTTATCTACCTTAATGAATAGTGGTGGAAAGCAGCTAATTAACAGCAGACATACAAATATTAGTAAATGTTACTGCAGTTAAAATAATATGAGCATGTTATTGGGACTCTCAGATCTTTCCTTGCCATTTGGAGTGAAGTTATTGACTGCCCGAGGCCCAAAAGTATATCTTTTCTTCTAATGTAATTCACCAAAAACTTAACAGAATTTTAGGCTAGGCCAGCTAAACTGTGAAAGACACACTTCCTGTCATGGTTATTAATAAAACATATCATGATGAAAAGAAGAAAGAAAAGGTTTATATTATGTAGCTTTCCATGGAGAAATAGATATGAGATTTATCTTAAACAGAGAAGGAATCAAAACCAAGAGGTATGAAAAATGAAGCAGTCCTGGTCAGAGTGAGGTCTCGAATATCACCAGCTTAGTCTCAGTTCTGGCTCTACAAAATGATGCTGAGTGAGGTCTCATTACTTTTCACAGATGAGGTATGGTAATCATTAGATAACTTCCTCTGCTCTAGGAAGTGCCCAACCATTGGTAACTGTACCCATTTGGTACAGTTTTAACATAGTCTTCCTTGCAGGCTAACTGTTACCTAGACTGCAGATTAACTTCCATCTTTTGACCATGCTTGTGGAACAATCAGGGTTTTCCTGGAATTTAAGAAAAAAGGTAAAAATGATAAACACAGATCTCCATAGGGCAGATCTGGAATACCATATCATAGTGACATGTGTTTTACTTCACTGTCCTAATTTCTTTACAGGATACTAATCCTGTTTAGGCATATGTTTATGACAAGAATAAGAATATGAAGTTATCTATTCATTAGTATACTCATATATTTAACAAGTACTAGAAATATGAGACAGATAACATTGTGTTATATAAACAATTTCAAAAAAGAAACAAATTTACTTATATGGAAATTCGTATTTTCAACTTCCGTGGTATGATCTTTATCCACTCCTTAACTGAAACCAAGCCATGTTCATCATAACTCCACAATATTCTACTTTGTGTAAAGTAGTCTTATTTTCTGCTGAAAGTGTGAGTGAATTTTTACAAATTTTGAGTCATACTGCTTTCACAATGGACTCATGAGAACATTTACTATTCTCTCGTGGTTATTTGCTTTGAGTGGGAATTTTACACCTTGCCTGTTTTTTTCTTTTTCTGTTTCTTTTTCTTTTTAATTTACTCATTTATTTATTTTAACGTCCAGATTTTATTCCCAACCTAGTCCACCCTCTGACTGCTACACATCCCAAACCTCCTCCCCTCCCCGTCTCAACATGGATATCCCCACCACCTCCCCACACTTAAGCAGACCTCTAAACTCCCTGGGGTCTCCAGTCTCTTGAGGGTTAGGTACATTTTCTCTGACTGAACCTAGAACTGGCAGTCCTCTACTACATATGTGCCGGGTAACTCATATCAGTTGGCATATGCTGCCTGGTGAGTGTTCCAGTATCTGAGAGATTCCCCCTGTGTCCAGGTTAATTGAGACAGCATGTTCTTCTACAGGGTCTCTCTCCTCCTTATCTTCTTCTAGTTTTCCCCTCATTCAACCACAAGGGTCAACAGCTTCTGTCCACTGGTTGGTTGCAAATATCTGCATCTGACTCTTTCAGCTGCTTGTTGGGTCTTTCAGAGGGCAGTCATGATAGGTCCCTTTTTGTGAGCACTCCATAGCCTCAGTGATAGTGTCAGGTCTTGGGACCTCCCCTTGAGCTGGATCCCACTTTGGGCCTGTTGCTGGACCTTAGATAACATATATAATATGATATCTTGTCATACTTTTTTATTTTAAAGTATTATTGGAAACACTTTTTCTTGGCACATAAGGGCCACATTTTCCTTATAAATGCAAAGCATTCCACTGTACAGATATAGCCTGAGTTAATTAATTTCTTCTTGACATTCATTTAGTTTGCTTTTGATTGCTTAGTATTACATTGCTTTGATGAGTAGTATTACAGTTCATATTTCATTCAGAATGCTTGTGTATTTTTATCAAAGCAGAAAAATAGGATCAAAAGGCAACTACACATGTATGAGAGCATATAACGTAATCTTTTCCTTCATTAAAATTCTATCATGGTTTACTAGCAATGTATGAAAATGTTTCGGTTTTTTAATTTTTTTAAAATTTTGTGAAATTTTATTTACATTTCAAATGTTTCCCCCTTTCTAAATCTCCCATTTGGAACCTCTCCTGCCTCTTCAGGGGGTATTCCCCCTCCCACCCACCCGCCTACTCTCATCTTCCCTCCTTGGCATTCTCCTATACTGGGGGATCTAACACCCTCAGGTCCAAGGGCCTCTGCTCTCCCTGATGGCTAACAAGATCCTCCTCTGCCACATATGGGGCCAGCACCATGTATCCCTCCATGTGTATTCTTTGGTTAGTGATCCAGTCTCAGGGAGCATAGAGGGGTCAGGCCAGTTGACACTGTTGCTCCCTCCATGGGGCTGCAAACTCCCTCAGTTCCTTCAGTCCTATCTTGAACTCCTCCATCTGTGGCTTCACACTCAGCCCTATGCTTGCTGTGAAGTGACTCCTGTGTATTTCAAACTTTTGGGCTAATAACCATTTATCAGTGAGGACATACCGTGTTCATGTGTTCATTCTTTTGTGACTGCGTAACCTCGCTCAGGATATTTTCAAGTTCCATCCATTTGCCTGCGAAATTCAGGAAGTCATTGCCTGTTTTTTCAGTTTTGGCCTTTCTCTACTCAAGATAGAAGTTAAAGGGCAGAATGGGTATCTGTATGGACACAGAACTATTACTTGATTAGGTTAGTTTCTTGAGAATCTATCCTTTTCTTAAAAGGATTTTGAATTCCTAGAAATATACCTAATGCTTATATTGATATTGTTAAAGACTTTGTTACTTTTTAGAAACTGATGTAATTTTATCAATACAAATTATTAAAAAATAAGTGCTATTTTAATGTAATTTAATGTATATATTAAAATATATGTACACATGTATATTTAAATATCAGATTTAACTTTATCTTATTCCAAGTGCTAGACTATAAAATAATTTCATACATATATATGTATATGCGTGTGTGTGTTATTTAACCCATGCAAAGGTATAAAATTGTAAATTTTATGGTGGATACTCAGGATTTCCACCTATAGTGAGTTAAACTAATTTTTTGGAACAAACGATATTTCAAGATACAGAAATGAACAGAAAGAATTCATATTTTCATTGAAAATCACTATCTTCTAAAATTACCAGAAGAGAATTGCTAAATAATAACTTGGTTTAAAATAGAAAATCATGGTCAATTACCAAAAAATAATTATTATGTACTCCATTCTGTAATATTGTCAAGTTTAATGTACTGCTTAATATAATAAAGCTATATATATAAATATATATATATATGTGTGTGTGTGTGTGTGTGTGTGTGTGTCTTTCTGTGTGTATGTGTAATTAATTACAGAATAGGAAAGCTAAGAAACTTATCAACAAGCTCCATTGAGTAGAATTGTGAAAAACAGAAAATTATTTAATATTCTAACTTCATCTATAAAAGTTCCTTATAATATTTGTTATTGTTATTAAAACTTTTCTGTCCTCTACTTTGAATCAAAAGAAAACTTAAACTACCCAAATAAATAATTATAATTGAGGTTTAAATAAAAGCCATAAATTGTCACTTTTTTCATAAATGGTAGATGACAGTTATATTACTTTACATATTCATGCTGCTTGGTTGTTCAACTTACTATCTTATGACAGATTAATCTCTAAAAAAATTAAATAAGTGAGCCAAATACATGGTCAGACTATTAAGTTTTTATGTCTAAGAAAGAGAAGAACTATGGTAGTAAATAATATTGAGGGAAACACAGAAATATAAAACCAGAAAAAATGATATCTTTAGCAAATTTAAAATTATGCAGTGTCTCCTACTAATTAGTCTTAGAATCACTTAGAATAGTACAGCCAGGAGTCAAAATCTACCCTATGTATACATTAAATAGAAATAGTTAGCTTCCCATGAACACTCAATAACTTTCATGTTTTCTATGACTTGATTCATGTTCAATAATTGTTGAGTGGATATAAAAAGTCAACAACATACAGAGTCATTTTTGAAATGATCACTTCATTTCTGTCAATTAAAAAATATTTAACAATCTATCTTTCAACAAACATTCGTGTGAGAGTAGATTCTAATATAAAGATAAGAGTTCAAACCTTATTCCACAATGATCTGATAGGAGGCATGGGATTATCTCAATCATCTTATATCTGTTGAGGTTTGTTTTGTGACTGACTAGATGATCAATTTTGGAGAAGGTACCATGAGGTGCTGAGAAGAAGATATATTCTTTTGTTTTAGGATGAAATGTTCTACAGATATCTGTTAAATCCATTTGGTTCATAACATCTGTTAGTTTCACTGGGTCTCTGTTTAGTTTGTGTTTCCAAGATATGCCCATTGATGAAAGTGGGGTGTTGAATTCTCCCACTATTATTGTGTGTGGTGCAAGGTGTGCTTTGAGCTTTAGTAAAGTTTCTTTTATGAATGTGGGTGCCCTTGCATTTGGGGCATAGATGTTCAGAAGAGAGAGTTCTTCGTAGATTTTTTCCTTTGGTGAGTATGAAGTGTCCTTCCTTATCTTTTTTGATGACTTTTGGATGAAAGTTGATTTTATCCAGTATTATAATGTCTCCTCCAGCCAGTTTCTTGGAACCGTTTGCCTGGAAAATTGTTTTCCATCCCTTTTCTCTGAGGTAGTGTTTGTCTTTAACACTGAGGTGCGTTTCCTGTATGCAGTAAAATGCTGGGTCCTGTTTATGTATCTAGTCTGCTAGCCTATGATTTCCTTGATAGTAATAAAATAGGATTCTTTTATCTTGCAGATTTACTAAACTAAACAACTCTTTTGACAAGACTTGTTCACTGATTATACTTATAACAACAATCACATTGCTATAATCATCACACTTTTGATCAAAACCAAAATATAAAAATCCAAATTTGATGCAATTGGTAAGATTAGTAAACATGTGATTAAGACATGTAAAACCAGAATAAATGATGAAATTTGAATATTGTAGTGTAGATTATCTGGATTAAACATGAGGTCTGGATTTGACATTTACAAACCAATATATAAACATGTATGCATGAATATAGGCTGCGGAATGTTCAACATCCTTAGTCATCAGGGAAATTCAAATCAAAACAACCCTAAGATTTCACCTCACACCAGTCATTATGGCTAAGATCAAAAACTCAGGTGACAGCAGATGCTGGCAAGAATGTGGAGAAAGTGGAACACTCCTCCATTGATGGTGGGAATGCAATCTGATACAACCTCTCTGGA
The DNA here is from genome assembly GCA_019843965.1 of Rhynchomys soricoides. Classification (NCBI taxonomy): domain Eukaryota; kingdom Metazoa; phylum Chordata; class Mammalia; order Rodentia; family Muridae; genus Rhynchomys; species Rhynchomys soricoides. The sequence continues at coordinate 1,217,378 of JADRCH010000344.1, read as the reverse complement.
AATCAGTTTGGCAGACCCTCAGAAAAATGAAAATGATACTACCTGAGGACCCAGCTATTTCACTCCTGGGCATATACCCAGAAGATGCTCCAACATATAATAAAGACACATGTTCCACTATGTTCATAGCAGCCATATTTATAATAGCCAGAAACTGGAAACAACCCAGAAGTTCCTCAACAGAGGAATGGATCCAGAAATTATGATACATTTACACAATGGAATACTACTCAGTTATTCAAAACAATGACTTCATGAAATTCTTAGGCAAATTGATTGAACTTGAAAATACCATTCTGAGTGAGGTAACACAGTCACAAAGGAATGAACATGGTATGTACTCACTGATAAGTTGTTATTAGTTTTATATATATATATATAAAATCAGAAAATATTCATGAGTTTAAAATTCTTTATACAAATTTAGAGCACATACATTAAATCCAGATTAAAGCCGTCCACTATTGTAATATTTTATGTAAAAATTTAGCTGCATACTTTTTCAGGTGTATAAAAATCTATACCTATTTCAACAATTAGAACCAGAAAATTGTTAATCAGAACATAAAATTTACCCCTAAAGAATGGATCAACTTGTTGAAAACATTGAATTCAAGGACATAAAGATTTCTGTGGGAGCCAGGACTTAGTTGCAAAAAGATTCCTTTTCCAAAAAAATATTCATAATTTGAGAAAAAAAAATATGGCAGAAAAACACTTTGAAAGGCTACTATAGATGAAGAAAGTAAACAGTCAACATATTTAGAGTAATATATTTTTTATGTGTATGTTTATGAGAGATGCATAAATAAGTATATTCAGATGAATAGAGAACAATCATAGGTAGGAGGACCAGCAGTCTAAATAATTCTGGACCCTGAGATCTCTCAGACACTGGACCACCAAACAGGCAGCATACACCAGCTAATATGAGGCCCCGAACATATATACAGTAGAGGACTACAGGGTCTGTGTTAGATCAGAGATGATGCACCTAACCCTCAAGAGACTGAAGGCCCCAGGGAGATTAGAGGTCAGGTGGGGTTGGGGGGCAACATATTCATGGAGAAAATGGGATGAGGAGAAGGTATGGGATGTTGAACAGTCAGAGAGTGGACTGGAGGGGAATAAAATCTGGTGTGTAAATAAATAAATAAAGTAAAAAATAATTCTTGTTCCTAAGATCTTTCCTCTGTGATTCTTTTCTTTATGGTATTAATTCTTCACTCATTCTTTACTGGAGCATTAAGTTAATTTCCCAGGCCTTCTTGGTGTAAATATTTGTTTAGTATAACCTGATTATTTATATTTTCCCTGAGTCAAGAGTCGAAAAACAACAAAGCTTCTCTGTGTCAATAAGTTTACTAATCTGTGGAGTCTCCAAAAAGCCAGGTAAGAAAGGGTGGGAACAAGAAACCTGGAACTTCCATAAATCTCTCACACGAAATGCTTTATTGATAAATATAGCCATGCTTTTGTTTCTTCATAGAAGACATAAGTAGTGAAACTATTCTCCATGAGACAAATTTTCTATGATCCTCCTTTTCTTGCCTGGATGGCATATGACATAAGGAATTTGGTTGCAGAAGGGTTTTTTTTTTTTTTTTTCAGAAAGCACCTTTAAAATCTTATGGGGTTTTCCTTGTAATAATGGAAGATATGGTTCCAGAGGCTATACTACGTTCTCCTGCTCTCAGTATGTTTAATTGTTCTCAGTGAGTTTTCCTTTGTTGAGAAATATAAGAGACGTACTTTTGTTTTCCATCATAGGTCACTTGTTCTTATATCTTTATCTTTAACATTTTAAACATTCTGTATATCTTTTTGTTTTGCCATAAAAGCCACATAGGAAAGAACTTGAAGAAAATATGTTCCATCTTCTCTCCTGCACCACCTAACTGCAGCTCTGGGTATGCTGACAGAAACAGATTCTTGTTTTGTTTTGTTTTTAGTGGATATTTTATTTATTTACATTTCAAATGTTATGCCCTTTCCTGGTTTCCATTCCAGAAGCACCCTATCACATCCACCATCTGCCTGCTTCTATGAGGGTACTCCCCAACCGACCCACCCTGGGGCATCAAGCCTTCACAGGACCAAGGGCCTCTCCTCCCACTTATGCCTGACAATGCCATCCTCTGCTAAATGTGCAGCTGGAGCCATGGAACATTTTGGCTGCTGGTTTAGTTCCTGGGAGCTCGGGGGTGGTTTGTCTGGTTGGTTGATATTGTTGTTCTTCCTATGAGTTTGTCAAACTCCTTCATCTCTTTCAGTCCTTTCTCTAACTTCTCCGTTGGGGACCCTGTACTCAGTACAATGGTTGGCTGCGAGCATCCACCTCTGTATTTGTCAAGCTCTGGCAGAGCCTCTAACGAGACAACTGTATCAGGCTCCTATCAGCAAGCACTTCTTGGCATCTGCAATAATGCCTAGTTTTGGTGTCTGTATATGGGATGGATCCCCAGGTGGGGCAGTCTCTGGATGGCTTTTCCGTCAGTCTCTGCTCTGAACTTCCTCCTGTGAGTATTTTGTTTCCCTTTCTAAGAAGGACTGAAACATCCACTCTTTGGTCTTCCTTCTTCTTGAGCTTTATGTGGTCTGTGAATTGTATCTTGGGTATTCTGGGCTAATATCCATTTATCAGTGAGTACAGACTATGTGTGTTCTTTGTGACTGGGATGATACTTTCTAGATCCATCCATTTGCCTAAGAATTTCATGAAGTCATTTTTTTTAAATAGGTGAGTAGTACTCCATGGTGTAAATGTACTACACTTTCTGTATCCATTTCTATGTTGAAGGGCATCTGGGTTCTTTCCAGCTACTGGCTATTATAAATAAGGCTGTTATGAAAATAAGGGAGCATATGTCTTTATTACATGTTGGAGCATCTTTTTGGTATATGCCCAGTATAACAGTATGGTTGGGTCCTCAGGTAGTACTATGGCCAATTTTCTGAGGAACCATCAGACTGATTTCCATAATGGTTGTACCATTTCAATTCCAATCAACAGTGGAGGAATGTTCCACTTTCTCCACATCCTTGCCAACACCTGTTGTCACCTGAGATTTTGATCTTAGCCATTCTGACTGGTATGAGGTGTTTCTTAAAGGCATTCTTGCACCCTTCCCTAGTACATCATTTTAGCAAGTTTTCCCATTGTAATATAGATGTTTCTTCAAGTTCTATTACTGTGGAAGTTTCCATGTTAAATCACAAAGTTTCATTGTTTACATTGTTTACACATCATTTCAGTATGAATGAGAAAGCAGAATATTAGCAGTGTATTAGTCCATGTTTTGGCCAGGACATAGAATTTAAATCATGCTTTAAAAAATTACCAAATCCTTCCTCTGTAACCTGATGACACATGCATGGTTCCACTTCAACATAACAAAGATTCATGCTCACAAATACAATCTCAATTTTGATGCTAAATAATAATGAGAAATTAAGCTTCAATTAATGTAAGTCCTATGGCACAGTGGTCACATTTCTTTGCAATTACTTAGTTGAAGATGTCCTGATTTTTGATTAGTAGATAAAATAGCTAACAGAGAAGGGACAGTTTTACATATTTTAATTCTTTTAGCTTGTGTTTCTCCTTGGAAATAAAAACCATTTACCACCAAGAAAAGAGATGGTTTCCATCATTGTGATTCTGTCTCAGTGTACCACTAGTCCTGGATATTAGTTCTAAATTTTAGAGGGTAGATCATGGAGCATGAAAACTTGTTTCATTTACAGTCTGTCACCCTCATTTTTACTTTCTAGACCTGATTTCTGGCAGTCAGCCCAGCCCACAGCTGCAGAATGTGCTATGCTTCCATTTAATGCTTTAGGCACACCACTGCTCCTAGCACTCCTAAGAAAACAGTGAATCTTCATGGTTCTCAAACTTTCTCTCTCTCTCTTTTCAAAGAAAGTTTTACTTCGCTGAAAGATACAAACCTGGAGAGAGAAAGGGAAGACAGAAGTTATCTTTAGAAGAGAAACAGGGTCAAATTCAAAATGGGACTATGCTAAATTTATAAGTCACTTGATCTTCTCAGATTGGTCCTGCCTGTTTTAGGACAAACTCAAAGGCAGAAGAAATGGTGTTTGGTGATATGCCTCTCTTCTACAGCCTTTCTTTGTGCTAGGCAAAGCTTATGTTACAGTTTGTCTAAGGAGACGTGTGTGTGTGTGTGTGTGTATGTGTGTGCGCGCGCGTGCAGAAACCTCTTGAAATATAGGTAAAACTCATGGTTAATTCCTAAGTAATGATGATAAATATAGACATATAATAAGCATATTCAAATATTATATCTTTTTCTTCTGTGAATAATATATTACTCTTTTTTTTTTATTTCTTCCCACAATCATCATTACTCTCTACAGTAGCCTTCTTGCTTTATGGATGATTGACCAGTTGACTACATTGTGAAAGCAAGATTTCATACGTGTGTTTTCCTTCACCTATAGTGTTTTCAACTTAAGTTGATACTTGGTATGTGCTATCAGCTTAAGATCTACTAATGTACTGCTCAAACTGAGACCTTGTCTGACAAATATATATTAAATACAATCTTTTATCATATTTTCAAAACAGAGAAAAGTGTAACCTATCACATCAATTATTTGTGGTTATGTAGGTAGATGCCATTTTGCTCTGAGAACCCTTATGAGTCTATCAATTTTTCACTGCATTTACTTTTTGCTTGAGCTCAGTTTGAGTCTTTTAGAAAGAAAAAATATTTTGTGGTCATAAATTGTCCTACCACTTTATTTTCCTCAAACGCTCAGCTCAGAGAAATGTCCCAATATGAATTTCAAAATTATCAAAATAACAAATATCAAAGCTAAATTTAATCACTAATAAAGAAGCTATGCTCAAATAGTATAGTATTGTTGTTTAAGTCAATTTAAAATAAGATAATGCACTTTAGGGTGAGATGCTTATTTTTATACTCCATACATAGTTTACATATATGAAACTGCTGTTTCCTCTATTAATCATTAATGCTTTTAAAATAACCCCTGTGATGGGCATAAGCTTGTAATCAGCACTGAAAGGCAGAGACAGGAATATCTAGCCAATTTAGGTAAATTGTTGATACCCAGATTAATTAACTTATTCTTATGAGAACTGGAAGATATTTCTCAGGATATCAGAGGTAGTCCTTTGTTTGTGACCATGGACTTGTGCTAAAAAACACATCCATTTTCAAATATATACACACATTCACATACACATAAAAATAATTTAAATATAAAAATCCCCAAGGAAAGCTTGCACAATGTATCTGCTGAACCTTGAGCATTAATAAGATAGTCTGATATTTTCTTATATTTCTTTCTGTCTGTCATTTCAGGCAATAATTTCGATATCAAAATATTTTAGCTTTTAATCTACATATCTTAGAAAAATAGCATAGTGTTCATTTTGATTCTTCTTGTTGCTTTTAAGTAGAGTTCACATTTATTCACTTCTTGAATACACATATATTAAAATTTATAACCTGCTTATATTTAATACATTAAAACTTACATATACAAGGTATAGATTGATCCTCCACAAATTAAAAAAGGAAATGGCAGTTCCAGGCATGGAGACTTACATTGTGTTCATTTATATTTAAGACACTGGGTAACAGATGTTAAGGTAAATGGAGCACAACAAGACTACATAAATTGTTAACAAAGAGTAAACACAATACTTCCATGATATAGCCTCTTGGCAAGATTTTAACTTGAAAAGCTTTAATTTGCTATTCCACAGTAATTTAAAGAGTTACTATTGCAGTTATATTCTGAAGTATCAATAGAAGTTAAAATTTTCTGGGGACATATAATTTAAAAAATTGTTAGACAATGAATACTGATGGCAAGTACTACAAACCTGGGAAAGATATTACATCCTGCCAAAACTGTAACCATGAAGAGAAATAAAGAGGCTTTATTGTTAAGCCATTACTAAGAGTCCTGAAGCCAAGATAAGACTGGCGTTCATCCAAGATGAACATAAATGAAATTGAAAGAGTTACACACATAGGTGACTGCTCGCCAATGAGCTTGCATGCAATATTAGTCACATGAGAAAATATGCAATTGTTCCTACTGGGATACACAATTATTCCAACCAATATGTATATTCTCTGAAAGTATGAATTATGAAGAAAAATAGAAGAAGTTCAGATCATTCTCTGAGGAAAAACAATCATTCTCAATTAAAGTTTCAGCTTCAGCAGGGATAATGCAGTCATTTCCAATGGACTACTTATATTTGAAAAGAAAGGGATAAACTAGATTCAATGTTTCCAAAATATTCATTCAAGTTTTAAAAGTTGGCAAGTAAAGTAAATCATCACCATCCTACAATGTTCCTAATTTACTAAAACTGTTTCTAAACTATACCTGTTTTTCATAGTCTTCAAAGCATTGATTGATTTTATTGTAGCAAAATTTCAGAATCACATGAAATAGGGCCAGTTTTTGTTAGTGTCATGATCTATGCAAGATAAACCCATCATTGCAATTAACCTTTAAGTTTTATTTGGAACTAAGAGATGCCCTAATATGAGGGCCCTAAATGTAGGAATAATCCAACACTTTGCTTAGCATCCCATCACAGAAAATGTTTACAATCATAAGTACAAATAAGACAAGTAGTAAGTCATAGTTAATATATCATTTGAATTTAAAATAATTATAAAAATGGTGTTGAATATTTGCAAAGTGTTTGATGCCTAACCAAACATTCACAGTCACAGAAAGACAGTGTTGTTTCTAAATTTACTATTAACTTTGTAAATGAATCAAAAGTTGTTCATTTTAATACATTGTAAATTGTAAAAAGAGAGCAAAAAAAGATGCTATTAATATCTACAAATCCAATTCTAAATAAGAATTGTGGGTTCAGAAAATTATCTCATTCTTAGCTGAGAAGTAAATGAAAGCAAGTGATAAAAGCATAGCTCAACTAATTGAATTGATAATTTAATTTACAACGACATTTATGCTATGTGAATTTCTTATGGACAAAATATTTTCATCCTATTTCACATTTGAAAAAAGTATGTCTTAATTGATTAGAAACAATTTCTCCATTGAATTCCCAACAAAAACAAGTCTAAGGACAGTTACAAAATCAGACTTAATTTTTGGGTTGTGTATTTAATTTCTGAAATTATTATTAAAGAAAATTATCTCAGTTACTTAGTTACCTCTCCTAGATATATGGTTATACTTAATTCATATGGATAAGAAACATGTGCTTTCTAATATGTCTCACTCATTTTTTCTTTCTTCCTTTGTTGAAACATATTGATACATTTCAGTGTAAAGGTTAAATAATATTACTGGACGCAATCCAACAAAAGAGGATAAAGTATAAAGAAAAGTAAGAGTAATCACTCCCCAGAAAACACCTATTTAAATTCTGAAAAAAATAAAATAATAAGATTTGAAATTAATGTATTGATATTATAACAAAATGCAATAGTGCTGAGTGTGGCATTTGTAATACTTTGAAAACATGTTTAAATAAACTATAAAAGCTGGAAGAGATAGAAAAATTCATAGACATATTCAAGTAACAAAACTTAAGTAAGGAATATCTAAACAACTTAGACTCATTACAATTGAAGAAACTGAAATAATAATTCAAGTATTATCACAACGATATACAAAGACTAACTAGATTCATACACACACACACACCACACACAAACATACATGTAAATAGATTCTATCAAATCATTAAGGGAGAGCTAACACTTATCTTCAAAATATTCCATAATGTAGCTTTACTTAGTGACTACCAGGACCTCATCATATTTCTGTTTTCATGACGTATCTGCCATGACAGATGACTAAATCTGCTCTAAAATTTGAAATCATAATTAAGCCTTTACTTCTGTGGCTTGAAAAATAGTTTCACAGAGAGGAAATGGAGGGCACACTACTTACATCATTGTATAAATCCAAGATTATCAAAATAATAATCAGGAACTAGAGAGAAAAACAGTGCTATGTTTATATTCTGAATTATGAAGACAACATTCTACTCTGTATGTCAAAAGGAACCTACATTTGCAAGTTAATAGCTTAGCATGTGTTCACTGTTCAAGCCAAGACTGCCTTGGAAACGTACATGCTTAAGGTAGAAAAATACCAACTACAATAAGGATTTTAAGAGGTGTCTGATATCAGACATACAGAATATAACAAAAAGGAAGACAGGACTAGAAATGCAGACATCATAAGATGGCATCATCAGAAAGTGGCTAAAACCTTGAACATTGGTAAAAATAAGATCCACAATGATCGACTGTTTTGTAGCTGTAACCAAACCCCGATAGTGGAGTTAAGGTGTAAACCAGATTTTTATTAGGCTGTTAATCCATGATCCTCTCAAATCTCCAACTCTGTGATTAAAGCAGAATTGAAGGTGCCATTTATGTCCAATAGCATTTTTTTGGTGAGAGGTAGGAGTTAGAATATCAAAACTGTCTGAGAATACATCAAAAATAAAACTATATGCCATATCTTAACAAAAATTAGCACAGAAATCATAAGTAAACGATGATGATTGAACAAAAGAATACATTATGAACATCACAAATCAAGATCAAGTTGATTTTGCTCCATCATCAGCTAATCAATTAAACAACACATTAGTAATAAAAAAGCAGAAAAATCATATGATCATCTCAAAAGATGACAAAATGACCTCTAAAAATGGAATTTTGACATAAAATACACATGTGAACCAATGTAATAAAAGAAAGTACACTGAACTAAACATGTATAGATCCATCACCTAATTTTTCTACATAGATAGCAAAATCATATTATATAAAATGTAGACATTAAGATATTACTCTATGAAAACTGAATAGTTGCACATAGAACACAGAAACTAGATCGATATTTCTTACCTTGCCTGAAAGTTAATTCAAAATGATTGAAGTACCTATTATAGTATTAGTAAAACCAGAAACTGTGAAACCCTTACAGAAAAACATATAAATAGGGAATAGACAAAATCTTTCTGAAAATAATACCAACAGCTTAGGAATAATCTCAAGGTACATCAAATAATTTTACACAAAATCGAAAAGCTGTGCAAAATAAATTGTTGCTGGCATTAAGCATGATCTGAAATGTCAGAAAAGAATTGCAAACTACATATTACATGGTATTAATTCCCAGTGTATAACATACTGTTAAAAATTAAACCTCTGAACTTCAAATCACCTAAATCAATACATGGGCTTAATGAACTTAGTAGAAGATCCTCAAAAGATGAAATGTAGACAACCAATAAAATTTTGGGGAAAGGGTTAACAAAGCAAGTACTTTTATTCACTATACAAATTAATTTGCTTTAGAAATAATTGATATACATCAAAATAATGTGGGGATAATATAAAATAAGGTTAAAATTACTTAGGAATAATGGTTAATTTATATGATGATTTTAAAAACAATTTCCAAAGAAATATCAGATTAAGTGGATGCAATTTTATGCAGATTATTTTATTGGAAAGGACAGTTCTTTTGTGTTGCATCAGCTCTTCAGATAAGAACTTTCGTGATTTATTTAAGGAGTAGGAAGAAGAACAATGATTCTAGGATAGTAGGCATGGGAGAATTCAACACAGAGATATAACACTTGGTAAAGTAATGTTATGTTTTTCCTTCAAACACTAATATTTGAGATACTGTATTAAGAATTCACAGATTGTTTGCTTAACCCTTTGAGACTAATGTATTGCATCCTTGTAGAATACATGAAACAAACTTTGTCCAAATGCAGACCAAAACTGCTACTTTTAAAGTATTTTCATACAATCTATAATTTCAAAAGTGTCATGCATAAACACCAAGAATAAGAGAGAAGACAGAGTGTTAAAATAAAAACTTATGCTTTTAAGTGTCTATGTGAAATTCCATAAATTCTTTGGCAGTCAAGTCATACTCTTCATATTGAGACAAACAGTATATGAAAGGACTTGGAAGTTTGCAACAAGTCTTTATTTAAATGTTCAGTGTTCTCATTGTGGTTGATATAGTTTAAATAGCAGCTAATTCCTAATTGTTCTTCAATAGATTACTATAATTTAACTGTTAAATTTTTAATTTAATAATTTTCAATTTACCACATATGTAACCTCTTAAAACTAACTGATTTTATAATTATATAATATGATACTATTTAACATTTATGCATGCTATACCTTACAATTTATTATTCTGAATATGCTGACAGGATTATATAGAAATAAAAGTACTTAATTTTTTGAAATTAAAGTTTAGCAGAGATTCTTAATTTATATTTTCAATATTCTCTAAAATTAACTAGAAACACAACCATCATATTAAATCAAACTCATAAAATAAAATGCAATAACAAACTGCCTATTGCCTATGTAAAGAAATAATATAAAGCAATAGTGATTATAGTTTACACAATATCATATTAACACAATTTGTTGCATTTATATGTCTAGTAACTTTATGTGTAACTTAAATAGCTATTATGGTTGCTATTTTGTTTATTGAACAAATTATTTAAAATAGTTCAAGGTAATTTACAAATGGATTAATATGTACTTATCCAAAAATTAAATCTTGAGTATAAATGGAAACAAAAGATGGCATATAATCAGTCATACACATGGATTTCATTTTACATCAACTATATGTATGTACCTTGGCTGGTACTAAGGTAAAATTGATTTAATATGAACAGATTCATAACATTAGTCAAGTATATATTTTTCATTTTATAATGAAATTTAATTGTTAGAAAATTTTAGAGAAATGTTCCATATGACAAATCAATACAGTTTCCTAATGAACAGTTTACCAACAAGTACCAAAGTAAAAATTGTGCATAAAATTTTATCTCATATACTTATTTCTAGAAATTTTTATTGGCGAAAATATGTATGTACTGTGGGAGATCTATCCCAGTATTATTACAGTGGTGAATTATGAGAAATATGTCAAAATTAAATACAGAATTAATAAATTATGAAATTACTTGTGGACATTTCTATAACAATTAAAAAGCTATTTTCTAGGCTAAAATTTTAGAATCCAATATTACCATCATCTTATACTTTCATATATAAATATAGTCGAGTATATTTTTAGACAAGTTTTAGGTTCCCCAAAAAAATCTGGCAAAATGTGAAAAATAACTCAAAGCTCCCTTATAGTCCTCTAAGCACAGCTGGGTTAGCAACTTTAGCATATGACCTTTACAAAAGAAAAACCCCAGAAGAGCAACCTCACTTAGGTCTCCTTTATTAGACGGACTACTCCAAGTATTGCATTCCAAGTTCATAATAATAAAAGTAACTTAATTGAAGAGATGGAAAACAAGCAAGAATGGTCTGATAGCATACCCAGATTAAATGCTGAAGAATGTTGTGTTATTATACCTTGTTTGGCAGGCAATGATAACTAGATTAATAACAAAGTGTAATAGGGACCATCGCAAAGTAGATCAAGGAAGAGACAGAACATATATTCTGAAGGAAGTATATGAAAAATCACCCCATCCCATTGAGAAGAGGCTGTTGCACAAATATAAATAGACAATTTCAGAAAATTTCAGCATTATATTTTCAGTAACAGCTTAAAGAGAAATTAGAGAGTCTGTAAATGTTGGCCAACAAAATAAAAAAAAAAATCCAACAATATCCTATCTCTTTGACTCGCAAATGGGGATGCAGGGGGGCAACATTTACATCCATATTCCTGAAGGACAGTGCAAAAGTGAGAAGAGATTGGTGAAAATCTGGGTAGAATTTATCACTTTCAGTTCCACATAAGTTGACCTCATAAGGAACCAGGCAGAACTGAGAAATATTTAGAACTAAGCCTCTAAAAAATCACCAAGAAATATAACAAACATATAGTATATAACCCATAAGGCATAGCACACTGGCAAACAACATTTGTGACTCCACCTTTAAAAAGACCATGTAAGTATGTAATGACAGGTGTTTGAGATACTGAGAACAACTGTCGTCAGATTAATCAGGCTACATCATTAATCAGGTAACACTTTTATTATTCTCATTTTTTCAATCAAAGACTATCCACTTCACAAATAAATCTCACCTATTCAATAACATAATCATGAAATACAAACATATATATTTATAATTGTACAGACAAAATAATATCCCAACTGTGGTTAAAATATTCTCAAAGAACCCTACTTCTGAAGATGACAGAAACCATAACAGAAACCCACAACTGGTGAAAATACAGGGAAAATCTGACCATTGAATGTACAACCACAATTGTTACATCTGTAATACTAAACCTAATGCTCAAGGAACATCATGAAAGAGAAAGCAGAAAAACTATAAGAGCTAGAGAACCAAGAAGTCTATCTTCTAAATATAAAAGAAAACCCACACCCATAACATCTCAACCATATAGTTGCATAAACAAGACCTGAACAATGACAACATCGATTGCCATGCCAACAATGATAGGAAATACAATAAATGAGGCAGTTGTTTAATGCTGAGATAGGAAGTATTCATTTTTCCTACAGATCAACTTCCTAATTTTTCAGTATCAAGTGGTCAACCCTGTACACTTATATACTTGTAAATAACAACACTACACTAAACTGACTCATATATAATAATAATATATTATTATTATTATTATTATTATTATTATTATTATTACTTTATTTTCCCATGCCTTTTGATTTTAATTTATTTTCACTCATATTTTGTTATTTTAAAAGTGTGGTTTCCATCCAACAATCATGACAATAAAGTAAATCCTATCAATTCTCTTTTTTTCCTGCATTTTTGTTATATAGAGTTCTTACACATAATTTAGTAATTTTATATTGCATATTTATTTGTGGTTTGTATCTTGCTCATATAATTCTTTTGAAAGTAGCATACAATTACTGTGTCCATTTCTCATTCCATGCTAGACATGGTATAGCAATATTTACAATCCTAAAATAAGAGATTGCCTCTCACAGCACAGGTGCCAGTGGATACTGAGAACGGAAAACTAGTTGTGAACACTGATACTAATGTTCACAGTCATGCCCACATGGTTGTTCATTGTTCTCTACCTGAAGTGACTGTTTGTAATGATTAGCAATGATTAAAGCTGCTTTTGTTATTCTGACCACCTGTGATTCCTTCATGCCTGCTGTCAAGGAATCATCTTTTAATGCACAGGCAACAAAGGTACCCAAAGACTTTCTCTCACTCTCTCTCTCTCTCTCTCTCTCTCTCTCTCTCTCTCTCTCTCTCTTTCTTCCTCTCTTTCTCTGTGTGTGTATGTGCTGCCCTCCTTTCCCAGCCTTTTCCACCTTTGTTTGGGAATTATATCTTCATTACTTTTAAAATTTTTCTGAATGCTTAAATGTATGCTTTTGAAATTTTTCATTATGTTCATCCATATTTGTGAACTTTAATAATTAAAAAATGTCCCAAAGCAAAACCTGAACAGTTTAAATTAGTATTCTAGAAACCAATAAAGTATACAGTCACTTTAATATTTAAAAACAAATCAATGTCAGAACATTGACCAGTTGCATTTGATGGATAGCAGACATTGTAGACAGAAGTGAGGTAGAAGGAGAAGTAGTAAAGCATCTTTACTGGGGAATGAATGGGGGAAAAATGTGTGTTACTCGATAAAATATTCCTCAGCCATTACCAAAATAAAATAATGGTATTCTAAGTTAAATGGATAGCACTAGAAAAATAATTATTCTAAATGAGGTAACTCAGAAAGACAAATATTTTATGCATTTGATTATATACAGATGTTAGCTGTTAAGTATTTGATAAGCAAGTTACAATCTGTATAACCACAAAGCTTAAGAGACTAAAAGGGTGTGGATCTCCCTAGAAGAAATAGGATTGATAGTTATGGATGGACTAGGTGAGCTGGAGGACTGGAATGGGAGGATCCAACAGAAAGGAGAAGAGAAAAGTGGAAGTGTGGGAATTCAAGGACAACTAAAACTAAAGGTCATGTATAAAGTCATATGGAAATCTAATACAGTAGAAGATCCCTAACATATGTGTATGCATGAAGGTGAACTAAATGGAGTTTCCAATAAAAGGGGAGGCAGAGCCCCAACAGGCCATCTCTCTTCACCAAATGAAGCTTTGAGTAACAAGAATGAGTTACCTCTAATTGAACTGTTTGCTGAAGTGTTCTTATATGAACTCCTAAACAACAGAGAATGTTGTGTGATATGTCCCTGAAACTGATGCTAAGCCCCTATTGGTAAAGACACATTGATCACAGAGACTTCAAGCATGTGCCTACATGAAGCCCTCAATTCGATGTACTAGTATACATGCTACTGAAATATACATTGTTTGCACACAAAGTGGAAAGGGAAATACCAACCTAGCCAAAAATCCTTGTAATTACAAGAATGACCTGAATGTAAGAAACTCTGGTACAATAGTAACACAAACTTTTGAGAGTAACCAATTAGTATTTCATTGTGTTAAGGCCCATACCACCAGATTGAACCTATACCCAATGCTTCCTGTCTGAACAAGAACCCAAGACTAGACACTCAGAAACCTAAAGTAAAACAAGATTTTACTGTTCTGATAAAGAATAAAGCAATAAAATGACTCCTAACGAAATTCTACTATACTCATAGACCAGTGCTTTGCTCAATTATCATCAGTAATATTTCCTCTTGCAGCTGATGGGGGAACAAAAAAGAACCACAGGCAGAAAATATGTAGATAGTTAGAAATCTTGGAATACTCAGCTCTAAGAAAGGATGTCTCCATCAAAACCCTCCTGTCAGATCTTAGTCATCTCCATGAAGGAGGAGGCAGAAAATTACAAGAGACAGAGGGGATGAAGGACAGCAAAGTCTCAAGGTCTTTTAGGAACAGCAGACCTGGCACACATATGAAGTCACAAAAATATGCACAGGTTCTACATGCTCTGCACCAGATGAGATCATAGAAATGAAAGGAGAGGTAAACAAAGACACCAGTCCCTAACCCAGAAGCTGCTTCCAATGGATAGCTATTTGTAATTGAAAAATGAAAAGCTCATTATCTTCAAGGAAGTCTCACTGGATAAACAAACAACTCTTCTTGTCTAACCCAAGCAGTATATCTACTGCCAACATACAATTAATTTAATGATCTCTTTGAGAATTCCATTTCTAATAATGTTTAATATTGAATCTGGACTTTTTCCCCTTATCACACAGGTCCCTTGCAAATATAGTGTGGCTTCCTATTTATGGTTTTAATGGAATTTATACTTGATCTACACTGGGTGTGGTTGACTTACTGATAAAATTTATTTTCATTAATTTGTGTCAAATTACACAGAGGAAGAAAATGCTCTACTTCGTATTCTTAGACAAAATTTACCAAGAATAATATACAGTTAATTTCAAAATTGAAGTACTAAAAGAGAAAATAAAAAGAATGAAAAAGAGCCAAAAGGGGGATATGACAGAAGAAGGGAAAAGAAAACATAAAAAGTACATTTTCAGCATAGATATTTGTTAATATAATTTAATTAATATATAAAAAATTAAATGTCTTCACTACATTTTAACAAATTTGAAAGTTTAAAGTATATTATATACTTTTTAATATGTCTGTGAATATCTTTTTAAGCTCATCTTAGATTTCCTATAAAAGATTTCTGTGTGCAGTTATAATACACTCAGTCTGTGTGGGAGCTCAATATGTTCTGGCATAAAATAGGTTTCTGTAATTTTTAGTTTCTGATTATACTAAAGGGGATAAGGGTGATAAGCAGTAGGATATCTATGAACCTTATCTTGTCTACTTGATTAATGAAAGTGGCTCCTTTGCATTCAGAGAATTTGCTACAATGAAAAAAAATCCAATAATTCTTTCATGTTTACCGCATTTAAACTCCACAGTGGAAATAGTTTAAATGAAGTTCAGCATTTTTTTTTTTTTTTGGTCCATGATATACTAAATTCTTTATATGAGCTTGTGGTACTAAGATTAACCCTATTCATAAATCTGCACTAAGATTGGTTCAGAACATAACTGTTGACTCACTATGAAGCTTGATTGTATGAATGTTAGATTACTGTTTAGAACATAAAAATACCTTGTTAATTATTGTTAACAGTAATGATTATTTCATTTATATGTCTATCTGGATCATTCTTATAAACTCACTCAAAATTTTAGCCTTTTTTTAAATAAGATCACTACTGTGAATAACCATGACTTTTTATTTCTTAAGGGGGATATTATTCTGCATGTACATTAAGCCAATACCAGTGCTTGTAGTACTTTTTTAATTTATCTGTCCTCAAGCTGTACAGAAGAGGAAGCGAAAATTCTTGATTTCTTTGCAAAATATTTCTTTGCATCATACAGCTACAGGCTATAAAGAAATGTCACTAGACATCCCCTGGTCATTTTATTTACCTTAGGAAAAATTTACCCTAGAAAAAAATACATTCTGTCAATTCTAATACAAATGGTAGGAAAAAAGAGATCTCTTGAAAAAATATACAAACATCCATATGTTGTCCTGCTTTTATTTTTCATGATTCAAGAGTCCAAGAGATAGTGATTACGAACACAGACTCTAAACACAGTGATAAACTCTTTACTCTCAGTAAGAAACATGACTGAGGCCTCACATTAGGGACATTTTAGATGTTGAAAATATATTCTGTGAACACTAGTTTCTGAAAAAACTTACTTCTATAGGAAAAGCATTGTAGCAATAAAATTGAAGATAAATATTCCATGACTTAAAAATATGCTAATGGTACACAGATTGAAGGACTCAGAAAGACTTAAGGCTTTCCATATTACAACTCACATGCCATTTACCGATCTTGTATGAACCAAAATGAATATGAATAGACATTTTACTGTATAACTTGCACCAGGATATCACAGCTGCCTAGCCAACATAAATATACCATTGTGCCAAATTCCTAACATTCTGTGGAACTACTACATAAAAACACAGGAGCAGGTGGCATTTTTACTGTTTATTATATCATTTCAGGCTTCTTGCTTTTAGTTATGATTGACTACCAGGTGTACATTTTTATCCTACTTTTAATTACAAGAGTTTCTAAAGTAATCTATAGGATTGACTTCTTTCAGTGCATCTAAGAAGTTTATTTGATAGTCAATCATGACAGTAAAACAATATTATAGAATTGAAAGAAGAATAAATTAACAATAATTTTTAAGAACAATCATTTACAATTACAAGTTCTCATATGGGTAAAAGATAGATATTTTAATAAAAATAAAGTATAATAATAGTTTAATAATTCATGTATCCTATTTTCAACATAAAATAGTTCTGCCTTATGTAAATGACAACACTACAAAACATGGGGTCTTGGTATGGAAATTTGTTTTAGAATAAATGTAAGACAGAATCATAAAACAATTTTTCCTTTTAATTTAAGATTTATTTATTAATTTTGTGTGTGTGTGTGTGTGTGTGTGTGTGTGTGTGTACACTGTATCTGTCTTCAAATACACCAGAAGATGGCTTTGGATCTCATTACAGATGGTTGTAAGCCACCGTGTGGTTGCTGGGAATTGAACTCAGGACCATTAGAAATGCAGTCAGTGCTCTTAACCCCAGAGCCATCTCTCCAACTCCTTTTCTTTTTCTTGTAAATATGAAAGTTTAAGAAGGATCTTTTTAAAAAAAATTTGTTACAGTCTTTAGCACTATTTTTGTTTGGAATAAGATGATTAGAACTTTATTTTCATTGTATTTTATGAACATTTTATAAAATTTAAAAAGTTTATGATGTAAGCAGAAGCTTTATTAAATCCATGAATACTTATAAATGTACAGGAAAAACATCCTAGTTCACTGAGCAGTCAAATATCAAGAAGGATCAGAGAAGGAGATGGAGTAGACGAAGTTATTACCAAAAACAAAAAACAAAAAAACAAAAACAAAAAACAAAAACAAACAAACAAACAAACAAAAAAGCGAAATAAAAAAAGACAAAGGTAAATACATAATGTTACTGACATCTAGATACTATTGGTTCCCAAATAATAATTTTCTGACCAAATATATGAGGACCAACTGGGTTTTATATTTAAGTGGAATTTTCTTTCCTTATTTTTAAATAAAAATCACTTTGTTTTAATGAACTCAGAAATAATGCATCACACAAATATATGAAGGTAGCCTCTCAAAGGAAAACATGCCCTGTCCCAAACTCTACATATCTCATTAAACTTGCAAACAGAAGTTTTAAAATTAAAAAATAAAACAGTATTGTTTATGTGATAATTCTTGTATACTGAAAGAAGATACCAAAAGAACTTGAAGGGTTGGTTAAATTTATAGGAGTTTGATCACAGAACAAATAAATGTTAGCAAATTTCAAGGCTTCATATGAACCAATATATAAGCTTTCCTTAATTATTTCAACATAATAAATCAATAACTGAGTCAAGATAAGTTTTTGTTAATGGACAAACATAAGGACCCCTGAAAGAGGTGTTAAGGTAGAAGCTATCTTTGTGTTTACACTATGTGGAATTTTGGCAGATTTTTACCTCTCTCTGCCCAGCATCCCTCCCCAGGAACCAATAAAAAGCACACTGTCATTAGACATTACACACAATGAGCACAAGTTTCACATATTCAGAAGCCAGAAGACAATGTGAGTCTCTTGGTCTCTCCCATTGTATGGGTCTAGCAATACAATTCAGGTTATCAGGCTTGATTTGAAAGCTTCTCCCCTGAGACATCTTACTTGCACAACGTTCTTGTTTGAACACACTATTATAACTCAATATCAATATTTTTATAGTTAGAATGTGACATAAATTAATATTTTTTTAAGCAAATGATCTCTGTTATTTTGGGAATAACTTTTAAGGACTTAATTTATTCAGATTCATGATTTTATGCCTTGCTTTGATATGCACATTTTCTATTATATCAACTTTTAGTCCTTCTACATAAGATTTTTTTGTAAGATTTCATCCTTATCTAAGTTTAGTTGCAAATTCCAATTTCTCTGCACTTGCCTTCCAGAGACTCTACAAACCCACTTTGTAAATTTTCTTGTGATATACTTCACCTATTTGACAGGTTTTTAGTTCTCCTATCTTGTTAAAAATTATTTTCATATCATTCATTTAATTGTACTCATCTCCTTGTGCCTTTGTACCTGTCAGCTACTCTTGAAGGCAAAGAAAGAAAAACAAAACAAAATAATATTATTGTGGAAGCTCAGTGTGCCACAGTATGTCCCACATTCTCCCATTTTCTCCACATTTCTTTATTTGCAAATGTTCATGGCAATGTGTTTGGTTCAAGGTCTCTGACTTCTGCTATGCTATCAATACTGCATCCTTGTTGGGACTTCTCTGGGATAGCCTCTTGTTACCCTGTGTCAAGGAGATCCTAAAGCTTTGGATATGCATGTTCCACTCTTTCATGTACTCCAGCAGTTCATAGATGGGGTCCATATATGGATCTGGCTGGCCTGGGTGGTAGCTGAGCGGTCAGCCCTCCAGCTCTCAAACACACAAATCATTAGGATGGGCTCTCAAGCACTGACCCAAGGAAGCTCACCCAATGCTGACTTGGCAAGGAGCATAGCCATTTTCCATGTCTCCAGAGCTTGCTCTTGCACTTGCTATATGTGGAGAGGGGTGAGGGAGGGAAGGCATGTCTCCATCGCTCAATTAACCACAGAGCATGCAAGTCCCAGGGCCAGCTCTCCCATGTTCATGTCCTTATGACTGGTTCACCCACACTGACCAATATGGTCATCTCTACTGTGTTGCCCAAGTGAAGTGAATGGTCTTCACTCCAAATCCTGTAACCACTGAGGGGCCAGCTCTCCAGGCTAGGAGTTGGGCCATTTCTACATATCCATCAGGGATCAACATGGCCCCAGGCAGCAGCCTACACCAGTATATATACCTAGACATTAATGGTATCATAACCCCTCTGTTGCAGAGCCAGAAACCCAGACAAGGCCCTTGGTGGCAGCACAGGCCAGTACCTTACCATGGCATCACTGGCTACTTATATCAGGCTGCTCCTCACTACCCTCATGAATCTAGTACCATTTTTCTTCATTGTGCACACATCTGCTTCTCTTTCTCCTCCTCAACCATCTCTTTACCACTTATTTGCTCATCTTTGTGTCACGTGAGGCCTCTGGGTATCTGGGATCACCTCAAGAGGTGCTATTTCCTGCCCATGCTCTATGACAATGGCTAGTGGTCATCTCAAGCATGACCTGCCCACCCAAAACAGTTGGCACCAAGTAGGTGGTTAATTCAGAGTTGCTACACCTCTTAAACTTTGCAGTACCAGATAGGGTTATCTCTATTCTTCTTTCTTAATACGTAGAATTTTTAGTTTTGTACTAGAATATGTATGTATGGCTTTTCAGTTTAGAATAATTATTTTTGCTATTATTAATATTCACTGTGTTTAGTGTTTTAATGTATTTTTAGTATTTACTTTTTCATTGATTGTTTTTATGCATGATATTAAATATTAACCTTATGTAAAATATGTTTTAAAAAACTAAGCATCTCATACATATTTACCGAATATGTATTTCTTTTTATTTTGAACAATTTTAAAGTCTATAGCATCCTTGACATGGAAGTACTGTTGCCTCATAGTTTAAATGAAGAAGCAGTTGTAACACTGCCTGTTACTATATTATATAAAATCCTAGAATCCACTTAAAAGACATCATTTTTGGACAGACTGCATCATCAATTTTAATGACCACTGTGTCCTCATACTCATCCACATTTCATGCATAAAATTTGAAGATACGTTTAACTGGTGTTGGATGTTAAGGACAATTGTCTGATTCTGGTTCATGTGCATCTGTT
Organism: Rhynchomys soricoides; assembly: GCA_019843965.1. Taxonomy (NCBI): domain Eukaryota; kingdom Metazoa; phylum Chordata; class Mammalia; order Rodentia; family Muridae; genus Rhynchomys; species Rhynchomys soricoides. Next base: position 1,196,475 of record JADRCH010000344.1, on the reverse strand, counting down.
CAAACACTGACCAATGACAGTGTGGAACAACTGTTAAGGACATCATTGAAAGGGAAAGGAGAAAGTGATGACTGGTGGCAAACATCTGAGAGAAGCAAGAGTCAAATTTAAGCACTCCATAATTTCCCACTCATCTCATTTTCAGTTAGATATCCATTTTAATGATGATGTGTCTGAATGCCACCATCATTTCTCTGTTGTTGTTGGTTTTGTATTTGTTTTGTTTGGTTTTATTTATTCACTTGTCATTTCACTTTCTGTTCCTTCTCCAGGTCTCCACTCACACAATCCCTCTCCATCTCTTTCTTCCTTCCACTGTTTCTATGGAAGGCCGGATGACCTTACCTGTGGTATTCCCCGCCCTGGAACAAAAAGTTTCTGCAGGCTAGGTGCATGTTTCTTCTTGAGACCAGACAAGATATCCAAGTAAGGAGAACATATTCAACAAGCAGACAATAGCTTTAGGGATAGCCCTCACTCCAGTTGTTGGTGTACCTACAATAAGACTATCTGCATATCTGCTATATGTGGGGGTGGGAGTGCTATGTCCAGCCCATGAATGCTCTTTGGTTGGCAGTTCAGTCTCTGAGAGCCCCCAAGAGTCTAGGTTATTTGGTCTTCCTGTGGAATTCCTATCCTCTTCAGGGCCCTCAATCCTTCCCTCAACTCTTCCATTAGAGTTCCATCAAATGTTTAGGTATGGGTATCTGCTTACCTAAACAAGTAAGCTACCGGGTAGAGCCCCTCAGAGGACAACTACAATAAACTCTCATCTATAAGCAACACTGAGTGCCATTGGTACTGTCAGGGATTGGTGCTTGGCCATGGCATAGGTCTAAAGTTCGGCCTGTTATTGCTGGGCCATTTCCTCAGGCGTTGCTTTATTTTCCTTTCCCTGCATTTTTTTTTTTTTTTTTTTTTGTAGACATGATAAAGTGTGTTAAAAGTTTAGGGGTGGGTCGGTGTTCTTTTGCTTGCACTGGGGTACCTGCCTGACAATAGGATGTGGCCTCTACAGGATCCATGTCACTATTGTTGTAACTATCAGCATCCCCACTGATTCCTGTGACCCACCCCTACCTCAGGTCTTCGGAATGTCTGCTAGATACCCCCAAACCTGTCATCCCTGACAGTTGCAAATTACCATTTATTTTCTTGGATGTCTGGGAATCTCTCCTGTCTCTCCCACACCTGATCCAGAACCCCATATTTCCATCCCTGTGTTCCTGCCCCAGCCAGTTCCCTACCTCCTCTACCTCTTATGCACATTTTATTCTCCATTCTAAGTGAGAATAAAAATCTTCCCTTGAACATTTCTTTTAGATCAGTTTCCTTGAAACTGCGGAGTATAGCTTGGATATCCTATACATTATGGTTGATATCTACTTACAAGTGAGTACATACCATGTGTGTCCTTTTGGGTCTGTGTTACGTCTCTCTGGATGATATTCTCAAGTTTCATACATTTGTCTGAAAATTGCATGATGTTTTTGTTTTTTAATAGATGAATAGTATTCATTTGTGTAGACTTACAACAGTTTCTTTATCCATTCTTCAGTTGAGCAATATCTAGATTGTTTCTGGCTATTAGGAATAAAGCTGCTATGAATATGATTGAGCAAGTGTCTTTGTGGGATGGTTGAACATCTTTTGGATATATGACTAGGAGTGGTCTTAATGGGTTTTGACTTAGAACTATTCTCAGTTTTCTGAGACGCCACCAAATTGATTTCTCAAGTGGCTGTACAAAATTTTACCATAGCAATGGAGAGTGTTCCTTTTGCTCCACATCCTTACTAACACATGCTACCACTTGAGTTTTTGATCTTAGTCAATAGGAGTGTTGTAAGATTCAATCTCAAAATTATTTTGATTTTTATTTCCCTGATGACTAAAGTACATTGAACATTTCCTTAATGGCTTCTCTGCCATTTGTGATTGAGAATATTGATATTTCTCTATTTAGCTTTGTACTCCATTTTTGGGCTATTTTGGTTGTTGGTATCTAACTTCTTGAGTTCTTTGTATATTTTGGATATTAACCCTCTATCACATGTAGGATTAGTGAAGATCCTTTCCCAATATGTACGTTGCTGTTTTCTCATAGTGAGAGTGTCCTTTGCTTTACAGAAACGTTCCAGTTTCATGAGGTCCTATTTATCAATTTATATTTATACTTAAATATCAATTTATATTGATATTTATCTTAGAGCTTGAGCTATTGTTAGTCTGTTCAAAAAGTTGTCTCCTGTACCAATGAGTTCAAGGCTTTCCTCCATGTTCTCTTCTACTAGATTTAGTGTATCCAGATTTATATTGATGTCTTTGATCTACTTGGACTTGAGGTTTTAAAGGTGATTGATATGGGTCTATTTGTATTCTTCTACATGCAGATATCTAGTTAGACCAGCACCATTTGTTGAAAATGATTACTTTTTTTTTTCATTGTGCTTTTCCCTTCCTTTGTCAAATATCAAAGGTCCAAAGCTTTATGGGTTTATTTCGGGATATTAAAATCAATTCCGTTGTCAACCTATCTGATCCTATGTCAATACAATGCAGTTCTTTAAATAATATTGCTCTGTGGTACAGGTTGAGGTCTGGGATGTTAATACCTCCAAAAGTTCTTTTATTGTTCAGTATTGTTTAAGCTATTCTGGTTTTGAAGTTTGGTCTTTTGCTATGCCAAATATTGATTGCTCTCAGAGACCACAGGTAGATGCTATGTCACCTTGCCCCTCAAGTCATGCCTGATACCAACAACCAATAACTGTACAGAAGAGACATAGGCTGGATTTAAGGTTCTCAGACTTGATGTCTGAGGAAAATCAGGAGGTAGAGAAGGAAGAATGTGAATAGAAGACAAGCCACCATAGGATAAGAATCTTTATGGCCATATGGGCTTGCTAAATGGAGTTTAGAACAGCCCAGACAAAAAATTGCAAATTATATAATGGTATTATGGCCTGGACAACAGACTAAGAGCACAGAAGATCAATATCTGCCCAGCTCTTATGTTGATTAACTTTTATGATAATTATTAAGGCTGTGTGAGTGTTTTGTCCGGGAACAAAATGGTCAAGGGTAGAGTAGAAATTCTGGATTGAGAATAAATAATTTCTATGACATCCTATTTTATTTGTTTTCCCAAAAGAAATTAAGAATTGCTCTTACATGGTATATAATAAATATGTTAGAATTTTGATGGGAATTGCATTGATTCAATAGATTATATATGGTAAGATGTACATTTTACGTATGTAAATATTACCAAGCCTTGAGCATTGGAGTTCTTTCTATCTGCTTATATCTTCCCCATTTTTTTTTCTTCAGCAACTTGAAGAAAGGACTTGTCATATAGGTCTTTTGCTACCTGGTTAGAGATACACCAAGATATTATATATAGTTCCTTACTATTGTAAAGGGTTTTGTTTTCCTAATTTTTTCTTGCTCCATTTATTATTTGTATAAAAGAGGGCTATTGATTTTGTTTTAATTTAATTTTATTTCTGAGTTAATTTTAGCCAGCCACTTTGTTGAAGGTGCTTATCAGTTGTAGGAGTTTTGTCAGAATTTTGGAGAACACTTATATATACTATCATACTGACAAATAGTGATACTTTGAGTTCTTCCTTTCAAATTTGTATATCTTGTTTTCTTATTTTATTGCTCTTAATAGAACTACAAATACTGTATTGAATTGAGGGAGAGAAGGGGACAGTCTTGTCTTTTTCATGATTTATGTGGAATTGCTTTAAGTTTCTCTCCACTTAATTTAATATTGGCTATTGGCTTGTTTCACGTGTTTCTTCTATGATTAAGTATATACATTTTATGCCTGATCTCCTCAAAGCTTTAAAATGAAGGTGTGTTGGATTGTATTAAAGAATTATTCAGCATCTAACGATGTGATCTTGTGGGGGAGGGTTCTTATAGTTTGTTTATGTAGTGGATAACTTTAAAGGATTTTTATATATTGAAACATTCCTGCATTCAGGAATGCCTGAGGAAGCCTACACGATCATGGTGGAAGATGGTTTTGAGGTGTTCCTGAATTTGATTTGCAAGAATTTTATTCAGTTTTTTTCAATGTTCATAAGACAAATTGATCTAATAAACTCTTTCCTTGTTGAGACTTTGTATGGTTTAGGTATCAGGATGACTATAGCCGCATAGAATGAATTTGGCCATGTCCCTTCTGTTTCTGTGCTGTGAAATAGTTTGAGGAGTATTGGTATTAGCTCTTCATTGAAGGTCCAGTAGAATTCTGCTTTAAAACTGCCTATCCTTGGGTATTTGTTTTTGCTGCTGTTTTGTTTTGCTTTTGTTTGTTTGTTTAGAAGACTTTTAATGACTTCTATTTTCTTAGGAGTTATAGATCTCTGTAAATAATTTATCTGATCTTGATTTAACTTTGGTAAGTTTTATCTCTCTAGAAAATCATTGATTTCATTAAGATATTCCAGTTGTGTGGAGAACAAGCTTTTGAGATAAAACATACTGAATCTTTATTTGTCCATTATCTGTTGTTATTTCCTTTCTTTTCATTTCTGATTTTGTTTGTTTGGATATTGTCCCTGTATTCTACTTAGTTTAGCTAAGGGTTTATACGTGCTCACATACACATACAGGCAAACTCACACTCACAAGCACATCTACTATGACCAAATATGCCATATTTTCTTGAAAATTTTCACCTGTGTTTCTTGCACCCAAGTAACCACTTCATTTTGATTTCAGTATTAAAAAACTTAGGCTATTTTACAATTTATAGTAAATTATGATTTGTGACATTTGCATTCACAAACCACTAGCCTATTAAAAATGATTTATTTAGTTTAATTTAATTAGGTTACATATTCCCCAAAATGATTCTTCTATAGTTCATCATCAGTAAAGAGGTCTGCTGGTGAGTTATAGTATGTTCCTGGTCACACTTTGTTTATATGTTGGATTGATCAATGTGTGAAACTCCATCAGTTTTAAAGCGTCATACAACTGTACTAATATAATAATTTGAAATTAGATTAAAAACCTGTTTTTCTATGAAAATCCATGTAGTATACACAGCAGATATTTTCTAAAAGTTAAGTACATAATTCACAAAGATTATAAAAATTATAAGGGAGGTCATTTATGAATGGATACAGTCTAGTTGTGCTTAGAGTTATGGAGCAATGAGGTAGAACAGGGCAAGTGTGCTGGGAGCATATATGAACTCATATAATTAGATATACTTTAATAATTGTCATTATGTACTTTAACTAAGAGTTTTGCATAACTGGATTTAATACTTTAAGTGACCCTAATCTAGTGTACAGGAAATTCATATAAGTATTATGGATAACCTTCTTAATACATAACATTATTAACCTTGTTAATATGCAAAAATAAATGTTCTTTATAAAAGTATAAATAGATTTGTTTTAAGAATGATAAACAAATATTGCACATATATATCTATAGTATTGTTTGATTTTAAGTAACTTAATTTTTGCCAATATGTGCAAATAATTTTATTGCCCATAAATAAAACTATGTAACAATTTATAGTTTTAAGAAGAGCAATACTGAGTATATTGTTTAATTTTGTACAGAATTGCTAAATATGATACAATTAAAATTATTGCTCTAAATTATTTAGCTTTTATTATTTATGTTTTAATTTATTAATGTATAATGTTACAATAGTTTCACAAAACTTCTAGTCATTACAATTCATATGCAAATAAATGAAGAAATGTAATCATTTTATAAGCTTTATAAAACATGTCATTTATTTGACCTTCTATACAATACAGTATAGTAAGTCACAATATAGTTAAAAAATCAAATACCCGTGAAGAACTGAGGACAGTGAACAGTTTAAATAAAAAGGTTGACATTTTCCCTTTTGTCTAGTTACTTTGCCAAAAGATTGGGCATTAATCAACTCTTAAATAAAAGGTTCATGAAGATCAGCCAGAGAATTTATTAGCTTCCCATTAGAGGCATCAGTCTGTTCAAAGGCTAATTAGACCAATCTGTGAATATATCAATTCCATAATTACTCAGACTAATTATATTATTCATCAGGAATATGTTCATGAGAATATGCTAATGTATAACCTTGTAGTTTTAAGATGACCTGAACAGAGATAGGACACAAGTATATGGATTTGATATGTATGGTTTATTTAAGTTGCTATAATAAAATATCAGAAGCAGAGCTACAGATAAATCAAAAATTGATAGATAATATTTAGATGTCACGATTTTGTAAATCTATAATAAACTCAGACAAGAATTATAATATTCAGCCATAACTTCATTTATAGTGACTACAAGATACTTTCATCTGGAGCCTATGTATGTGAACCATTGTGAACCATGTGTGTACATACACATGAACAATCTCTGAGAATCTGAACATTATGATAATCAAAAACATATTAACTTGGTAACCAGGAATTGTTTACAGATATTGAGAGACAATGGATAATCCAGGAATATATTATGTATATTCAGACTAATAAGCCAAAATAAAGAAAAGTGGTCAGCAAAAATGTCCACCTCTGCTCAAGTGGATATTCCTAATCTCTGAGAGCCGAAGAATCAGTTAGAATGGCAATGAGATAAACAGTTATGTTTAGAAAGAGAGATTTTTAATTTCTAGTATATTCACATCAAAAATTACTTAGCATGGTTCAAAGTGAATACCCAAAATGCATATCATGCTCACATGTTCTGCCATGTATAAACCAGACAAAAATCAGCAGTCATAAGCTGAATATCACTGCACATTAACATAAATCTTGATACCTATAGACATTTTTCTTAAATGTGTACAAAATGTTTTCATGCAGTAACTATTTTAGATATATAACTTACATCACTATTTTAAATCACAAATCCCTATTAAGGCACACTGTAGCAGTCATAACAAAGTAAGTATACCATACTGAGCTCTTAGAAGAAGTGAGAAGTTTGAGACCTAGCAAATATAATTAGAGATGTGTTCTGAGAGAACAATGAGGAACAGGTCATGACATTTTTCATGCAGCATTTATCTTTTTAATAAGAGTTGTGTACTCAATTTAGATCCAATTATCAGTATTTCAAAACATTATATTTGAAGAATAAGTCAGAACCACCTTTATTCTAGATGAAGACCATAGTTGTAAATCTTTTATTGAAATGGCGTTCCTTTTAGACTGGCATATAGATTTATTCTGAAAGCTTTGAAACTTTTTCAAACTATCAAAGGCATTGAGTTTTACAGTTTCTATTTTATTATAAATTGGGGCCAAATTTTAACCAGTATTACTTTAAGACTCATGACTTACATCTATTTATTATAATAAGGACAACTCATACACATACCAGATTATGAATTTAAAAAAAGTTGTAGAGAATATAGATATCGAATGACCCATGTTGTTAGTAAAATGATTATGAAGATTGAGAAAATTGATTTGAACAATAAAATATTTTAAATCTTAAGTCATCTGAAAGAGCAAGATGGAAGAATATCCATCCCGCAGGTTATTTAATTTCTTTATTAGCTAAATACTATAAAAATGTTAAAAGGCATTTGATATTGATATGGTACTGAAATATACCTTCTAATTATAAATTTAATTTTAATATAATTACCAAATAATATAAAACTAATCTATTAGATACAGATAAATTTTACAAATTTAACTCGTATCTTTTTCATTATTTATTTATTTATTTATACTCCAGATTTTATTCTCCTTCTGGTCCACCCTCCTACCGTTCCACATCCCATATCTACTCCCTGCCCCTGTCTCTACTGGATGTCCACACTACCCACTATCCAACCCAGAAAACCTCTAAACTCCCTGGGACTCCCAGTCTCATGAGGGTTAGGTGCATCTCCTCTGACTAAACCCATACCAGGCAGTCCTCTGCTGTACATGTGTTGGTTGCATCTTATCAGCTGGTGTATGCTGAGTGTTTGGTGGTCCAATGTCTGAGAGATCTCTGGGGTCCAGGTTAATTGAGACTGCTGGTCCTCCTACAGGGTCACCCTCCTCCTCAGCTTTTTTTCAGCCTTTCCCTAATTCAACCACAGGAGTCAGCAGCTTCTGTCCATTGACTGGACACAAATGTCTGCATCTGACTGTTTCAATTGCTTGTTGGGTCCAAAGGGGAAGAAGGGAGGAAGCAGGGAGGGAAAGTGGATGGTGGGGAAGGAGAACATGATGTGGTATTGGGTGGGGGCCAAAGGACTGAAGTCCTGAGGGGGAAATAATGGAAGCAGGCAACCTCAGGAGGTAGGAGGTGTGTATGGGGGTGGGGGGGCTCTAGAATGTACCAGAGACCTGGGTAGTTAGAGACTACCAGGAATCAAAGAGAAGGACCTTAGACAAAATGCCCTACAGTGAGGAGAGGGAACTTGGAGAGTCCCCCTCCAGCTGAAAGACAGGGCATCTAGTGTGGGATGGGGTTGCCATCCCACAGTCAAAACTCTGATCCATAATTGTTCCGGTCTCAATTACAGGGATGGAAATGGAGAGGATCCTGAAGACAACAAGGTCCAAAAACAGGCCCAAAGTAGGATACAGGTCAAGGGGAGGTCCCAAGGCCTGACACAATTACTGAAGCTATGGAGAATTTGTAGAACCCACATTTCATCAGAAAAACAAAGTGAGGGGGGGGTAGCCAACCCTTAGTCAAAACTCTGACCCATAATTGTTTATGTTTGAAAGAACAGCAGGGATTCAAATGGTGAGTAGCCTGAGGAAAAGAAAGTCCAGTTACAGACACAAAATGGGATCCAGCTCAATGGGAGGCCCCATGTACTGACACTGTTACTGAGGCTATGGAGAACTCATATTTTTTTATTAATATTTCTTAGCTAGTGTGCTTATTAGGTCTTTATGCATGTGTATATTAGTTTTGAGTGTGTATGTTTGTGTGTGTGTTTGTGTGTGTGTGTGTGTGTGTGTTTGTGTTGTATTTTATTCCAAGACAGGATTTCAGTAGGTAGCCTGTTTGTCCTGCAAATGTACAATGTTGACAAAAGGTTAGACTGAAACTCAGAGATCTGGCTGGCTATGAGCGCTGGTATTAAAGGTATTACATTTTTAATTGAACACATAAAATCAAGAGGAACTGTCTTTGATTCTGTGTCAGTGTGATGTACAAATGTGGTAGTAGGCTGTGACATGGAAGTTTCTTATTTATTGATCATTTCATATATCTTGATACTGCAAGATTTTTCAATGTCTCCCTCTGGGATAAAGCACCAAACTTCCATAGCTTGATGCTAAATAACTGACTTTGAGTGATCGTAGCACAGACTATGGGATTATAAGCTATTTTGCACAATTCTTTTCCCTTGATAATTAATTATGATATTTTAACCAAGTATATTTCAGTAAGGAATAATCTATAGAAATGAAAAAATTATACAAAATATATGAACATCATCAAGCTAAATATCTCAGGTGATTGATTTGTTAATAGTTTGTATTTATAAGCCTAGTAACTGAAAATGCCCTCAATGTATGTTAACTACTTTGTGAATAGTGAAAATGTAATACATGGAAACGATTGTATTTTGGTTGGATTTTTGACTTGCTACACAAAACAATAACTGTTCCTTGTTCCGTAATTTGGTAAAAAAATTCATGGCCAAGCAGGTCACAAGCATTATTGGAGAAGCTACTACTATTATTTACTAAGTTAAATTGTATTAATATTTCCACTACATTTTTATTTTTCACCTAAAGATTTGTGAAGCGATTGGACATTGGTTTAGTAACTTTCTGCAGTGAATAAATGGTGGTTAACACATAAACCAATAACTGGTCAAATGTAGACAATAAGTGGCTATAAAGGACACAGTCCTATATGGGACATGAATGTCATAAATATAGACATTGTAGAGAACAGGTAACAAAGAGTGAATTCTAGACTTGTTAATAGCTTTGTACTCCTAAACTCAAAATGACTGTGACTACATATTCAAGACATGCTAATGACAAAATCTATAAAGAATTCTAGCATAGATGTACAGGGAACAAAATTAATGAATTCTCTTGAGTCTGTGGAGTTATTGGTTCCTGATACATCTTGTGTGAAGCAGAGTCAGTTTTCTTTTGGAATATGGACCTTGAATGTTGCCTAAGTATTAGAAGTTGTACACACAAACACACATAAACACACACACACACACACACACACACACAAACACATATTAAGGTGACACTAATGCACTCAATCAGTTAAAAGTCTATGAAGTTGGAAAGGAGACAAATTGGTTAGTTCTGGAAGTAGTTGGAAAGGAGGGAATAGGGGATGGATTTGATCTAAACACACTGCATGAAATTTTCAAAGAGTAATGATATTAAAACATGATTAATTTTCATGATATTAAAACATTTTATTTTCACTTTGTAAGAGAAAATTAATTTATTTTAAGAGAAAAATCAGTTTTCCTAAGATTACTGTATTATTTTACTAAAAAAATGGAAGATTATTAGGTAAAATTTTACTTATATTGAAATTAATATAAAACACTGTCTAAAATAAGTATTTATTTTATATGTATTTGTGTATTATAAAATGCTGCTATGCTATATAAAAAGAAATGATGTCATTGTGACTGTTTATTCTCTCTCTCTCTCTCTCTTTCTGTGTGTGTGTGTGTGTGTGTGTGTGTATGTGTGTGTGTGTGTGGTATGTTTGTGTAAGTGAGTATAAGAACATTAGTATATCCATGTCTAAAGCTTGTCCAAAGATGCTGATTAAAGGCATCAGATGCCCCAGTGTGGGAGTACCTGGCAGTCAGGGGCTGCACAATATGGTTCTGGGCACAAGATTCTGATCATAAGCAACATTTTAACTACTGAGACATCTCTCCACTCCCTGTAATATGCTTCAAAAAGACTTGAGTATTTGGTAACAACAATGTACCAAACATACAAACCTAGTGATCTTATATTAGTATAAGATACTTGTAGTCACAACAAGATTGTGAATGCAATATATTATAGCTACGATTTTAATCCAAGTGTTGATTAACATGGTTAAAAGCATTAATAGCATCCAAGGACAGAAGCTTAATCTGAAAAGATATGGGTAGAGTTTAGAGATATCTATAGTAGATTTTATAAATAAAAGTATGACCAGGAATGGAAGAACAAATGGAAATACATATATGTACAGGAGAACTTCCTTCAAACATTCAGGTAAATACTAATTATTTCCTAGAATGAAAAGCTAGGTAAGCAACTCGCAATAGGATGAACTGTAGCATGACATGACAATCACAGACAAACAGTGATAATATATTTCTTAGTATAAAAATCTCATGATTTAGAAATGATGCTGTGTGTACTCAGGAGGGTAATTATGTGATGACAGGAAACAATTATCATTGAACTGAATTCTACAGAATGGCTAAGTAAATAAGAAACCTAAATATAACAACAACAACAACAAAAAAACATAAAAGAAACATTTTCAGAGATTTAAACTGCAAAATAAAAGTTTAAATATTTTGGATAATGTCATCTCCATTGGACCTCTCACTTCTCTGGTATACGAGAATTTCTAGTGGTTCCGCACAGTACTAGCTGGTTTTGTGTGTTAACTTGACACAAGCTAGAATTATCACAGAGAAAAGAAGCTCCCTTCAAGGAATGCCTCCATGAGATTCAGTTGTAAGGCATTTTCTCAATCAATCATCAAGGGTGGGAGGTCCCATTTTGGGTGGTGCCATCCTTGGGCTGATAGTTCTGGGTTCTATAAGAAAGCAAGCTGAGCAAGCCAGGAGAAGCAAGCCAGTAAGAAACATTCCTCCATGGCTTCTGAATCCACTCCTGCCACCAAATTCCTATCCTATGTGAACTCCTGTCCTTACTCTCTTTGGTGATTAAGAGCAATGAAGAAGTATAAACTGAATAAACCCTTTCATCCTCAACTTTCTTCTTTGTTATGATGTTTTGTGCAGGAATAGAAACCCTGACTAAGACAAATTGTTACCAACATAGTGAGGTATTCTTCTGACAACCTGACCATGTCTGGGGGAAGACTGTGGAAGGACTTCAGAATTTTGGGAGCTTGGAAGTTAATGTTGAGAACCATGCAAAGAATGGAGACCTGGCTTATGAAATTTCAAAGGGAAGATTAAAGACTCTTTTCAGGGCCATTGCTATTTTGATTATGTGGTTTTGGTTAGCTGGAGATGAAGAATCAGCTATGATTAATAAGATACCAGAACCATTAAATCAAAAACTTTGCATTACTGGGACTATGGATACTGGTATTGATATTGATATTGAATTATTCTAGGGAATGTTTCCTGAGAGCACAAAAAAGTTGTGTTCCAAAGGCAGCCATGGCTCTACCTAATGTTGTCAGCTGGACTTGGTAATGTGTAAGAGTCACCCAGTTGGCACTGGTTTTGAAGGAATGAAAGGGTTATGAAGAGGAGCTGAGGCTCAACACTGTGAGAGGCCATGGAAGGCAATTGATAAAGGTGCAGCCTCAGTTGCAGTTGATGGCTCAAGATTGAAGGGGTCATGCAAACAATTTGAGGCCTCACATCATGAAGAGAGCCTATGGGCTTTTTAGTTAAGCCTAGTTGCAGCAGAAGACAGCAGTGTTTTGGAGATGCCAGTGCCATGAGATGACCACCAAGAACAGCAGCAGGGAAGTACCAACAGCTGGAACCTAGAAAACAAGCAGTGTGCTACAAAGAGTAAAGTGAAAGTGACCCAAGGCCTTGGAGGTGCTCAGAAGTTTGTGAGTAGATCCCAGACACTGTATGGTTCGAGTTTGATTTTGCTTTTGATTGTGACTGTGCCCTGATACTTTTCCCTCTTAAAGTAAGAAATCATTTTAATGGAGCCCACACTTAAAATACTGAATTGTAAAAAAAGACTTTTAATTATTATTAAAGATATTGGATATGTTTAAGTGATTGAAAATTTAATATGTAAAGACTGCGGGGCTTTTAAAGTCATTTAATCTCAGGAATGAATAAGAAAGTAAGGTTAAGGCTTAGTAGTGATGCGTTTGTGTGTCAAGTTGACAAGAAGTCATTTGAATTGTCTGGTTTTGTATGTCAACTTAATGCAAGCTGGAGTTATCACAGAGCAAGGAGCCTCCCTTGAGGAAATGTCTCCATGAGATCCAGCTATAAGGCATTTTCTCAATTAGTGATCAAGGAGGGAGAGCTTAGCCCATTGCAGGTAGTGCCATCTCTAGACTAGTAGTCTTTGGTTCTATAAGAAAGCAAGCTGAGCAAGCCAAAGTAAGCAAGCCAGTAAGCAGCATTCCTCCATTGTTTCTGTATCCACCCATGCCTCCAAGTTTCTACCCTGTGTGAGTTCCTGTCCTGACTTCCTTTGGTGATGAACAGCAATGTGGAAGTGTGAGACGGAAACAAAAATTTCTCTTCCTCCACAACTTGCTTCTTGGTCATGATATTTTGTACAGTAATAGAAACCCTAAGGCACCCCAGTTCCCCTGCCCCACTGCTAAATATTTCTATTAATTTTCATGACCATCTGGACTTCTCTCCTGTCTTTTCCCATACTTTATTTTGCCACCCATTCTCCCTATCTCTTCTCACTCCTTCC
>JADRCH010000344.1:1153950-1182864 GCA_019843965.1 Rhynchomys soricoides | reverse complement strand
GTAGTGGATCATTCTTGTACAGGCAAAGGGGAGGAGAGACCTGGAAGAGGGACAACATTTGAAGTTTAAATAAATAAAATAACCAACTAAAAGAGCTAAAATATTCATAAAAATTAAGAAGGCCCTTTATCTGTGGAGTTACAATGCCAGAGAACCAATATACAATATACAAATATTAAAGTAATAAAAATAAATTCTTAAAAACTTACTGTATCTTTATCTTTACTTCCTTTCAAATTCAATAGGAAACATGTAAATGCAGGTATAAATATACATATATGCTATGCATGCATAGTGCACACTTATGTATATATGTCAATGCATATTATTTCTGAAATTTCTAAAAATAAAATATGTAATACCTGAAAAAGTCACTCAATGGATTAAAGGAAATTTAAATACTACTGAAACAAAGGATTAGGGTACTCCCCTTAACACTGAATAGGTTATAACCTGTAAAATGAAAGAAACCTTTTTTCATCCCCAAATTGCTTTTGGTCAGGGTTTTATCACAGAACAGAAGGGAAACTAGAACACTGACCAAGGCTGACAGCAACATTAATCACTGGTCTGTCTGAACTCCATTGGGGCTTCTGGCAGGAGGGCCAGATCTTTCTTCTTAATCTGGTCATTTTTCCATCATCACACTGATAATTTTGCCTTCTAAACCTGGCAGAAATATTTTATTTGTCTAGTGTTGTAGCTATAAGTTACATCCTGATGGTGGCTTTGGCCCCAGTCCATCTCTAGATAGCACTTTTGAAAGCAGGGAAAGTAATGTGTGGAAATACAGATGAATAAGATATTAGAACATTTACTGTGTTAACTTAATGAAACCTATAACAAAAAAAAAATTCCATGATTGAATTCATCCAACCATAAGGTGATTCTAAATATTTTGTTTTCCCAAAAAAAATACTGAAGAACATTTAGTTTTATAGAACCTCTAATTTTAATCTAAGCTGAATTTAGTTTCCTTCTATAAGAAAAATTGAACCAGTATCTGTGAAGGTTGACAGTCTTTTTTTTTTTTAATACTTTATTTACATTTCAATTGTTTTCCCCTTTCCAGGTCTCCCTTTTGGAAACCCCCTGTTCCACCCCTTTCCTTTCCTGTATTAGGGTACTCCCCCACCCACACATCCACTCCCTTCTTCCCTCTCTGGCATTCTACTATACTGGGGCATCTAACACACTCAGGCTCAAAGGCCTCTCCTCCCACTGATGGCCAACAAGGCCCTTCTCTGCCACATATGTGGCCAACACCATGGGTTCCTCCTTGTGTATTCTTTAGTTGGTGGGGCAGTCTCCACCAACTAAAGCACAAGAGCACAGGGGGTGGGGTACTGGCCAGTTAACACTGTTGTTCCTTCCATGGGGTTGCAAACTCCATCAGCTCCTTCAGTCCATTCTCCAACTCCTCCGTCTGGGACCCCACACTCACTCCAATGGTTGCTGTGAATTGAATCTTGGGTATTCAGAACTTTTGGACTAATATCCACTTATCAGTGAGTACATACTGTGTTTGTTCTTTGGTGACTGAGTTTCCTCACTCAGGATGATATTTTCAAGTTCCATCCATTTGCCTGCGAATTTCATGAAGTCATTGCTTTTAATAGCTGAATAGTATTCCATTATATACCACATTTTGTGTATCCATTCATCTGTTGAGGGACAACTGGGTTGTTTCCAGCTTCTGACTATTATAAATATGACTGCTATGAACATAGTGAAGCATTTGTCCTTAACAAAAAAAGAAAAAGAGGGACAGAGCTAAACAGAGAATTCTCAACTGAGTAAACTCCAAAGGCTGGGAAGCACCTAAAGATGGCCTGAACACTTAATACTCACAGAGACTGGATCACCAACCAAAGAATACACATGGAGGGACCCATGGTGCTGACCACATATGCAGCGGAGGATTGTCTTGTTAGCCATCAGGGGGAGCAGAGGCCCTTGGGCCTGAGGGTGTTAGATCCCCCAGTATAGGAGAATACCAAGGAGGTAAGTCAAGAATGGGTGGGTGGGTGTTTGGGAGAATACCCCCATAGTGGCAGGGGGAAGGGTGAAGGAATGGGGAGATTCCAACGGGGAGATCTGGAAAGGGGAAAACATTTGAAATGTAAATAAAGTATTTAAAAAGAGAAAGAAAAAGAAAAAGAAATGTGGTGGTGCATGACTTTAATCCCAGCACTCTGGGGGGTGGGGGGAGGCAGGTGTATTTCTGAGTTTGAGGTCAGCCTGGTCTACCGAGTGAGTTCCAGGATAGCCAGGGCTACACAGAGAAACCCTGTCTAAAAAAAAAAACCAAAAATCAAACAACAACAACAAAAACAAAAAAACAAAAAACAAAAACCAGAAATGTTCAACACCCTTAGTCATCAGGGAAATGGAAATTAAAACAACCTTAAGATTCCACATCACACCAGTCAGAATGGCTAATATCAAAAACTCAGGTGACAGCAGATGCTGGCAAAGATGTGGAAAAAGAGAAGCACTCCTCCATTGCTGGTGGGATTGCAAGCTGCTACAACCACCTTGGAAATCAGTTTTGTGGTCCCTCAGAAAATTGGACATAATACTACCTCAGGACACAGCTATACCTCTCCTGGGCATATATCCAGAAGATGCTCCACCATGTAAGAAGATTGACAGTCTTACAACACTATAAGACCAATTGAATCTTCTCTTATTCCATTGTCCCGGAATTTACAATCAACACAAAACCTATAGAAGGAAATTATCTACCATAGATTATTTTCTTTTGAGTTTATATTTTACTTGTTTATTTTTAACTGAAAAATATTTGTTCACTGTATTCAGGTCATGATTTCTACTACCCTAGATCCTCCCAGATGTGGTCTACCTGCCCACCCACATAAAGATATGTCTTCACTTTTTTTTCCTCATTAGAAATAAGAATACTCAGAAACTATGATAGCGTGCACATTACCTACCATAGACTTCTACTGGAATATCCTTAAATTTGTCTCACTAAAGATGAAATAGGCAACTACTCTTTTAGCTTTCAAATAATCTAAGAATACCTTGTAGTCACTCCACAATCGTAAGAACAAATGGACCATATTAATCTCAACTTTTAAGTAGCATTATAAAATTGTTTTTCTTGTAGGGTATGGTGGGAGAAATCTGAAATCCTAGCACTTAAAAAATGAGGCAGTATGATCACAAGTTCACTTCTTGTTTGGACTACATGGTTAAACACTATTGCCAAGTAATTTTTAATTGAATCAAAAGAAAAAAAAAAAACCTGTTTTATTTTACCATTCTGAATTATACTAATATAACAATTATTATGAAACTAAAGTACAATAAGTTAAAACATTTGAAAATAATATGATTTTATCTAAGAAATTTCATTGCATGGGAGCATCTGTAACAAAGAAATTGTTTAAAATATATCTTGAATATTAAAATATATATTATTTAACTTGGTTATTCTTACTGGGCAAATCCACAATACTATGGAAAGATTCATATTAAAACTAACTTATTTCCAATTATTAAATTTTATTGCTATATTCATACAACTAATGATCATTACAATATTCTTATGCATTTGATATAGGTATTAATCTGATCTCATGAATTCACTTTATTATTTCATAGCTTTATGGCCATGAATAACATATATGCACATATATTTGAATTGAATTTTTCAAATAAATCTATATTGTGCCATAGGTGTGCAAAATATAAAAACATACTTCTTAAATCCCTCTAAATAAAATTCTCAAATATAAATTTTGAACTTGAAATAAATGTATTATTTCTCAGTGAACAATGCGCTCTTAATCCCTGAATATTGTGCTGTTCTTTTCCTTTTCCTTAAAAATCATCTTGATCAAGGATATGCTTTAAAGAATTTGTAACCTCTCAGCAATGCATAACGTAGGTTAATAGTCCAATGTTACCAGTAATATGCCAGATTACAATGTATACAATGAAAGTCAGGCAAAAATAGTTTAATTGCATTTGCGTAACTGTCTCATGAATTAATAATGTGTCAGAATCTATACTAAATGAATTATTCAATGAGTCACTAGCTTTATCATTATCCTGGATTAAGAACAGTCATCCAAGCAGAAAAGAAAGTATTGTCCTTGCTAGAGACTACTCAGAGAATGCATGAAGTTAGTAACCATTTAGCATGTATACACCCAGGAAATGATGAGTTAGGACATTTACTGCAGTGATCTGAAAATAAAACTTTCAACAAAAGTTATTAATTGCAAAAATGTTTCAAATTTGGTAGGTAAATATGAAAAGTTAATCAAATTATATCAGAATTTTACCAAACTACTTTATCTATCAATCTAAGAATGTATATATGTATGTATGAATCTATCTATCTATATTCTCTATACATATTTACCTATCAGAAAGTTATTCCTAAAGTCTTTGTGTCTTCCACAGATTTAGTTAGATGCTATTAAAAGAATGATAAAATTTTTGTTGTTTTTAAATTAAACAAGGTTAAAATATAACAAAATAAATGTACTGTAAAAGTCTATTGAACACATACAGACTGGCAAATAAGATTATGTAAACAAAAGTATGTAAATTTAATAAGTGAGTCTGAACTCATTGTACTGTATACAAACAGCAACATTTAAAGGAAATGTGATTAGTCTTTCTTCTGGAAACAGATCTGGTTCATGCTACCATAGATTGGATAAAATTAATATTCTTTTCTTAAAGAAGAACATAAAATAATTTATTCCAATACTTGGTAATGTTGCCCTTCCTTTATCACATACAAATAATAATCATTATTTCATTTTACTTTCTAGATTATTTTCATTAATTACTTCTGCCTGTATGTATAGTATGCTTGTTTTGGCCTGAGGTTAATATTATATCATTTCCAAAGTTCCTGAATCTTTTATCTAGGGTTTCTTGTTCAATATAGAGCTTGCTAGTTGTAGTTAGTTTAGCTAACTAAATTACCTTGAGAATCCCATGTCTCCATCTCTTGAATATTAGGATTATAGGCAGCAGGCACGTTTGTACTCCATGGTATTGAAGATAGCCATTTAGGTCCTGAAGCTTGAACAATTAATGCTTTATCCACCAAACCATCTATTTAGCCCAGTACTTAGTCACATTCTTTGTCATGAATTCATAGTCTAAGAACTAGCAAGACAGTAGATTCAAAGGAAAAGTGTAAGATGTCAACATACTATAAAATAAAATAGTAATTTTTATGTTAATCCATTATGAGTAGAGTATAGCAATCAGGATGGTAGAACTTGTTATTCTCAAAGTATAGTCTATAGATTAAATTATCAATTTACTAAAGACAACATTATGTCCTAGAGATTCAACCACATTTGCTAAATGGTAGGATTCAATTTTTGTTGTGACTGAATAATGTTCTAGTGTATATTTATGCAACTTGATCCATTTGTCTAAGAAGAGAAATCATCAGTTGGATATAAATTCCATCTTTTGCAACAGTGATACAACAAACCTGAGAGTAAACAAATCTTTTGATGTACTGTCATCTTCTCCCTTGCTATATACTTAATGATAGAATAAATGAAAATAGAAATTACCATAAAATACAGTGATAAATACTTTGTCCCTATGAGGAAACTAAGTAATTTGATCTCAGAGAGGTGTTATATGGAATAATAGTTATTGGAATAGAAAAAGCAGTAGGTTAGTTTTCATACACTAAAAAATTTGTGGCAGATTAGTAGTTGGTTTTATTTTCCTACAGTACTACTTTAATGTGGATTAAAAATTAGAGTGAAAAAAGAAGTTTCATATTTCCTAAAACAAGATGGACTTTCATTATACACTGTAACATTATATATAAATTTTACATTGTATCCTATAAGATGATGACATTATTGAACATTAAAAGAAACATTATTTTCCTTTTTTTTATTGGATATATTCTTTATTTACATTTCAAATGTTATTCTCTTTCCTGGTTTCGGTTTCCTCCCCTCCCAGAAATCCCCTATCCCATCCCCTCTCCCCCTGCTTCTATGAGGGTGTTCTTCCACCCACCCACTCCCGCCTCCCCACCCTCCAATACATCTAGACAAATGTCAGTTTTGGAAAGATGATAAAGGCAGATAATTTAACAACAGTTATATGGAATAAAATGCAGATTAGCTTATTATTATCCACAGAAACTTTCCAGACAGAATGCTGAAAATAACATGTCTCAGGTTCCTTAATTTTGATCTGCTACACAAGAATTCCAGTGAAAGGCAGGACTGGCTCTCCCACATACATTCCCACAGGGCAGATCATCCACAATGCTCCCATCCCACAACCCCCAGGGGTCAGCTCTACTATAAAGTTCAAGTGGTATGTAGAGTCTGTCCTTCCAGGTGAGCTGGACAAGAGGTTGTAAGTTTGGGAAAACTGACCCTGCCTCTTGTCTTCTTGAAGCTGATGTTGGGAGAATAGATGCCTTCCTTCCCTCTTTAGTACCTCACCATTTTATGACAGAAAGAAATGCTGATCCTGGGTTTATGAGAATAGAAGTATTGGCCATGTCCTTTACTGGCTGTAGCACTAGGATAGCAGGTTCTGCATCTCACCTGAGCAACAGGGAAAAGCAAGCCCTTTTTGAAGGGTTTGCTAGTGAACCAACCCTGAAGGCACTGAGAGTGAGAGAGTTGGTGGGCTGACCATCTCTGATACATCTGCAAGTCCAGATCCAGGGCTATGAATTGGCCCATCCCAATATCTAACCTATTTATGAACTACTGTAGTACATGAAGGGAAAACCACAGCATCTCCATGACACAGTGCAACAATGTGATATCCTAAAAAAGGTGCAGTGAGGTTCCAGTATTGATGTAGTAGCAAAAGCTAGAGGGTTCATACCGGAGCAATTAGCTGTTGCAAGGAACATCTGCAAGCAAAGTTTGGATGAATGGGAACTGTGGGACACAGTGAGACATGCTACAGATTATACAGCAAGATTTTTTCCCTTTAATTCTTTATTTTTTACACCTCATATTTTATTACCCTCCTGGTCTATCCTCCAACTGTTCCACATTCCATACCTCCCCCCTGTCTCAAAGAGGATGTTCCCACCCCCAACCCCACATCCTACCAGACCTCTAAACTACCTGGAGCTTCCAGTCTCTTGTTTAGGTACATCTTCACTGAGTGAACCCAGACCAGGTAATCCTCTGTTGTATATGAGTTGGGGGCTTCATATCAGCTGTTATATGCTGCCTGGTTGGTAGTCCAGTGTTTGAGACATCTCAGAGGTCAAGGTTAATTGAGACTGCTGGTCCTCCTACAGGGTTGCCCTCCTCCTCAGCTTCTTCCAGCTTTTCCCTAATTCAATTTTAGGGATCAGCAGCAGGGTCCATTGATTGGGTAAAAATATTTGCATCTTACTCTTTCAGTTACTTGTTGGGTCTTTCAGAGGGCAGTCATGATAAGTCCCTTTTTTGTGAGCAGTCCATTGCCTCAGTAAAAGTGTCAGGCCTTGAATTCTTCCCTTGAGCTGGATCCCATTTTAGGCCTGTTACTGAACCTTCTTTTCCTCAGGCTCCTCTCCATTTCCATCCCTGTAGTTCTTTCAGAAAGGAACAATTATGGGTCAGAGTTGTGACTGTGGGATAGCAGCCCCATCCCTTACTTGATGTCTTGTCTTTCTGCTGGAAGTGGGTTCTATAAGTTCCCTCTCCCTACTGTCAGGCATTTCATCTAAGGTCCCTCCCTTTGAGTCCTGAGAGTCTCTTACCTCCCAGGTCTCTGGTGCTTTCTGGAAGGTCCCCCCAACCTCCTACCTCCCAAGGTTGCCTGTTTCCATTCTTTCTGCTGGATGTCAGAGCTTCAGTCCTTTTCAGTCACCCAATACTAGATCAGGTTCACCTCTTCTCCCAACCTCATCCCCTTGCTCTCCCAAGTCCCTCCCTCTGTCCTTCGCCCTTAAGTGGTGTTGTTGTTGTTGTTGTTGTTGTTGTGGTTGCTCTATGTTGGAAGAGAGGTTAGAAGAGTGAAAGGTAGGTATGAGTAGAGAGGGAGATGAATGAGATTAGAGCATGTAATGTGGAATTTACAACATACAAAAAGCAAGTTTAAAAAAGGATAATATTTTCAGTGAGAGACTTTTACAGAGCAAACCACAAGAAGGAGTGATTATGATTGTAAAATGCTTGTGTAAAGTGGGAAATATCCTTTAAGATCCAGGAAATGTCATAGTTCAACCAAGAAAATCTTTCACAAAAGACAGTGTTTAAGTGGCACTGTATTGACAGTGAGCTTTTCTGAGAAAATCTCTGGAATTTTTGAGTGTGTTTTGGACTCTCCTAGAGAGCACACATATTCATGTGTTTCCCAGAAATTCTAAACATTCACAGTAGCTCTGCCTCTTAAATTAGAAGCAGAGATGATATAATGAGAAATGAAGTAGCAGCTAAGATGGTGAACAATGTAGAAGTCATTTTGATCATATGCAGAATAGTGATATATCAACTTTTTCTCCCCTTATCCCTAAAAACACTTTATATCTGAGCAATTTTTACTAGGTCACATTTTAGTTTAACCTTGAAACAATATTTATGTCCAATCTTTGGGCTCTGGCCTGCCTAGGTCTTCCTTTTCCAATTGGAGTAGTAGTAGTAGTGTTTTGTACATGTAACTTTACACATTTATTCAAATAAGAAATGTTTTCTAAACTTATTGCAAAGATGTTGTCCTAAATGTTTTCTGTCTCTTTAGGATAGATTAAAATTTAAAGCAGAGTTACAGCTGCTGATTCAAGATCTCTTTAACACACAAGAAAAGGATTTCTGCTCAGAGGCTATAATCTGAAACAAATATGTTTAACTTGCTGAACTGACAAATTGAGTCATATCTCCAAACACAGTGAGCCACTCTTGCTTTATGTAGGGTTACTTATATGGTCATAGATAATTCATAGGATTTTACTTATAGACTGCATACAGAATGATTCAGTACTTATTCCTGTCAACAGTCTAATATATATATATATATAATAAAAACTTGGAAAATATACATGAACAAAACACAAACAGTGCCTGCTACCTTGAGGTCTATGTGGAATGAGAAAGAACATGAAATACAGAATTTCAACATGCTAAATTTCTGCTTTGTAAACCTGTAAAATTGTGGAAGATCTGAGAGGTAACATGTTTTTTTTTTTTTTTTTTTTTTTTTTTTTTTTTAGAAAAGCTTTGACTAAATGTTGTTTTTAATAATTAATATTTATATTAAGGGTCAAAAAGCGGCATAACCTTTGTGCACTAATAATAAATAAAAGGAATGAAGGTGAGGTTGAGAATTTCCAGAGTATGAGAAGATTGCTAGCCTGGTAGTTACTACCCACTCTCTGACCTGTAACCCCTAACCATTTAAATTAAATTATGATGATACCAGCTACCGAAGCTCATAGAACCCTAGACAACTGTCACCAGTTTCAAGATTGGACATTTGGTGCACATGAATTGATCACCTTAAGGAAACGATTTTCATTTAGGTTTGACAAAGTCCTGTTCTCTCTGTTATTTAAAATATTATCTTGTGTTTCTAATCAGTAATCAAATAGGAAGGAATTTATCATCTGGGAAGTTACAGGAAAAGGTTATGCTAACAAGTCCAAAATTCAAATAACCACTACTCTTGGATTAGCCTTTTTATTCTTCATATACATTGGTATTTTATGCAATTCTTTGGCAAAGGATAAAAATGCACAACATAATCATGAAGTTCTATAGGAAAAGATCAATTTTGAAGAAGGAACCATGAGGTGCTGAGAAGAAGGTGTATTCTTTTGATTTAGGATGAAATGTTCTATAGATATCTGTTAAACCCATTTGGTTCATAGCATCTGTTAGTTTCACTGTGTCTCTGTTTAATTTATGTTTCCAAGATCTGTCCATTGTTGGTAGTGGGATGTTGAAGTCTCCCACTATTATTGTGTGAGGTACAATGTGTGTTTTGAGCTTTAGTAAAGTTTCTTTTATGAATGTGGGAGCTCTTGCATTCGGGGCATAGATGTTCAGAATTGAGAATTCTTCTTGGTAGATTTTTCCTTTGATGAGTATGAAGTGTCCTTCCTTATCTTTTTTGATGACTTTGGCTTAAGGTCAATTTTATCCGATATTAGAATGGCTACTCCAGCCTGTTTCTTGAGGCCATTTGCCTGGAAAATTGTCTTCCTGCCCTTTACTCTGAGATTGTGTTTGTCTTGAACATGGAGCTGGGTATAGCAGCCTGGGCTGGCAGTTGTGTTCTCTTAGGGTCTATATAGATCTGCCCAGATCTTCTAGCTTTCATAGTCTCTGGTGAGAAGTCTGGTGTAATTCTGATAGGTCTGCCTTTATATGATACTTGCCATTTTTCACTTACTGCTTTTAATATTATTTCCTTATTTTGTATATTTGGTGTTTTTGCTATAATGTGATGGGAGGAATTTCTTTTCTGGTCCAGTCTATTTGGTGTTCTGTAGGTTTCTTGTATATTTATGTTCATTGCTTTCTTTAAGTTAGGGAAGTTTTCTTCTACAGTTTTGTTGAATATATTTACTGGTCCTTTAAGTAGGGAATCTTCACTCTTTTCTATACCTATTATCTTTAGTTTCTGTCTTCTCATTGCATCCTGGATATCTTGGAAGTTTTGGGTTAGGAGCTTTTTGGATTTTGTGTTTTCTTTGACTGTTGTGTCCATGTTTTCTATGGTATCTTCCGCATCTGAGATTCTCTCTTCCATCTCTTGTATTCTGTTGGTGATGCTTGCATCTATGACTCCAGATTTCTTTCCTATGTTCTCTAACTCCAGGGTTGTCTCCTTTGTGATTTCGTTATTGTTTCTATTTCTATTTTTAATTCCTAAATGGAATGATCAGTATAAAATTAACAATGGCAGCTTGACAAAGTCCTTGTAACAGAAGTACTCTACCACTGTGGTTTGGGGATTGATTTAGTTATACAATCTGAAGCTTAATTATCCAAACCTGATTTGACTTTCTTGTATGATTTTTTTTTTGTCCACTGTTTCATATGCCCCTATGCTATTTCTCTATCAGAATCTACAAGTATGGTATTTTCAGTATTTGTCTAGATATTTTTGTATTTGGAAATTGATATTTATCATTTGAAACTAAATATTCTGATAGTATATTATTGAAAACACAATAGAAAGGCACAATAACATTCTCTGAATTCATCTTTGATATCTTAGTCAGCAAAATAGAAATAGCAAAATGTAGCTTACTTAACTTTTGCATAGGTAGAAATATCTTATGATGCAAAAGATTTTGTTTGCAAGACTCAGTATTTTTTCCTCACTGTATGATTTGTAAACCTATAACATGAAATTTACCTTTATTTTACCTGCCAAGATAACAATGGTATCTTATAAAGGATCAATTTCAATAGTTTATAATGTTTTGTATATAAATAAATATATATGTACATGACTAATTTATTAATTAATTCATTTAGATAATTTTCTAAGTAAATAATCTCAAATTTTGAAACTGTCAGAAAATCATGTTCGCCCGGCAGTGGTGGCACACACCTTTAATCCCAGCACTTGGAAGGCAGAGACAGGCAGATTTCTAAGTTCAAGGCCAGCCAGGTCTACAGAGTGAGTTCCAGGACAGCCAGGGCTATACAGAGAAACCCTGTCTCAAAAAACCAAAAAAAAAAAAAAAAAAAAAGATAATCATGTTCGACATCCAATGTGTTATTATGATCATTAAAAACAAACGCTATGTAAAAATTACTTTCACATAATTACTGAAATCATATTTAATCTAATTTAATGAGGAGAGTGTTAGAATACAGGAACTCCTTCCCCCCAAAAAATATACTATTTAACATTTTTAAAGATTTTAGGAGGATAATAAGGACATCAAAAAAGGGAGAGAAATGAATTATAGGATAACCACTGTACTTGTTTTAAGAAAAAAAGGAAGCACTACAATGGGGCATTTTAAGATCTATTAGTACATTTTCTGTAGTAAAACACAATGACCTGAACATAAAATAACACAGTCCCCAAATATTTCCTGAGTGTTGTCAAGACAGAGGGTTCTTTCCATAAAGAATCTTCTCAAACAAAAGTCATCAAGATTTTTAAGAAATGATTTCCCAGAAATGCCCATGTCTCAGAAAACAGATTAATGTCTGTTAGTCAGCACTGGAACTTATTGAATAATACAATTATTATTAATAATAATAATATATTAATATACATTAAAAAGAAGGATTGCTTTAATTATACAAGCAACAGTAGATGTTCCAGAACAGAAAATTTGGAATTACATGTTTAACTTGAGTTAAATTTTATTCTTTTACCTATATTTATATTTATAGAGACTGAAAGGACCTACATACAGTAGGGTGTTCCAGATCCGGAATTTTGGTACGAAGAACACCCAAACACCTATTAAATAAGCAATAAAATTAAAGTGGGTGGCTGATTTCTGACTGAAGCAGAAAACAGCAGCAAATGATCGTGCATGTACAATTTTTTAAAAAAGGATAAAGGGGGGATCTGTGTTAGAATGGGCTAGGATGTTGTGATATGTTTTAATTGGGCGTGTGGCTTACAATAACCAAAAGAGGGCTTTTGATTGATAGACTTCAATACTTTCATAGGTTGACTTTGGTGATCAGCCTTAGAAATGAGGCTAGCCTAAGAAAGTGTCCAAATAAGGAAAGAAACTTTGATGGCTAGTATTAAGGGAGTAATCTATGGCTAAAAAGAGAAAGGGAAAGGAGAAGGGCAAGGCATGCTAGTGCCATGTTTATCATGCTTAAGCCTGCTGGAAACCTTAAAACACACACACACACACACACACACACACACACACACACACACACAGAGTTGGGAGGGAAAGACAGCGATTGAGATAGAAAAACAGACAGAGACAGAGATAGATTTTATATTTTAATACATTAAATATGAGGACAGTGACATTCTAAATGTCAGTAAAGAAAACCTTTATTCATAGGAATATAGTGTTCATCCTTTTGGCACAAATTTTATTAGTATTCATTTCAGAGATTTCATAAGAAAGAAAATTAACTATAATGAGGAACATTGTAGCTTGCAATAATTGAATTGCCCTCAGAATACTCTTGTCTTACTCCATTAGAATAAAAATGCTAGAATTTGTGACAGATTGGAATAAACTAGTAGGCATTCCCAAATTATTAAATTCAAAATTAGTTAAATCAGGTGATATTACCATTATATGAAAGAGTTATAAACGTTATTGTTATATTTGTATACATTGTGCTTGGTCTAATGTAGTGTGAATCTATTGACCATGCTTTATCTTCCATATAAATTATTTATATTAAGATATTATATAACATTTTATTTCCAGATAGAAACATGACAGCCTTCAGGGAAATACCTTAATCTGAAAAAGAAAGAAATCAAAATAATTTCAGGAAGTCCATGAAATTGAACACATTCACTAGGACTCTCCCTCAAAGTATAAATAAGCCAACCTGCAAACAATACTCAGACCACATCAGCTGCATAGAAGAAACAGAAAATAGCTAAATTGCCAGGAAGCCATTTACTCCAGAGTCACTTGGACAGGATATATTCCAATTGATTATACAAAATGCAGGTAGCACAGCATGCTATGAAGTGTCATCATTTCTGGGATGAGCTATGCTGCAACAGTTTCCATTGAGTCGTTTCTGCTCCTATAAGTAACCTTCCACACATACTACTCTAATAGCTAAAATAAAACTCATTGGTTCACCAAGTTTGACTTGGTGTATCCATACTTTTCTCTGTCTTGGATTCCATACCTTGGAATGAATATGCAGTGCATGTGCTGCATCTCCCCAGAAAATATCTTGCAAATAACATAATTTGCAGCCAGTAAGGGCCAGAAAAGAATGGAAGGAATGAGTGCATGGTCCTGCTAAGGCTAGCAACACAAGCAACTGAGGCACAGTAGCCTGATGTGGGAACATTTATGGAGGATATTCCAATACAACCATGATCTCCTAGATGGTGCCATGTTATAGTCCCTTTGTGATATGACAACATTTGCATGGTATTGGGGCTAAACCAGTAGGAATAGAATGCATACAGAAGGAATCTCAGGATGACAGTATTTGTCTATGTGATATGGTGTACATATCTGCTTAATGACTGAGGTCTATCACATGAACATGTAAATATCCTTAAAACTGTTAAAGGTTTAGAGTAAATATTTCAGTTGTTGGGATTAGTATACTTGAGTTAAGACTTTTGACAAGCAGTGGTGGAGGATGGAGGATTCTTTTGTGTATATTTAGAGATACATATGAGGACAAAATGGCAGCCAAGCATGAATGTGTTCCTGTAAAGTAAGGACTTGAGTTTGTAAAGGAGAAATTGGACATAGTACTATCTGAGGACCCAGCTGTACCACTCCTGGGCATATACCCAGAAGACACTCCAACATGTGACAAGGACACATGTTCCACTATGTTCATAGCAGCCTTATTTATAATAACCAGAGGTGGGAAAGAACACAGATGTCCTTTAACAGAAAAATGGATGCAGAAAATGTGGTACATTTGTACAATGGAGTACTACACTGCTATTAAAAGCAATGACTTCATGAATTCTTAGGCAAATGAATGGAACTAGAAAGTATCATCCTGAGTGAGGTAACCCAGTCACAAAAGAACACACATGATATGCACTCATTGGTAAGTGGATATTAGCCCAAAGCTCAGAAAACCCCAAATACAATTTACAGATCACATGAAGCTCAAGAAAATGGAAGACCAAAGTGTAGATGTTTTAGTCCTTTTTAGAAGGGAGAACAAAATACTCAAGGAAGTAAATATGGAGACAAATTGTGGAGCTGAGATTGAAGGAAAGGCCATCTAGAAACTGCCCCACCTAGGGTTACATCCCATATACAGTCAGCAAACTCAGACACTACTGTGGATGCCAAGAAGTACTTGCTGACAGGAGCCTGATATAGAAGTCGCCTGAGAGGCTCTGCCAGAGCCTGATAAATACAGAGGCAGTTATTCATAGCCAAACATTGGACTGAGCACAGGGTCTCCAATGGAATTTGCATCCCATAGGAATAACAACAATATCAACCAACCACAACCCTCAGAGCTCCAAGGGACTAAACCATAAAACAAAGGGTAGACATGGAGGGAACCATGGCTCTAACTGCATATATAGCAGAGGGTGGCCTTGTTGGACATCAATGAGAGGAGAGGCCCTTCATCCTGTGAAGGCTCCATGCCCCAATGTAGGGGAAAGCCTAGGCAAGGAGGAGGGAGTGTGTGGATAGGTGGGAGAGCACCCTTATAGAAGCAGGAAGAGGGAGGATGTGATAGTTTTCTGAATGGGAAACAGGGAAAAGGCATAACATTTGATTTGTGAATAAATAAAATATCCAATAAAATGCTCAAAAAAAAAGAGAATTATTTAGGATAAAAATAGAGCTAATAAATTTGACACACTTTATTCATGTGTTTTATACAAATTTTATGTGGAGTTGGGGAAAGCAATTAATTCAAATAGAAGTCTTCCATGCTATATTAGACCTTGTTTATACCTGAGAATAGCATCGTCTTCATTGCAAACTTCTGGAGCCCCTAACAATTACTAAGAATGGATGACAAAAAGCTTTCAGAATGACTTACCAAAGATTTCTTTGTTCATCTTATTTTTATGGGATGGTGCTTCAGGGCATTACCTTTTCCTGCTCATCCTCTAGAATAGGTTGTATCATATACATAACATGATATTAATCTCCTGAGTATCTTTAAGACTTAGACAACCAAGTACAATAGTGAAAGGAAACTGTATTACTCCAGGACCACAAAGACATGGCTCTCAGTGAAAAGAATATTTATTTGTCTCACAGAGACAAAGGGCTGGGAATAAGAGACAAAGACAGGAGATAGAATATGAAATAGATGAAGGGGAAAAGAAAGAGAGAGAAGGGGTATGTGTTTTACAACAGAGACAGAGGGTTGCATTTATACAGAAAAGAGACATCTCTGGCCCCTAGACAGGTAGAAGTTTGTATGGCTTAATGTGTAAGCCCCATGTTAAGTTGAGGTGTTTAACTTTATTTAGAAATACTAATTAGCTTAACAAAAGTGGTTTTTAATGGATGCATTTCAATACTTTGATAGTTAGACCTTGGTAGGAGGAGGAAGTCACCAAATGTTAGACCTTGGGAGCTAGATTTAAGAATGTAATTTGATGGGCTTTAGCAAGACTGAATAAATGGAGAAAAATGGAAAGGCCTGGCAGAGCCATGTTTCCCATGCTTGGGATGGCTACAGTTGCTTCAAAGGGAACTTTCACAACTCTACTGAAGCTGGGTTAATTGGGAGGAAAATTAAATTGGTGTTAAAACAACTAAGTACTGTAAATTCAAAAAGAACCCTATATGGGTGAATAGGACCCTCCCAGAGGCCATAAGGTTATTGAATTAAAACTTCAGTACAAGGGTTGAGATACCTTCCTCTGAGTTGTTGGTCAAGAATGCCACTGAAGATCCACAAATCAAAAATGCTATTGCTATTACTCATTATTTCCTAATAAAATGAGATAGTAAAACCTTATTGATGGAGGTACCACATGTGCATGCTTTCACTGCAGGATATGGAGAAATTTAGCTTGGATTGAACGGGAAATTATGATTCTGTTGGGTGGCTTTCGTAGTATCATTGGGGGCCCTACAAAGTGTTCTAAGAGAGCTGTCACCAAAAGCCAAGCTTGGTGACATGCATGGACCCTGTATGCTAAAATACTGACATGCAAGGTGGAATGTGCCTATCTATGCAATACTGACTCAGCTGTTGTAAGACCAAAAGATTTTCAATTGTATTTAAGGCCTACTCCACAAAAGGGAGTTCCCATCTGTTATTGTAAGCCAATAGCACAACCTACATCTAAGGAGGAACAGACACAATTAGCAGGCAATTTATATTGTTTTACTAGATGGGGTGTATGTCAAAATGATTTATAAACATATGTGTTTATATGCATAGATCACTGCTATTGTCCACCTCAATTCATAACCACTGATAAATGCACAAACAAGTTACTATGGCTCCAGAATGGTTCCCAAATTCTTATCTGTAGTTGGACATCTAGAGTCACCAATTCCAAGGCTCATATATCATAGCAGAAAATGGGTAGATTGAATATAAGAGCTGGAGAACGTGTAAGGATGTAATATAATAGCTTCCTCTGAGATTGACTCATTTCAGCATGCAGGGAATCTCCTTAACCAAAAAGGGAAATGACCCAAAATGGCTTCAGGAGTTCCTGAAACAGATGATAGTCACTAGATCTGTTCCTACAAGAATAAACAAGTCAAGAAGCAAAGAAGATGCATACCAGAGAAGCTCCCTGAAAGAAACATCAATCAACCATGCTGACTGGGAGAGATTTAGCCCACTCACTTGGACAGGACACTTTGAATATGTTGAGGTTCTTGTAGTCTGTGCTGTGAGCACAATGTTCCCAGCTTTTGTAATCTTTCACCCATGCTTGAGAGGGCTTTGCTGATGCACCTGTCATTGAGTAATTATATCTGTAATTTTGTCTGTCATTAGCTTCCTACTTGGAGTGAGCAGACATATATGCAGTATCTCCTAATAAAAGGTTTTGTCATAGACATTTTTAACAACTTATTTTTAGAAGTATATAATTTATTACTATTTATATAACACAATTTTTTTCAACATCTTGAACTTACATTTTTCAAGATATTATTTTTTATATATTAAATATTAAAATAAAGTTATAACTTTTCATCTGACATTTTGAGGATGATCTAGTCCAGTTTGTATGAAGGCAAGCTTTTTGAGAATATTTGTTTATACTCATGTTATATTTTACAGTAAAATAAATTTAATAATATTACTTAATTTTAATTAGTCAATAATTCAAATTCTCTTCCTTCCTTTCTCTCTCTGTCTCTCTCTGTCTCTTTCTCTGTCTGTCTGTCTGTCTCTCTCTCTCTTTTTCTCTCCCCCCCCTTTAGTTTTTCAAGTTAGGGTTTCTCTGGAACTCACTCTGTAGGCCAGCCTGGCCTCAAACTCAGAAATCTGCCTGCCTCTGCCTCGCAAGTGCTAGGATTAAAGGTGTGCACCACCAGTGCCCAGCTAATAATTCAAATTTTCACACAATTATAACAAAAACCTCAAAATTAAAAGTGGAAGAAATGTTAACTAAAACATAATTTAATATAAAAGCAAAACAATAAATAAATCTATGGCAGTGAGACTATTTCATACAATCATTGTCTTTCATTGAAATTTGAATTAAATACTTTCATTTTGCTAAATGTTTTTTTCAGAAGATAATAAAAATTTTATCTTACTATGTGTCTTCCACTTCTAAGGGTATTTTTAAGGATTTGAACTTGTAAAAACTTATTCTAGAATAGCCATCATTTTAGCCTTCCACTTGGAGAATTTTTCTTTTTTCTTTTATATATAAATTTAGCGTTTTTTCTTTGTATCTTTTATTTTCTTCCAAAATTGAATGCTTATCCCATGTAATCATATTACCCATTCAGAGTCCTGCCATCTGTTTCATTCAGAACTTTTAGAAAACTTGACCCCTGTTACTCACAGTATCCTTTTCAGGATATATGAAGGGAGTATTTACCTCATCTTTAAATTTTATATTGCTCAGAAGATAGCATTAATATATTTATGTGTTATTTCTTTGTCCTTATACCAGAGTAAATTACTTGAGAATGTGTTTCTGGATGAACATATATATTTTATATCTTATAATCAGATACACTGAAATTTTAGCTCACCTAAAACATTTTACTTTTGTTTCATATTTTGACGATATTAATATAGTTTCAAAATTTGTTCAGTCTTACATTCAAACCCTTTCTATCCCTTTCAATCCCCTTCAACTCCATACCTTTTTAAAAAACTAATTGTTATTACATGAACATAAATATATTTCTAAAAATACCTTGTTCAGTTCCTTTACTGCTACCACTATATATGTTTTCAGAGCTGACCTTTTGGCTCTAAACAAATAATTGGCATGCTTTATCCTGTTGTTCACAGCACTCTTCTGTTCTCAGCACTCTTCAGTTGTTGATGGTTCTTTGTGAAAGTTTGAAACCTTATAGGTTTTTTTCAGTGTCATTTGGCATGCTCATTGGCAACATCCTTGTTCAGATCCCATTTGGACAGCCATGTTGGCATGACATTATGGGTGAAACTTCTGACATTACTAGGACAAAGAATCTCACACACACATTTTCTGATCTATTGCCTCGTAAAAACCCATCTTCTTCTTCTTTGAAAATATTCCTTAAACCTAAGGTGAGGGAATGTTTTGTAGATGTACCATAACAATAAGCATGTCTGAAAAAGCCACTGGCATCACAGCATTAACTATTTCCGAAAAAATATAACAAAACTGTCATATCTCTTATAAAAACATGCATATGTAGTGTTAATGAATCTTTCTCATTTAGGCTAATGGGACTCCTTCCAAGTGGCAAAGACTACCTAATAAGAAGCCCAATACTAGCCATGAGTATCTGTCGTTTGAGTTGTTGGCTAGAGCTACCTAAGAGACTCCCCAAACATGTAGCTTATTGTCATTGCCTTTGATTACCCTACTGAAGGGAAGGGAAGTCTGTATTATTGATTACCTAATGCACTAAAGAAAAAGAGCCCATAGAACCCTATGCAGGAATTGACCTGAAAGATTCTTCACTGAGGACAAGTGTTCCTAGTACCAGAAGGCAAGATGCTAACTTTCTATGAAGAGAGGCAACCAATAGTGCTACCAAGTTATGAAGCCTAAGCACCACAGTATAGCATGATAACCCTAAGGGTACAGTCGTGATGCACATTCCTTGTCAGGAACCAGCAGATCTCTAATTGTATTTAAGATCCTGTCAAGCAAAGGGAGACTGTGTCTGCTATTACAAACCTAGCTAAGCACTTAGTGCTATTGAAGTTGTCATTACTGGTGAAATTACAATCATTAATTTCTTGACTTGCATAATCAATGATTACTTGTCTGTACATGCAGAAAAGTGTAGTTTTTATAACTCATTATCAAGGAAATTTCTATTTTCAGCAGTTAGATCATAAAGACAATGAAACCAAACAAAACTCAGAGTTGTGAAGGCCAATTTCAATCCATACATCTAAG
The DNA here is from genome assembly GCA_019843965.1 of Rhynchomys soricoides. Lineage (NCBI taxonomy): Eukaryota > Metazoa > Chordata > Mammalia > Rodentia > Muridae > Rhynchomys > Rhynchomys soricoides. Next base: position 1,162,686 of record JADRCH010000344.1, on the reverse strand, counting down.
AATCATCCCACACCTAACTTACTTTTAGATGATATATTAACTTCTTCAGTAAGAAAGTAAAAACACTTGTAGGAAGTTTTTCAGTTGCCATTTCTATAATTATATAATCATGTAGTTATATTCTCTAGTATGGTTTGGTATACTTAGTGTTTGCAATATCTGTTATCTTTTCCTTCCTTCTCAACTCTGATCATAGCAGGTTTCCCTCAGTAATTTTTCTTCTCCTCATTATTTCATTGTTTTTTATAAAAGATATTACCAGTATTTTTAATACCCTCAGTGTGGTTAATAAACCCATTTAATCACCATGCATTTGTGGGGTTTTTGTTGTATTCTTTTTGTTATGATTGTTATGATTGTTTTACTTTATTTGTAGTAAAAACTCTACAAAACTGCAACAAAAATAATAGGTTCTAAAATTCATTATAAGAGGCTAGGGTGATGGCTTGGTAGTTTAAAAGAATATTATTCTTCCAGAAAATGCTAATCAGCTTCCCATAACCCTATACAGCTGACTCACAATCATTTGCTTGCTCCAATGCATTTGGTTTCCTCTGGCTTCTGCACTCTCTGCAAGTGGAGTGTTTCTCACAGGAGTTGAGGAAGAGTAAACCATGATCAGAATATTCATGATTGGGCCTAATCACCCTACACAAAGCTATGCTTATATTTCCACCTGAAAAAGTCAATCTGATCATTTAATTAAACTAATGTCTCCCCTGCTAATGATAGGCTACTAATATTTAAAATAGTAACATGAATTATTCATACCTTTGCCTTGAAACATGTTCTAATTTACAGTTTTATTTAGTATATATTTTAAATGTATAACCATTTCAATGAAAGCCTGAGGAAGTAGGGGATATATATTATTTCAAAATATGTAATACTCTCAAGCACAATTTAGTTGGCAATGCCTTATTATTTGCTATTTAATTTGATTTACTCCTATCAACTGAAAAGGCAAATAAATATATAATTCATATAATTCATTTTTTTGATAATGTCAATAAGTGGTAATATTTTTAGCTGATAGCTCAAGTAATGTTGATTTTTATATCTATTTATTTGTGTATTATCTAAAAATTTTGTAAACTTATTTATAGATACTAAAGATTGTAAACATCATATCAAATTTAAAATGAATTCTTCAATTTATTATTTAAATATTTATCAGATTAATATTAAAATGAATCAAAAATAGAGAAATGAATTAACTAATTGCATTTTAATTCTACATTTTGAAATAGTTCAATTTAAATAAAAAAATAAACAAAACCTAAAACATACTCATGATTTTTGAAATATTTTAATTTATAATTTCATATTTATATCTTATTTGTTTTCTTTATTGATAAAGGGTTTAATGAATCCTTCAAATTTCCTATGTATCCCAGGATTTCCTTCAATGTTTGATCTCTCTGCCTCACCTGTTCTTATTAAATTCTGAGAGTAAAGCTAGGGATTTTGGCATACATGATAAGAATTATACTGAGATAAGTCCTTAGGTTAAAAAAAACCAAAAAACTTTATTTCAAGGACAAGTAAAATAATAAGTAGTTATAAATTAATAATGCATACTTCATTCAAATAGAAGCAAGCTTCTCTGTAGAAATAAAAGAGACCAGAAGGAAGATGTAGGGATCTAAAGGGAAGTGAGTCAATCGTAAATACAAAAAAAAAGACATGACAAGATTAACTGTAAACACCTTTATGAAACCTATAACATTGTACATTGAATATATGCCAAGAAAACCACCACACCAACAAAATATGAGAATATATTGCTTTCCAGGCAAATACAAACACACACATACACACATGCAAACACACATTCATATACAAACACACACACACACACACACACATGATAATAACTATAAAATAAATTGTGATAGTGCTCATATTTAAACTATAGTGGCAGTGTTCATTTTTCCAGACAGACAGAAATATATCCTTTTAATAGGATCATATAGAACATAGAAAAAGAGAAACCAAGCATGGATAGCACTGTGCGAGTATTGACTATGCCTACTGCAGAAATCCTCTCGCATATTTTGCTGAAGATTTGTGCTCTTTTTTTCAATTGCTCATCCTCAGACCCTCACAAAAGTGCCTATTTTCTTATAAAATGTTCTTCTTTCAGCACTTCATGTCTGTGGAAACAAATTAAAGAGAGAAGAATGTACTGGAAGGAAGAAAATCAGCAGGCAACCCTCTTGAAGACCCAAGCTGCATGTGGAGATAAAACTGAAGAGTCATACAGCCACCTAATTAAAGCATCTGTTCAGAAAACACAGTGCTGTGCTGGAAGCACACATTTATTTAAAGGACTTTAGAGAGGGTATTTTAAAATCAGAACTTCAAGTTTTTTCTTACAATAAAATGTGGAGGGAAATGTTAGAAATTTTGTGGAAGACAGTATTAGAATTGGAGTAACTAAGACAATTTGCGGGAATTTTCTTAGTAATGTTTTTTCTATCTGTTTTGCTTATTTATACATTCCACAAATTTGTATTTTACAAGACCTTCTGTCTTTAAAGAAAGTGCAGTCTTGAGAAGACCATAATTATAATATGTAATTTTTTTAAATGCAAAATTTTCTCCACTCGCTCTTTTATCAAAAGAAATCATAAAGGACATTTTTAACTCCTTTTTAAAGCTAGGAGATATGATTCATAAAATACAATATTATATATAAAGTTAATATGACAAATACACCTATATTATATAATAAAGAGCAGTAATAATTTATTTTTTCTTATATCAAGAAGAAATTGTAATAGACAATTATAAAATTGACATTGGCTAAAAATTGAAATTCACAATGGAAATTGCAGTGCTTGAATATGCTTGATTAGCTCAGTGACAGATTATTTGCTCATATATGCATTATATATTCAAGTGTATCCATAAAAAAGAAGGTGGAAGAAACTATAAAGGAAATATAGATTAATTAGCCTGTATAGCCTCATATAACGTTTGTTTTTCTAGTAAGAGAACAGGTGTGTTTTATTCAGGGACACTGTCTCATGCCACGACAACAAGGCTATGTTCTATGAGGGTTTAATGAAGGTTATCCAATCTAGCAAAGTCTAATTAAAACCAGATATGTGTGAGTTATTACAGTTACAGTCCAACAGTCTTTTTCCACTAAGTATTTTGCAGAATCCTCATTGCTCAGGGGCCTTGACATCTGCATCACCATTTTCCATTTCAATTACAACTAATGTAGCTTCAATAGAGGAAATATGAATGTCACTCTGCCTCTGCACCTTTGAAAGTTTAATTTGCTTTTAAACTTCAGAGTTAAACTCTGAATACCAGAAATGTCAGAAGTACATACACATTTGTAGCTGTTTGTGAGATGATTAAATTCAACAGAGTACATATATTCTTATAAACTTCTATGGAAAAAAATCCTAAAACTTAAAATTTAAGAGGAACCCCATGTTTAACACTGGTTAGATGTCCAAACGTAGAGACTGGATAGCCCAGAGACCTAGGATGGAACCAAATATGACTGCCTAAAGTTAGGGTCCGTGAGTCACCCCAAAAATCACATGAGCAATGATCTCAGTCAGACAGGAATGGTTTATTGAATGCATATCCTAATATTGACCAGGGATGTAGCTCAGAATTATCTAAGGATACAGTCCCAAACATCTTTTTCTGTCAAGTTATGGAGGAAAAAATTACCTACAAAAACCACAGTGAGCTCATATGCACATGCTGAATAGCTGCTTGACTCAAACTACTTTGGCTAGCTAGACAGAATACTTCTAACTGATCTTCTAACTGGTTGTGGAATGTCTTAAGATTAATATACAGAACATAACAGGATATGTTTTCAACATGACCTTGCTCTGAGTCAAGTTATTTTTTTGTATTTTAATGGCTGGCAGGCATAGTACAGTAACAATATGAAATATCAGCAAGGCATATAAAAAAATGGATACAGCTATTCTCAGGTGGGGGGTAGACATCAACACTAAAAATAAAATAAAATAAAGAGAAAAAGGAAGATTCTTAATGATATGCTGCCATACTCATAGATGGATACCTTGTCCAGTCCTCATCAAAGAGGTTTCTTTTGGCAGCAGATGGGAAACACACAAAAGATGGGGAAGGAAAGAATGTAGGATTCAAAGGTGATGAAGGCAACCATGAGAACATGGCCCACTACATCAACTAAGTAGAGCTCACATGGGCTCAGAACTACAAAAGCAAGAAGCATGGGAACATCATGGATTAGCACCAAGTAGGCTGAATATGTTATGACTATTAGCCTGATGTGATTGTGGGACTCCTAACAGTGTGAGTGAGGATGTCTGACTCTTTTATCTGTTCTTGAGACTCTTTTCAGTCTACAGGATTTCCTTGTCCAGCCTGTATGTGAAGGTTTTAGCCTTTCCTTATTGTATCTTTCTTTGTACTATTTGGTTAACTTCTCTAGGAAGGCCAGCTATTTTCCAAAACGGAAACAATAAGAGGTATGGAAACAGGAGAGGAGATGTGGTAGAAGTTAGATTTGGAGGAAAGGTAAACTGTAGTTGGATATATTGTATGCAAGACGAATCTATTTTTAATAAAAAAGTGCAATTCTTAAAATCCTACTTTTCTTCGCATTATATAAATTATCAAAATGAAAATGTAGGTTTCAAAGCTATGAAACTCACAGAAAATGAAAACATGCCATTTGATTGAGCTTTAATTTAAAGAGTATAAGGCAGTGTCTATATTAATCTATTGATTTATGCACTGTCTTTCATGGAATTATACAGAAATGTATGTAATATATGTAATGTATGTAATAAAATAAAGATAGTAACTGTCTTTTTGTTACATTTATTACAGCTGTAGTTAAGCTCATAGTACATCAGCAATGTTTTTGAACAGTATCAGTTACTGTAAAGTTACAAACTCAAATGTCTGTCTACTAATTATTTGAAAAGGTTACTATAATGTTTTAAAATAGATTTTATTTCATAAATGTAATACCAGAATTTAAAATTATGAAAACCATTAAAATTTTTAACAAATATGTGTTTTAATTCATAACACAGGAGTCTTGAATAGCCAAGAAGCACCTAAAGAAATGTTCAACATCCTTAGTCATCAGGGAAATTCAAATAAAAACAACCCTGAAATTTTACCTTACACCAATCAGAATGACTAAGATAAAAAACTCAAGTGACAGCACATGTTGGAGAGGATGTGGAGAAAGAGGTACACTCCTCCGTTGCTGGTTGGATTGCAAACTGTTATAACCACTGTGGAAATCAACCTGGAGTTTCCTCAGAAAACTGGAGGTAGATCTACCTGAAGACCTAGCAATGCCACTCTTGGACATATACACAAAAGATGCCCCATCATGCCACAGGGGCACATGTTCCACTATGTTCATAGTGACCTAATTTGTTATAGCCTGGAGCTAGAAAGAACCCAGATGTCCCACAACTTAAGAATGGATACAGAAAATGTGGTTCATTTGCACACTGAAATACAACTCAGTATTAAGAATGAGAACATCATATGTTTTGAAGGCAAATGGAACTAGAAAATATCATCCTGAGTGAGGTAATTCAGACCCAAAAGGACATGCATGGTATGTACTCACTAATAAATGGATATTAGCCCAAAACTTACAGAATACCTAGGATATAATCCACAGAACTCAATAACGTTAACAAGCTGAAGGGTCCAAGAGAGGATGTCTCAATCACAATTGGGAGGGCAAAAAAGCAACCCTGGGGAGAGGACAGAGCATGGGAGGGACAATGGGGGAGTCTCTAGAATTTCCCAGACACCTAGAAGGTGAGAGATGCTCAGGACTCAAAGGGAGAGACCTTGGATGAAATGCCCAACAGTGGGGAGAGGGAGCTCGTAGAGTCCGTCTACAGTAGAAAGGCATGACATCAAATTGAGGGATGGGGTTTTCATCCCTCAGTGAAAAACTCTGAACCAGATTTTTTCATGTGTAAAAGAACCACATGGTCAAAAATGTAGAAGAGATTGCGTGAACGGAGGTTCAGTTACTGGTCCAAATTGGGATCCACCTCAAAGGGAGGCTCCAAGGCCTGACATTATTACTGATGCTATGTATGGTATGCTTATATACAGGAGCCTAGCATGACTGTCCTCAGTGAGATCCAACAAGCAGCTGAAAGAGTCAGATGCAGATATTTAACACCCAACCAATGGACAGAAGCTGGGGACACCTTGGGTTGAATTAGGAAAAAGCTGGAAGAAGCTCAGGAGGAGGGTGACACAGTAGGAAGACCAGTAGTCTCAACTAACCTAGAACCCTGGGATCTCTAAAACACTGAGCCACCAACCAGGCTACATACATTAGCTAATATGAGGCCCCAGACACATATAGATCAGAGGACTGCCTTGTCTGGCCTCAATGATAGAAGAAGTACCTAACCCTGAAAAGACTTGAGCTCTCAGGGAGTAGGGCAGTCTAGAGGGGTGGGGATGGCAGTCATGAGGACACTTTAGAGAAGGGGGAGGAGGAATGGGATGAGGAACAGTTGGAGGGCATACCTGGAGGAGAATAAAAATTGGAGTGTAAAATGATTTAATAATCGTCATCATCATCATCATGTAATCTGTATTACTATAAAATCTATATTACTATAGATTTTATTGTCAGAAAATTGTAAACATATTGGATTCCATAGGAAAATGACAGTTTAAAAAAGATTCGTACCTTTGAAAAGGAATTATCCTTTAAATTAGTTGTATATTTTTACTTTAAAACTCGAATTGATACCTCAAATTATTCTGCAAGTTCATTATGTATCCATGCTCAAATTATTTTACTCAATCTTTTCTAATTATATTAACAAATTAAACTTGTTATAGTAAACAAAACATTTTTATTTCCATAGGATCATTTTGTTATATACTAAGGAAACTATGTCAGGTTTATAAATGTAATACCATAACACATAATAATTGGATTTAATAGATATTTTTCAATTTTTCATTTCTCATAAACATTTATCATCAGCATGTGGCTATCTTGTGTCTGATTAAAAGATTTTGATTACCTTTATCCTCTCATAGCATTCAATTATTCATTCTCCAAACATTTTTTCCATAGCTAATAATTAGTAGCCATCAGCTTAGGTAAAACGGATGGCACAACTCAAACAAAATGTATGCTATCTTTCACTGGCTTTGGATTCTATAGAAAAACAATTCGATTATAAAGACATATCAAATATCACTTACAGGGAAGTAAAGAAAGAAAGAGAAAATTGATAAAATAATCATTTGGGGGGCTAGAGAGATGGCTCAGCAATTCACATAATTCTCTGCTATTGTAGAGGACCTGAGTTTAGTTCCCTACAACATGTGATAGATCACTACTATCTGTAACTACCTTTCCATGACACCTTTTACTCTGGCATTAGCAAACTCCTGTACTCATATGCATATGCCACCAGTTAGGCACACAATCTATACATTATTTAAAATAACAAAAATCTTAAAATATAAGAAATAATAATAATTTAGACTAAGTTTGATATTTTACAAGAATACCATTGAATACTAAGGCTATGACAATACCTTGAATACTGAAAATACAATTTCTGTTTTTCTTTTTTTTATTTATTTTTTCATACTTTATTTATATTTCAAAAGTTTCCCCCTTTCCAGGTCTCTCCTTTGGAAACTCCTTAATTCTCCACCCTCCCCTGCCTCTATGAGAGTATTCCCCTACTCACCCACATACCCATTCCCATCTTCCCTTTTTGGAATTCCTCTATACTGGGGCATCTAACACTCTCAGGCCCAAGGGCCTCTCCTTTCCCTGATGGCCAACAAGGCCCTCCTCTGTCTCATATGTGGCCCAAACCATGGGTCTCTCCATGTATATTCTTTGGTTGGTGGTCCAGTCTCAGAGAGCACCAATGGGAGGTTGTCAGTCCAGTTGACACTGTTGCTCCCTCCATGGGGCTGCAAGCTCCCTCAGCTTTTTCAGTCCCTTCTCCAACTCCTCCATCTGTGACTTCGTGCTCAGTCCAATGGTTGCTGTGAAGTCAAACTTGGGTATTCTGAACTTTTGGATTAATATCCACTTATCAGTGAGTACATAAGGAACACTCCTCCATTGCTGGTGGGATTGCAAGCTGGTACAACCACTCTGGAAATCAGTTCGGTAGATTCTCAGAAAATTGGACATAATACTACTTGAGGACCCTGCTATACCACTCCTGGCCGTATACCCAAAAAGATGCTTCAACATACAATAAGGACACATGCTCCACTATGTTCATGGCAGCCATATTTATAATAGACAGAAGCTGGAAACAGCCCAAATGTCTCTCAACAGAGGAATGAATACAGAAAATATGGTACATTTACATAACGGAGTACTTCGCAACTATTAAAAACAATGACTTCATGAAATTTGTAGGCAAATGGATGGAACTTGAAAATATCATCCTGAGTTAGGTAACTCAGTCACAACAATAAAATTTCAAGAACTAAGTGTAAAAGATAATTGAATTGATGATGTAAACAATTGGCTCATGTGAAAATATTGTTTACTAAAGAATTTAAGGGTCACAGTTATTAGGAACAATCTAGAGTCTGTGGAGCAGCAGAAGTAATAATAATAATAATAATAATAATAATAATAATAATAGTAATAATAATAATAATAATAATAAGAAGAAGAAGAAGAAGAAGAAGAAGAAGAAGAAGAAGAAGAAGAAGAAG
>JADRCH010000344.1:1138742-1153940 GCA_019843965.1 Rhynchomys soricoides | reverse complement strand
AGAAGAAGAAGAAGAAGAAGAAGAAGAAGAAGAAGAAGAAGAAGAAGGAGGCACCCATCACATTCAGGACCATGACCAAGACACATCTAGTGAGGATGTGACTGTACTTCATCAGGTGACAGTCAGTACTTCAAGGACCATATTGATGAATTGTCTGGTTGTCTTTGTGCTTTGTCATTGTTGATATTCAAGTTTCTGTTTAAGAAGTACTTGGTAGAATTTTGAAAAAAAAAACAAAACAGCACTGTTTTGCTGTCTGTTTCTGTCTACCTTGTTGGGGAAGTGGAAGGCATTTTGTAAACAGAGAACATAGGTAAGGAAGTGGTGGCTCTTCCCTCCTTCCAGATCCACTTAACTTGTATAGCCAGCTTGTGAGCATGATAGCTATAGAAGAATTCTGCTTAGAATCAAGGGTTCTTCACAGATTAAATATTTAACTATGGTTTGAAGCATTGCTAAAAACTGTCTCTGCTCCACTGTATGCACACAAGTTATGACAAATCATCAGTGCCAGAATTTTTTTTGTAACAATTAAAGGAAAGAAAGACACAGGAATCCAAAGCTCCAGTTCAGTAAGATGGAAGGAAAAGACAGGCCAGATAAGGGCTATCTGACATAGTTAGTTCTGCTAACAAAGAAGTTATTAGTAGCATAGATAAACATAGTTAACATATAATAAAATATAAAAAAGGGTACTTTTTATATTACTAATACAATCAGAGGACTGGTAAAATAGCCAAGAATATTCATGCTAGAGACAGAGAACAATTTTCAATATTTCATCACCCTTATACATGCACGAGTGTGCACACACAGAATAGCATCATGCACACACACACACTATATATATATAACCAAAAATCCTAATATACACACCTAAAAGAAACCTGTTATCACATTTTCTGAAATAAAGTGTTAAATATCTTTTTGTGCCTTTTTAATCAAGTAACAAGAATTTTGGAGTTTAGAGATGTCCGAAGGATCATATAGGAATGATAATTGGTTTTCCTTTATATCATGTATGAAAGATAATTCATTTCACTGTGTACTTCATGTGTGATATATATTTTTAAATTATGAGTAACAATAGTTCCCTGGAACTTGCCTGTATTACACTAGTTTTCCCAAGAAGTGTAAGAACAAGAAGAATATATTTGGGAAGCATAGACAGGTGGTGGTAGTGTAAGAGTGTAGCTTCAGAGATCTGAAGTAATACTAACCAGGGAGAGAATTTAGAAACCAATAAAAAACATAAAATGTAAGTATAGACAAAATAAGAGGAAAATAAAACAAAACTGGAAAAAATGAGACAGATATTAAAGAGAGAAGTGTTCAGTGGTGATAAACAATTCTTTGTGCTCCACAATGTTTTGTCACAATGACAAAGCACAATGACAATGACACAACAATAAGATGACATACGACCTTGAGAAGAATATTTTGGTGAACACAAGTATACATTAAATGCACTTTACAAAATCGAAAGAGATAAAAGGACTGGTGACAATTTACCAACCTTCTTTTCAGCTTAAATAGTGATAGGTAATGTTATAGTAAGAGGTCAAAAGAACTTTCTCCTTTTTATTTACCCTCATTTCATTTTATATACCTCAATACAGGTAGTGTTGTACCACACATAAATATGGATATATTACAATGACCACCACAAAACACATGATTTGAGGAGGAGGATGGAAATAAATATAAGTATTGCAGTAAAGAAGTAAAATTTTATGCACCGTATCATCAAATAAAGGCATAATGCTAAGAAGTTTAATCCACAGCATTTGGGTGGTGCTAGGCATTTAAGGCAAAATTATAATACAGGATATTTTTTAAAAAAAGGATGCTGTAAAAGATTTCAAGGCAGTACTAAATATCTACTTAATTTGATGACTTTTAGCTGACATAGTCTTTTATTCTAGACTAATTTTCTCTGTTGTTGCAGATGTCTAGTGGGAGGAAATTGTCTTGGTATCATAGCTGTTTTGTTTTGCATTTCTCAGTAGTTAATATATGAAGAAAGTGATAAAAGTATTTAAAAGATTATACCCACAGGAATAAATGTATTTATGGACTATAAAAGAAAGATTTGATGAATAAGAAAAGACACATTCTAAGAGGGTGAAGGGGGAAATCATTAACTGTGATTGGGACACTATGCTGAAGCTCCAAGTATTGTAAAAACTTTTGTTTCTTTTAGTTTTTTGGCATTAAGCTAAGTTTTCCTTTTTGGAACTAAACATTTTTTCTTGGAATAATTATTGCTATACATATATTGACCATATTCAGAGGTTAGGCATGGCCCCAGTTGAGGGATGTGGCCACCCATTCATCTCAAAAATATTAATCTAAAATTGCTCCTATCCAAAGGAAACACAGGGACAAAGAGTGGAGCAGAGACTGAAGGAAAGGTCATCCAGAGACTGTTCCACCTGGGGATACATCCCATACTCAGCCACTAAACCCAGTCACTATTGCTGATGCCAAAAGTGCTTGCTGACAGGAGCCTGATATGGATGTCTCTTGAAAGGTTCTTCCACGGCCTTTCAAACAGATGCAGATGTTTCCAGCCAACCATTGGACTGAGCACAGGGTCCCCAATGGAGGAGTTTGGGGAAGGACAGAAGGAGTTGAAGGAGTTTGCATTCCTGTAGGAAGAACAACAATATCAACAAACCAGACTCTCCAGTACTTCCAGGGACTAAACCGCCAACCAAAGAGTACACTTGGAAGGACCCATGGCTCCAGATGCATATGTAGAAGAAGATGGCCTTATCTGGCATCAATGGGAGTGGTGAGGCAGAAGTGGGTGGGTGGGTGGCAAAGCACCTTCATAGAAGAAAGAGGTGGGATAGAGGGACTGTGGAGGGGAAACCTGGAAAAGGGATAACATATGAAATGTATATAAATAAAATAACCAATAAATAATTAAATAAAAATAAAATAAAAAGATCAATGCCATGTTAATTTTAATGCCTGAATTCAATGTTGATCATCAAAGGATTGTTAGATAGTGATTTAAAGGTAGTGGTAGGGTCTACAAAATTAATGAAGCTCCCAGAAAAAAAAATATATTAGAATTTAAAATAATGTACAGGGTATAAATAGGGGAAAATATGACATCAATGAGATGTATAGCTAAAGCATGGCAGATTGTATGATCTTTTCTGCAGTATCTATTAAAGATTAAGAAGTTGATGTTTCTATGACTCATCAATGTTGATCACAAAGTCATAGACACAGAAACATTGAAAAAGTTCATAGTTTCAAACTATGACATTCTCATGTTGTCATTTGCATGTATTTATGTTAGGCTGGTGTAGCTACTGAAATTAATCTTACTATTTCTTCTAAGAGTAAATAATGACAGGTAATTTTTAATATGTATATTAATTGGTTCATTTGTAGACCAACAATTTTGAGATATATCTGCTGCTACTGAAATGGTAACATTCATTTGTATAAATCAACAGAATACAGAAGGTAAACAAAACCATATCTAGAGCTAAGGTTACAGGTTAGTTTGTAGAGTGCTCAGCAATTATGCACAAGACTTGGTTTCATCTGCACTACATGAAACTGCTTATGTTGATACATATTTATAATTACTGTACTGGGTTTGTTGTTGGAGAAAGAAGAAATTAAGGAAATTAAAGAGATCTGAGACTATATAGCAAAACTGGAGATCATCTTGGGTTCAGAATATACCATCACAGAAAATTCATAAAATTCACAAAATTGATCTGATTTCCTCTCTGACATGCCCACATGGTATACAGACATATGTGAGACCCAATTAATTATTCATATAAAATAAATTGTGAAAATTTTAAAATGTTTTAAAAGAATTCAAAGAATGCTTACTTGAAATGAAATAAAGTAAAAATCTTGGAATTCAGTGCCACAAAAATTTAATAATCTTAAAATATTATTTCTGAGTATATAATTGCTAAATTATAAATTTAGCAGTTATACATTTTTTGCTCCTATGCAATACCTTCCCACTTAAAAGGCATCAATGTAAGTTTAGAATTTTAATTTGATATTGAATTATATTGCCAAAGTTTCAGAAAATTAGATTTTACTTAATAGCAAAATTATCAAGCTTTCTATTAAAGTCCTTATGAGAGGATAACTGCTAAATCATTATAGAAATAACATTTTCTTGATGTTAAATAGTTTTAATACTTTAGGAATTGCTTAAATGTTATCAAGCAAATAATGAAAACTATGATGAAAACTACAAAACCAAAAACTATCCTGTATTTTTCTCTTTGCTTGATGAGATTGGGTGATACAAGTTATGTGGTTGTTTTCTTGTATTTGTACATTTTGTCATCCTTAAATTAAATACAATGGCTACTAACCTCATTGAGTTTTTATAAAGCTAATGTTAAAATACCAACTATTTAGACTGCTTATAATATTGTACTTCACAGAAGTATTTCCTGAGGATATTTTCCCACTTTAAATACCATAAAGCGTATAAAACCATTTCCTCACTTGTTATTTTATAACATGAGTTTTGTTAATATGCATTGTGACTGTGTCTGTAAATGACAGGCAAGCTTCTAAGTTCAAGTTCTATGTGAGAAGAGCATCTCCTTTACCATAGCACTAGACAGTCTGATTCTCAGGATATATTTCCACTTACATTATGCCGTGTTGAGGAAATAAGATCTGTTGTGGTAAACATTTAACATTAAACAGGGCTTTCCTAACCCATCTTTGATCATTCAATTCTCAGACACAAAATTTCTACATTTTCAATAATCCTTAGACAGCAATAGAGCGGGAGAGATATATTTCTTCTGTGTTATGATGTTTATTTCCCTACCCAGAGCCCCAAGATATAACTTCCCGTGTTACACTGAGCTACTCTTAATCTGAATAGGCAGCCTTCATGGCCATTTCTCATGGTCTGTTACCCCATAGCATTTTCTCCTCTCTCTACCTTCTTTCCTTTAGCGATATGGCCTCAGATCTCAAGCCTGGGACCTCTGCTTGCCTCTCTTCTGCCCAGCTATAACTGTAGGCATCTTTATTCAACCAACAGTTTTAAATTATTGTGCAAGGACACAAAACATCACTTGGTGTACATATTGGAGGATTCACTCAGCCCTAAAGCAACCAGATCTTAGCACTAACATACATAGCAAACGATCAAACTTCAACAGAGATATACATATTAATTTTATAAACTAAATAAAAGGAAAAATTGAAAAAGAATATCATAAAATGTACAAGTTTATAAATTTCAATGTGTGATATTTAAATTAGGAACAGATGCCACATTTATGCTACAAAGTTTTAAATGCTATATGGTATTACTGAAGCCCATCAAGAGATGTTTCAAATTAGCCCTTCATTTATGAAATATGGTGTGGTGCTAAAGCTATATAAGGATTCATAAAATGATTGAACTATTAAATGATCAATAGTTATGGTATTATCTTCACACCTTCATAGCTTTTATTTATAAATACATGAATAAACACTCACATATGTAACTACCTTTTCACAACACAGAAAATTTATATATCAGAGACGAAAGAATATCTTCAACAAATAACTGAGAAAAACGATATTCACTGGTAGCAGAATTAAACTAGTTTTCTACCTTTCATGCTGAATGCAATTTAATTGCAAATTGATCAAGCACTTCAATGTAAGATATTGAAATCTAACACTGACAGAGGAAAATGAGAGTAAATCATCTGAAGATAACAGCACAGTAATTCACTTTCTGTAGAAGGGCCTAGTAATTCAGAATACAGCTAACTATTGACAAATAAGACAACATGGTATCAAAAAAAAAAATGCCACCATAGTAGAGGAAACAATAGAGTAAAATGACAGCCTGAAGAATAGAGGGTCTTTGCCTACAATACAACTTACAGAGAATTAATATCAACAAATAGGTAAAGATTAGTTATAAGATATCAAATAACAATCAATGACTAGCTATTGCTTTTGCCTTTTATAGTATCACAGAGACTGAAGATATTTCCCAATTACTGAAGATACACAAACTTCAGACCCAGGACTTAAAAGATTCCAAGTGGATTTCAAAGCCTCCTTCCTGAGGTATAGTTTTCATAGTATAAGAAAATTCTATGCTAGCTCCCAAGGGAGGAAAGAAATCAATAGTCCTGGACAGATATTATGTCAATAAGCCACAAAAATGACCAGCAGGGCAAGATATTCCTAAACGTGTAATGGTGGCACTCATATCATAAGAATGAACAACAATGGTCTAATTGGACATGATGTCAGCTCAATAGGAGGGAAATCATACCTGATAGTTGAAACCTAGATAAATATCTGAGACAAGTGAGTCTTTGAAATTTAGAAGAGAAACTGCTACCACCACTTTGTTAGACTAACAAAATTGATACTTTCATTCCAAAACATATGCTTATGCTCAAAGATAAGTGTATCTCTCACATCCTATCTAGTTTTCCCTTTGTAGAAGAAAATCTCTACTTGTCAAAATGCAGAAATAAAGTGAGAATTTCAGGGAGGGAATGTGTGAGTTATTGAAGAAAAGAAAGAGAAAATTATGTTATTTTGTTTTAATCAAGCTTTATAAAATAAAAATAAAGGTTATTTTTGCGTTTTAGGGCTTTTAAAACACTTGCTTTAACGAAATGCAGGAGAGCCAAACAGTGGTGATGTACACCTTTAATTCCAGCACTTGGGAGGCAGAGACAGCTGGATTTCTGAGTTCGAAGCCAGCCTGGTCTACAGAGGACAGGACAGCCGAGGCTACAACTCTGTCTCAAAAAAACAAAAACAAAAACAAAAACAAAAACAAAACAAAACACAAACAAAACAAAAGACAAAAAAAAAAGGAGAAGAAGAAGAGGAAGAAGGAAATGCAGGGACAAAGTGTGGAGTAGAGACTTAAGGAAAGACCATCCAGGGACTGCTCCACCTGGAGAACCATCACATTTACAGACAACAAACCCAGACACTACTGTGGGTGCCAACAAGTGCTTGCTGAAAGGAGTCTGATATAGCTGCCTCCTGAGAGGCAACCAGAATCCCCACTCACCCACCCGCAGAGCTTCCGGGACAGAACCACCAACGAAAGGACCCATGGAGGGACCCATGGCCCCAGCTGCATATGTAGCAGAGATTGGCCTTGTCTGGCATCAATAGGAGAAGAAGCCCTGGGCCCTTGGAGGCTCAATTCACCAGTGTAGGGGAATGCCAGGGCAGTGAGGTGGGAGTGGGTTGGTGGGTGGATGAGCACCCTCATAGAAGCAGTTTGGGACGATGTGATAGGAGGTTTTCGGAGGGGAAACAGGTAAATAGAATAACTTTGAAATATAAGTAAATATCAAAAGAAATTCACTTTACATCCCAATTGTTGTCCCTACTACTGGTCTCACCCTCACACAGTTCCTCTCTCCATCACCCCTCACCTACTCCTCTGAGAATTTGCCACACCTGCCCCTGCCCCAGTATACCCCTTACTCTGGCACATCAAATCTCTGCTGGGAAAGGAGCATCCGCTCTGACTGAACCCAAACAAGTCAACCCAGTTAAGGAAGCATGCAGCACAGGAAGCCAACAAATTTTGGGATAGCCCAACTCCAGTTGTTGAGTGATCCACTTAAAGACAATGCTGCTAATCTGCTACATATGTGCTGTGGCACCTCGGACCAGCCCACATATGCTCTTTAATTAAGAGTACAGCCTCTGAGGACCCCTAAACATCCAGGTTAGTTAATTCTCTTGGTTTTTCTGTGGAGTTCCTATCTCCTTTAGGGCCCGATCCTTCACCCTATTTTTCCACAACAGTTTCGAAGCTCCATCTAATGTTTGGCTGTGGCTGTCTGTATCTGTTTGAGTCAGTTGCTGGGTGGGGCCTCTCAGAGGACAGTTATGCTAGGTTCCTGTCTGCAAGCATAGCATAGCATCATTAATAATGCCATGAACTGGTGCTTACCCATGGAAAGGGTCTCAAGTTGGGTCAGTGATTGATTGGCTATTCCCTCTGCTCCATTCCCTGTCCCTGTATTTCTTGTAGACATGATAAATTTTGGTTCGAAAGTTTTGTGGGTGGCTCTGTGTTCATATAAATCCAATGAGTTTCCTGCCTGATTATAGGAGATGGCCACTTCAGGTTCCATATTCACACTGCTGTGAGTCTCAGCTAAGGTCATCCTCTCTCAGGTCTCTGGTATGTTCTCCAGGTCCCCACCCCCATTACTTCCTACCAGTAGATTTCCATTCACCTGTCCCTCTGCCCCGCTTTCTTATATCTCCCCACACCCACACCTGATCCTGAAAATGTACTTGTTTTACAACTGTTCTGAGTGTATGCACTAACTCATTTGCACCAATATTTGTGACATCATTTGCATGTGTAGAGAAAGAAATGTATTTATAGTTTAGGTCACAGTAGAGTTGCATGTATGGCTATTACTACAGAAAGACATGAAAAAATATTTTACAAATTTTAAAAAATTGCACTTTGTAAATGAAAGGAAAATTTAAAGAGTACCCACATGTGCTCACAAAGATTGTAGCATCAAAAACATGGAGTATAGGGTTCTGTACCAATCCTCAATATATATTATGGCTATTAGCTTGGTGTTTTGTGGGATTTCTAACAGTGGGAATGTATTTCTCTGACTCTTTTGCTTGCTTTTTGGACTGTATTTCTCCTATTGGGTTGCCTTATCTAACTTCATTATGAGGGTTTTTGCCTGTCTTACTGTATCTTTTATTCTCTGTCCTGTTTTGCTTTCCTTTCTGAGAAGCATGTTCTTTTCTGAAGAGAAATAGAAGGGGAAATGAATCTAGAGGAGACGGTTGTTTGGGGGAGCTAGCAGGAATGGAGAAAGGGCAAACTCTGGTCAGGATACATTATAAAAGAGAATAACATGCTTTCAATTAAAAAATAGATTATACTCCTAAAATGCTCCTGTAAGTGGAAAATGTTAAGTCAAAGTCGAGTTAATTTATTGAAATTATCAAGTATCATACTTTCATATTAAAACACATATATGTATCCTTACCATGCCCTAGTTGACAGTAAACTGCTGCCTGTGGCATAATAATAGCTAAGTATTTTACCTTGTATCACAGGCTGGGAAAGCTTCAAGGTTTCCAATCTGAAAGAAGTAAGTATTCTACTAATTATATAGCTTTGTATGTAGGCAGATTCAGAAAAAAATTAATTGGAATTGTCTTAATTTTAATTTTAAAATAATTTTATCTTTAGTGATATAGAACTTCAATCAAATATTTAGAACTCTTAAGTGGGAAAGACTTACTTCTTGCTATACATACTCTTGGATGGAAAAGATGACCCTGAAAGCCATATGAAGTTCTGAGGATCCCATTAATTTAAGAATAGCATTTTAACAGCCTTCATATTAGGAATGTCAATTATTCACAAGACAAATTTCCCAGTATTATGGATATATTGTTTAAATTCTATAATCTTTACTGGCATGTATATTCTTTGATATGAAAATTTGAACTATTTTTATTTAAATATTTACAATAGATCTCACATATTTGAAACCATGAGATTCTAGTAATGAGTCCAAAGTAAGTATTGAAATGTTGTTACATGTGACTAAATATAGTATAACAGACATATTAATTTCTATGAAGATAATCATCTAAATACAGGAGCCTATTCATTCACCAAATTTCATCTGAATTTTTTATTAAGATATTTACTTGTTTATTTTCTGTATATGAGTATACCATTGCTCTCTTCAGACATGCCGGAAAAGGGCATCATCAGGTCCAATTACAGATGGTTGTGAGCAGCTACCATGAGGTGGTGGGAACTGAACTTAGAGACTCTTGGTGAGTAGTCAGTGCTCTTAACCACTGAGCTATCTCTCCAGTCCCTCACTCGACTTTTAAATAAAGGGGCTTTTTGCTCTAAATGAGTACTAAAATCATAAAATGAGAACTCAAGAAAATAAAAAGCTTTGAAACTATTGGAGAAGCATCTTTATTCTTTGGAAATACTTTCCACTATCCAACATGATAATCTTTGATCACAAGATGAGGTGAATACATTAATTTATTTTACAACTATTCAGAAAATTGGTTTATTATTGGTAGCAAATTACTATTGTAATTATTTGATGAAAGCATTAGATTAACAAACGATGTGCAAATGTGAAAGCAAAATACCACACTGAAAAAAACTATTCTCTCTGATTCCTTTATTGCTCTTTATTTTGAGTAAATGATTTGTAAATATATCCTATTACCAGTACCACAAGATGTTATGAATGGGCTTGACATTCAGTTAGGCCTAGGATATATTTATCAGCAGAATGTCTTCTAGTATTGACAGAAGATTGAATTTAGTAAGAGTTATTATCATAAAAGAAATTCAATTTATAATTGTGCTATTTTTATTTGTTAATAATTTGGGAAGTGATAGAGATGTAATGGAAATAAAAAAATTACTCAGTTTCTCGGTTTTGGGACAAAATAGTATCTCATTCTATTCATCCAGTAGGTAATATGCTTTATTCAAAAACAAATATTGCTGAAATAATCTAATAAAATGCAAATTACATATTTGCATTTTAAAACTGGAGTGTGTATTTTCAATTATCTGAAAATTAAAGATTATTTATCAAACCAATACTTTAGTTTTAATATGATGTACATTATAACAGATGGATCATCAAAGATTAAGACATTCAAGAGTTTCAGACACAAACTAAAGATGTTTATATTGCAAAATTTCATCAATTTTTTTGGAAATAACATTTTTACATATCATTTTATTGGTAGGCAAAAGTTCAATTGATAAGTGATAGAGAAAACATAAAATAAGATTAAAGGGGTCAAATCTTTAGATAGATAAATAGAGTGTTTATTATAGAGGAAGATAGAGTATGCATGGAGTGGAAGTTTATCTAACCAGATAACGGGTATTACAGTTTAAACTCTAACTATGGTGGTCATGAAGGATTCAGATATCATTTACCCTGGCTGTAATCCTTTAAAAATAAATCCAATTTCTTTCAATTATTTCGATAATTCTGGATTTTCCTGCATGTTTTTTCAATTTTATATGAAATTTCAACTCTATTGTGTCATTGTAGAGAATTCTAGAATTCTAACTTTAAGAACACATGTTTAATAACTCTTTTTCTCTATATCTGCAATTAGGCAGTTTTTTGAAAAAAATATAAAAGTTATTTTTTGCATTGCCGATTTTTTAAACTTGGAATTTTTTGCCTCATTGTACATTTTATTTTCAGATCAGCTTTAGACCTTACATGATAGCATATACCTGTAACACCCAGACTTGAGGATTATAGACAGGCACACCAAGAGCTCAAGTTTAATTTTAGCTACATAGTACATGTGAGACTAATTTGGCTATACATCATTCCCTTAATAATAATTGTTATTATCCCTTAGATACCTGTTTGTACTAATAAGAGACAGAAGTGGGGTAGATATGAATGGGAAGGGAGATATGAATGAATTGGGAGAAATACAGGATGAAAAGCAATAATAATATATTTTGTGGAAAAAAAATCTACTTTTAAAAATGGAAAAATTTATGCTGTAAACTATCCATTAAAACTTTCAAAGAACTATTCTTAGCTTCTATCTAAAAATAAAAAAGACAACAAATACAAGTAAAGCCAATGAACTTATGAGCTTTTAACAAAGGGGAGATAGAACTTCTAGAGACCACCTCCTGTATATAGGCACAGATGAGGGATGGAGTAACCCACCCATCTCAAAAGTTTTATCCCAGAATTGTTCCTGATTACAGGAAATGCAGGAATAAAAAAATAGAGAAGAGATTGAAGACCATTTAGTGACTGCCCCTCCTAGAGATCCATCCTATCTGTAGATACCAAACCCCGAACACTATTGCTGATGACAAGAATTGCTTGCTGAGAGGAGCATGGTATAGCTATTGGCTAAAAGGCTCTGCCAGAACCTAATCAATACAGATGTGGATACTCAGAGCCAACCATGAGGTTGAACCAGGGAACCACAATGGAAGAGCTAGAGGAAGAACTGAAGGAGCTAAAGGGAATTGCAACCCCATAGGAAGAACAACAATATCAACTATCTGGATCCCACAGAGCACCCAGGGACTAAACTACCAACAAAGGAGTATACATGGAGGGACCCATGGCTCTAGATACATATGTAGCAAAGGATTGCCTTTTCTGGCATCAATGGGAGGGGAGACCCTTGGTCCTGTGGAGGCTTGATGCCCCAGCATAGGGGGACCCTAAAGTGGTGAGGCTGGAGTGGGTGTGTAGGTTGGGAAGCACCTTCATAGAGGTAAAGGAGGTGGGGAAGCAGTGAGGGGTTTTGTGGAGGGGAAACTGTGGGAACAAACCTGGCACTGTGGAAAGAAGCCCCACGTGTCTGTCCAGGGAGCTGTGGCTCTGGGTGGGACAGGAGACACATAGGAAGTGACCACGCATCTTCCCACACAGTCTGACGGTCATGTGAGGGCTGTGGGAAGCCTTTGTGGTCCCTGCCTGTGGGGGAGGGAGGGGGCAATTCTTGGAGAATGAGAGACAGCCATCTCTGTGGGTTCCCTAGCCCGGGGCACCGCAGTTGCCCAGGGTGCCACAGACTGGCTAGTCAGAGCACAGCTGGGTTTCCTGTGTGGACTGGGTCTAGGAGGCTTGGGGCACCAGGCTAGCTGTTTAGGCTTGGGGGAATGGGTACAGTCTGGGAGCACTGGGAAACTCTTGTTGAGAGATTAGTCATGGCTCCTTAATAGAGGGCTGGATCCCTTGCTTCTCAAGGCGGATACAGATGAAGAGACAGTCCATAATTCTAAGACATTTATTTTCATCGTGTGGAGAGTGGCATGGATGGAATTGTACCCCCACTTCTCACCAGAGAGGCAGGGCAAATATAGTAACTGGGAAGGGGCGTGGCTAAGCTAGGTGTCTCACTAAAATGGGAATGGCTTGGGGCTGTGTGGCCATGCCTCTACCTGGGGCATGGCCACGCCTCTACCTGAGGAGGGGTGGTACATGACTATGACTGGAGTCAAAAGCCTTCTGTGAGCATTGGCATAAAGTTTCAGGTCCCTTGCGGATTCTGTTGGGTCACCCAGAGTTTATACCTGTGTTAACCCGGCTACCAGACTGCCTGTCACAGATCACTGCCCCACCGGAAACCAGGAAGTAGGACATTTGATATTTAAATAAAATAAAAATGATAAAAAATATTAGAAGAAACCAATCCATCAAAATGGAGTAAAACAAACAAATGGAAGACAAAAGGCACAAGAGAAGACACAGGAAAGAATACAATTTTTCCCACATTCAGGTATTCCAGCAAAACACTAACTTGTGAGACAAGGACCCTCCAAAGACACCATTGAGTTAATTCTATGGACATCTTGCATTCCTGGTTATGCAGCCTACCATTAAGAGTAGTTTGTTTCCCTAGTGAGATCCATTTGGATTTCATTTGCATTTGGTTTTCAAGTAAATACAGAGCATGGGTTAGGGATGGGAGTATGTGTCCACATCTTTTTACAGTTCTAGGACCCCATCTGTTACAGATCAGCATAGGCCCTATGCATTCTGTCTCGGGGACTATGAATTCATATTTGCCTCAATCAATACATTAAAAAATCTTGTACTGCCATTTGTATTACTATATATTATTTTTACAAAGTACCAGATATCATCCTGACACATCTACAAATTTATGTGATATACTTTCATCTTACTTATTTCTGCTTTCCTTCTCTCATAATTGTGGGCTTTGCTACTGGCCCCCATACTTCAAGACACATACTTTTCTAATATCATGGCTTTTGCAATATTATCGTCACTAAATTTGCTCTTGGTAACTTAATACATGTAAAATATGTTTTAATTATTTTAATTAAATTCTATAATTTCCTTCCTATGTTTATTACCTACCTTACTATGTTGAATATTTTTTCCATATTGATGACTGTAATAGTAGCTTTTCTACTGCTGTGATAAAACACTATATCAAGTCAACTTATAAAAATAAAGCATTTAATTAGACATGGTTCTACTACATTTGAGACCATAATGGCATAGCAAAGGCACAGTGGTAGCAGCAGCTGAGAGCTCTTATGGCCATCCACAAGCAAGTGTCAGACAGTGCTAACATAATGTGGGCTGAGTCTTTGGACACCTCCAAGCACTCTCCCAGTGACATACAGCCTCCAGCTAGGTCATTCCTACCAATCTCCTCCAAACTGCTACCAACTTGGGATCAAATATTTAAATGCCCAAGACTTCAGGGAGACAGCTTATTCAAATCACCAGAAGGTCTTTCTGGCTGGTTTGGTTTGGGTTTAAATTTTTTGTGCTGTCTTTCTCAGCAATTATTTCCACATATTTCTTAAGATAATGGTTTTGTGTTAATTGGAATCTCCTGATGTCTACAGCTTTCTAAATCTATTCTTTTCTGAGTTCTTCTAAGTTTTTTTTTTTCTACTGCTGTGAACAATGACTCAATGTCAAGTGTGTAAGTCTGTCTGGGACTGTCTTTCATTCATCAAACATGTTCCTCCTACTAGAATTCCATTTTTAGAGACAGTATTTCAAACTTGGTGGCTGTGGCTGGGTTTTGTTCCAGGACTCCTATTGGATGAATATAAAAAGAGTAGAAGTCACCTGGTGATGAAAAAAAAAGTCATAAGTTAAGCACATTGAAAAGGTCAATTCTTGTCACATATTAAGATATTTTTAAAAATAGTTTTCTTATAGAAATGTAATGAATACATTTTAACAAATACATCAAATTCCACAGAAGTACTATTTTTTTACCTTTGTTATATGATTTCATTTAATTTTTATGTTATGTCTTTCTATTATGTCTAAGAGAGCTCCATAAACCAACTTCTGATTTAATTGCTTTCCTATTATAATTAAATACGTGATTAAAAACTAATGATGTTTAATATATCCCCAGAAATTACATTCATATGTATATAAGTAAGTTATATGAGAAAATAATCATGTATGTTTAATATTACTTATGTAAAAATTATTAAGGAAATTTATAGAAATATTAGGAGATAAAAATATATTACAATTTTTAATATTTCATAATGTAGTTCTAATCTCAGAAATTTCAGTATAAAATTATTTTATAAAAAATTTATATTTTTATATTTTTATATTTTATAAATATAAAAATTTATATTTTTATATT
>JADRCH010000344.1:952384-1138732 GCA_019843965.1 Rhynchomys soricoides | reverse complement strand
TTTATATTTTTATATTTTATAAATATAAAAATTTATATTTTTATATTTATTATTTTTCAGTACAAAATTATTTCTTATTTTTTATTAAGAGCATTATAAAGCAAGTATGATTAAAGAAGAATGAAATAAGTATATATGAGTCACAGAATGTAAGGAAAAACTCATACCATAGCACTTTGGAAATACAGCAACACTTTTCTGGATTTCTATGCTAGGCAATAGTGTGTATATACATGGGGCATCCCCTCATGATGAGCTAATTCTATGTTTTCAAATCCTAGTATCACTAAGACATCTAAGTTTGATACAATGTGTTGAGTCACATCTTCTCTCCCATAGGATCAGTAAATAAAAGCTATATTTTGCTAGACTATCACTCGGACTATATATGCACAAGTAGAAAAAGTGATGGATCAGAAAAAAATCTAAACTTACCTAGTATAGTCAATATATTTCTAGTAAAATCAGTAATGTGATGTTATATATTAACACACAATAGTACAGCAAAATTAAATACTTAAATTTATAGTAAAATAAAAATAATTACATTTTAACATTTTATAACTCTTGTTACATGTAGTTCTCCTTATTAATAAAATTATCAATTTCCTTCAGTAGGTCAAATAGGTTATATAAAAGGTATTTTATGAAAATTTAATTATCATAATCTCTTAACATAGATGTACATTAAAATTTAGATGATTCTTTATTATTGTTGTTGCTGTTGCACTTTTATGTTTATTCATGATGGCTATGTGAGGGTGTATGTATTAAAAGCACACATGTAGCTGTCAAAATGCTCAGTGTTCTCTTCATATTTATATGTGCTGTGGTATGGAACATGCACCACACATGCAAAATATGCATTTTTATCTCATGCGATATCTTATCAAACTAAAAATAAAAAGAATATTAATCTAAATTTCACCCACAGTTGATTTACCTTATATTTAACTGGTTATAGTACTAATAGTATATTTTCAAACAATAAATATCTGCTAAGTTGGAATCGCTAATACTTTCATTCATGACACTGGAAACTTCATTCCATGATGAAAGATGTGTAGTCAGAGCTTGTCTCCAGCACTATTTGGCTGTTCTAGTTAGAACATAGTTCCATAGTTCCTTTCATACTACAATTCAAATTGTCCTAAATTTTAGCTGGCTTGCTCTATTCCCTCCCTTATTCCTGTGTGATTCTCTTTTTCCATGTTCTACACTGAATTCCTAGTACCTACATCATCCATTCATAATACTAGCTATTGTATTTTAGATTGATAGGGCATTCTACCCATTGCCCCTTAGTCACTTACTCTACCTAATCTCTGCTGTTCTGTGGTGAGTAGCTTTTTATCATTGACTTAACAGACTATATCCTCATGTAAGTGGAAAGATACTATATTTATCTTTGTAGGTCTGTGTTATCTCACTCATTATGATTTTTCTCTAGTTCCATCCAAAATCCTGAAAACTTAATGATGTCGATTTTTAATAACTGAATAATGTTTCATTGTCAAAACATACCAAATTTTCTTTAACCATTCTTCTATTGTAGGTCATCTATGTAGCTGCCATCTTCTGGCTATTATGAATAAAATAGTAATAAATATGTTTGGGCAAGAGTCTCTATGCTAACCTAAAGCATCTTTGTGTATATGGCCAAGAATTGCATTGCTGGATTTTGAAGTAGATTGATTCTCATCTTCCTAAGTAACCTTCATACTGATTTTTATGGTGTCACACAAGTTTGTGGTACCACTAGAAAGGGGTAAACCTTCTCTTCCTCTAAAACATTGCTCTCATGAGCCATTGTTTTTCTTGATCTTGAGAATTCCCCACACTATATTTTGATCATAATGACCTCCTTTCTGCAATACCTCCTATATCCATGTCATCTTGCCCTACTCACCCAACTTTGTTGTTTTGTTTTATGTTTTGTTTTGTTATGTTTTTTAACAATAAAAATTTGTGATACCCTTATATTCTTGGATATGTGGTCTTCCACACATGTTTGGTCAGCCTACCAGTGGCACAACCTCCGAGAGATCTGTCTATCTAACTCTAAGCATCGATAGATTGCAATTAACTCTTTAGCTAGGGGAAGTCATACTCACTACCCACTTTCATGCTGGGACATTGTCTTTAGTTCCAACAGGATAAATGTGCCACTATAACGCTGTCATGGGTATCTTGCTGTTCCAGTTATTGTTAAATAGCCAGTTTGCTTTATAGTTTGGTAAAACTATTGATTGTTAGACTGCATTGGAATCTTACATAGCTTATCAGAGACAGAGACAGTCTTCATGCAGAAGTCTTTGATCTCAATTTTCCAAACTTAATTTCGTCAATTCCTATAAGCAAGTGTGGTTTCTTGAGTAATACTGACTTTTAAATTCTAGAAGGAAACCAAAAGCAACAGCAATATCTTATGCTGTATTTTCTTTTTTATTAGTTTTTAAATTTTATATAATATATTTGGTTTGAAAAATCAATGTAAGCATAATAGCATTATATATATGAAAAAGTCAATAGATATACTCTAGCTTCATGCTGTCCCTATTGTCACTTTCCTTTTATTTCTGCATTTTTCTCAATCATATCACATAGAAAAAATATAGGGAGAAATTTTCCCTCTATGGTTTTATGAATGTGGACTTTTGATTCTGTCAGTACAAAGTTGGGAAGGCAAATGGAATTGAGTTTTCTTTTTAATTCAGGTTGGTATATGGCAAGATTTTCTGAATAGCATTTGACCGTACCAGCCACTATGTGTTCAACCATGAGCTAAAAATGGTTTATTTCAGTTTCATTTAGCTGGCCCTTGAATCCTAGCTTCATCTTTTAATGTTTACCTAAAAGCCTATTGATACAGTAGACTTGGAGTGCAATTGGTGAAGTCTGTTAATTTTACTTTTCTTTCAAATGAATGTGTTAGTTCTAGAATGTCTAACTTTTACTCCACATCCTATTATCTAGAAGCATCTGTGAGCTCCCTTTTCCATTTAGTTAAATCTCTCTTGTACGATGATTAAGTCACACAACAATTTGTTGTCCAGTTCCATTCAGCTCTAAAAACATATATACAAGTAACATTATACAAACTGAACAAGTTATGTTTACAAATATACATATATTCATGCAATAAAAGATAGAAAAAAATAGAGCCCATGAATTTGGAAGAGAATTGGAGAGATAGACAGGATGATTTAGAGGTTTGAAATGGATGGGAGAAATGTTGAAATAACCTCAAAAATTAAATCAGAAATTAAATTAAAAGGTTATTGTACCAAAATTTCATAATGCAAATTTTTTATTTAAAAAAGGATCAGAAACTTATTCAACATGGTAAGTGTTAAAAGAAAAATATTCTCTGGTGTAAATATTGCTTTGATAATGAATCTAGTCATTGAGTTTAAATACTGATTAATTTATTTTCCAAAATAATTATGGATTGTTTCAATTCACTGTTGAAGTTATGTAAAGGGATTAAAGTTATGTCATAGAATAAATAACTTTGAGGACATTTTACTATTTGAATCATTGGCTCTGCCTAATTCTTTTATTTTAGACATCTAAATTTTCATTTATAGCTCATCCACTTATGCTAGAAACATTGAGGTGCATTGCTCTTATAGAAATCCCTAGGCTCTCATTTTACTTGCTAAGTTTACTTTTTCATAATGGCTTTCATTATTTTTAATCATCCCATTTTCTGCTTCCTCATATAGTTCTTCTATAAGTAGGGAGAGTTAATTTTAGCTCTTTTTTATTCCTTCTAAGGTTATCCTCTTTATCTTTTTCTTTGTCCATATATTTACTGTTAAAGGAATAAAGCATTCCCATACAGAAAGTATAGAAAAATTTAGAATCTTGATCACTGCAAGTTTACTATACTGTAGTTTTGAAAATAGGGTATCTGGTGGGCTCCACTGGCTTGTGTGCTTTTTTCTGCTTCAGGTAGCATGTTATAAGCAAAGCCAAAACCAGAACCTACTTCAAGACTCTTCAATTACAGTTGATGTCCCTGTAGTCTATTGACTCAGATGTCACTCTTTCTTTACTGGCTGCTGCTGATATTTATTTAGCATATTCCCTAAAAGAATTTATTAATTCTCAGACATTATCACTTCCTCTCAAGTCTATTCCCTCTTTCATATCTACCCTATACAGGAAAAAAAAAAGAGAGATAGAGAAGAAAAAGAAGAAACAGCCCAGACATGTAGCTATTGAAGAGAGCTTTTTTTTTTAAAAAAAAAAAATTGTGATATAAATGTAGAAGTGTTATTCTCTGCAATTGACTATACCTGCAGGAATCAAGGAGGGTGAGATTGAAGTTTACTGAAAGGGCCTGGACTTTGGGAGTTTGACTGTGCTCCAGTGAGTATATGGGTAAAACAAATTGGCCTTGCTTTTTTGTTTTGGTTTTTGTTTGGTTGGCTGGTTTTGGTCTTATTTATATTGTTTGATGGTGTAAGGCACTGGGGTGGGAAGATAAATCTGGGATGATTGGAAATCAAATGTGATTGGGAGGGTGTATTGTACAAAGCTCCCAAATAATTGATAAAAAATATTATGTTGGGAAAAAAAAACAAACTACAATTTGTGTACCCATACAGTCTTGGGTCTGTGGTTTTCTACTGAGTGTTGGCCAACATAGCCAGGCCTATACTCTTGAATTAACATACCAGGGTCATGTGCCTGGACTGGCATATCAGGGCATACACTCTTGAAGAAATGTGATTCTCCCTTTCCTAGCACCTATTACTTGCCAATATCTCCTAAGCTAAGGGTGGAATTTAGTAATGTACTCTTCTTTCATTCTGAGATTCTGTCACACATGATTTTACACAGGTGTTTCCTTAATAGTGTGAGTGTAACCTACAGAAACAATACTGGCCCTTTGTTTTGCCAGGCATCATCCTGTTCATAAAATAAAATTAACATGCCCTATTCCAGTTACAGTGATTACAACTTTAAAGAACATAATAAGATGACTGAAATCAAAGCAAGTTTCTAGTTCTTGAATTGAAGCTTTTGAATCAGGCTGCTATGGATTTGGATTCTACTATAATGCTTATTTGGTGACTTCAAATATGTTGCATACTCACTAAAAGATAAGCTTATATTTTCCATTTATGAAGCAGATATAACATTCTATTTACAAGGCCACGAAAAAGATCTGTGTTTTATATAAAGGGCATTTTATCAGTGTTGGTCCTCATCTTCTGGCTTTGCTCTGCCGTTTTGTATGCATCACTCCTGGGGCTATTAATTAACAGGAATCCTGACTGCATAGGTATATATAGGTTGTTTAAATATTGTGTGTTCAGCTCAATCCTTTATTTAACAACTCTGTATTGCTCCCCTATTGAGCAATGCTCTACTAGGAGTAGTTGTTACTGTCTCCTCTTTTGTATGAAGGTAATATTCTCTGAACACCTGAAAAACAGTTTGATTCTGGCAAACTGTAAATGGAACACCTGCTTACACTGTGCATACGGGTTGTCTGCAATGGTTCATGTCCTGGCAGCTCATTTTGCCTGGCACTTCTTTAGATGATATGAATTGGGAAAATGTTCTTTTTACAGAAACTTAATGCCTTTCTGTAGCACAAATAGGTAGAGAAAATGTAAGGAAGTTGATAATTTTAGCACCTGTGTTTGTTTAATTCTAGATTAAGTAACAACTGGTGTCTGTTTGTGAGAAAAATTGGAAGCATTGGTTGGAAGAAAATAAATGAGGTTCTGTTCCATTCTAAATACTAAAAGTTTTACACAAGGTCCTGAATAATTTAAAAATATCCCTCAAGGATACTAAATGAATCTCAAACCACATCCATAGTCTAAACATTATCTTGGTAAAGAAGTTTTATAAAAATTCTAAATTTTCAACAGATGTCCATTTAGTGTGTGATAACTAATGAAGCATGCATTTATATGGCAGGAGTTAGAAATGTAAATCTTTACAAAATGACGGTGTTATAATAATCAGTACAATTTTATATTCAAGAAAGAATAAATTCAAATAATATTTAGACTATTGTTATAAAGACTCATGAAGGATTTGTTGTGAATTACAGTAGATAGCTACCACAAATTTTGTGGAATCCAATCAGAAATATAACAGAGCTTCTTGGGTATTGACTATTAAGAAGACTATCCATATTTTTAAACCACAGTTGCTTCATTTTTATACTAGCAGCTATTATCCTTTTTGTCTCTGTGCGCCCATGCATTACAAAAGAACAGAAGATATGTGGGAGGTTAAAAAGGTGCGTAGAAGGAAAGACAGAGGAAGGATGACTACAATCAAAATATGTTGTATTAACATCTCAAAGAACAAGTGTAAACAACACTTTAAAATAGACAAGTATGGAAAACATATGTTTTCTTAAATCTATGCCTATGAATAGATTCATAGGATTAGTAAATTTCAACTATTGTTTTAATTAGTTGACTTCACCCAACTGATATAAAACTTATTTATCTAAATTCAAATAAAAATGGATGCTTAAGTATATTTCATGATAAACTTAAGAATATTTTTTTCATTTTTATGAAAAAATTTCTTTTAAATAGAATCTGTTTGTCCATCAATACCGCAATTGTCTTTGTGTAAGTGATGAAATGTTTTCAGCTTTCATAAAGTTGACATTTGAATTCCTGTGAAAATTTTAGTATTGAAAGACAAAAATAAACTCATTTAAAACTGAACACTAATACAACATAATAAAATTCTTACCTTTGATAATTGAGGAGAGATTTCCAAGGTGAGCTCAAAGCCCAGGGAACCTCAGAACTTTTATTTGATTCTTCTGTGTTTTTGACTCATCAGGGTGTTTTTCCTCTTCATTCTTTCTTTTTCTTGTCTTCCTTTTAAGTTTATTTAGTTTTCAGCTTTGTTGTTTGAATTCCATCAAGAAATATTTTAATAAATTCATATTCATTGAATAGAGTACAGACTTAAAGAGACTTTTATATTGTCCTTTACCAACATTGACTTTATCATACACTGACCCCAATTTAAAAATTTTCTTTTCTCTAACTTGACACAATCTCTATTTTCAGATTCAGCATAAAACCTAGATGCTTATGAGACAAACCATGTGAAATTTCAGAGTACAACTTACTTTATTTAATCTGAGGATCTCTTTTCTTATATATTACCCTGGAAAGCACATAAAATCATTTTCCTTTATTTATCAATAAAATACCAGTGTGTGTGTGTGTGTGTGTGTGTGTGTGTGCTCATGTGTATAAAGCTGTACATAGATGTACATTACATGCAAGTACCTGTCAGTGGGTTGCCTCAGCTTACCCAGGAATGAGGGAGCTGGATCACATGGGAGTTCTATTTTCAGTATTAGAGGAGTCTCCACACTGATTCCTATAGAGACAATGCTGATTTGCATTTTCCATTGTAGTGTATATATGCTTGAACTTTCTTGCATGAATATCAAGAATTTTACTAGTTTTCCTAATATGTGGGTGTAATTGAGATTTGTATTTACTTGATAACCAACATTATTGAAGCTTCCTTTCATATACTTGCTAGTCATTTATTTTTCATTCTTTTAAGTGAACGCTTAACTTGTCAATTATTGAATATATTATGTTGTCATCTGGTATTCTGATATTTTGTGGTTTTGTTTTTATCTTTATTTTATAGTTAGGGTATTATTTGTAATATATTTCCATATATTTTACTGGAACAACATCAGCTTAAAATGTACTCATGACTTTGGTCTGGCTTTGGCTGATTGTTTTATAGGCTGAAGAAGGAGCCTAGATTCATTGTTCTACATCTGGAATTAGTTTTTTCAGCATCGTGTGTTTTGTAGAGCCTGTCCATTTTCCACTGAATGTTTTTATTATTCTTTTAAAAAAATAAGGTGACAGAAACCAGCTAACACAGTATTGGATCAGCACACAAATTTCTGAACAGAACATCAATAGCTCAAGCAGTGATATCAACGATTACTAAATGGGACCTTGTGAAACTGATAAGCTTTGTAACACTGAACCACCATCAACAGGACAAAGCGGCAACATACAGAATGTGAAAAGATCTTCACTAACCCTACCTTCAACAGAAAACTATTATCCAAAATATATAAAGAACTCAAGAAATTGAGCATCAATATATCAAATAACCCAATTTAAAATGGAGTATAGAGAAAGTAGCCAATTTTCAACATTGGAATCTCTAATGGCCAAAGAAGCACTTAAAGAAATATTCCAGAAGAAATTAAAACAACTCTAAGATTTCATTATACACCTGTTACACTTGTCAGAATAGCAAACATCAAAACCTCAAGTGACCGCACACGCAAGTGAGGATATGGAGCAAGGGGAAGATCCTCCATTGTTGGTGTGAATGAAAAATATTACAAGTACTTTTGATATCAATTTGGTAGTTTCTCAGAAAATTGGAAAAATTTCTACCCCAAGACCCAGCTATAAAATTCTTGTGTATATAACCAAAAGAAGCTCCACTATACCACAAGAATATTTGCTCAGCTTTATTAGTAATAACCAAAGACTGGAAACCTAAATGTACCTCAACTGAATAATAAAAAATAAGTGGAACTTCTACACAATGGAATGCTATTCAGCTCTTACAGACAAAGACTTCATGAAATTTACAGGTAAATGTATGGAACTAGAAAATTATCATCCCTAGTATGATAACCCAAACCCTTAAAGACAGGAATGGTATGTATTCACTTCTAAGTGGACTTTAGCCATAAAGTACAGAATAACAATGCAACCTACCATCCGCAGACAAAAAGAAACTAAGTATTAAGAGGGCCCAAAGGTGGATGCTTTAATCTCACTCAAAAGCAGAAACTAGTCACCAGAGGTGCATGGAGGGAACTTGGAGGGAGAGGGGATGAAGAAGACAACAGGGATAGAGTCATGTGTGGGCACAGGTTGTGCAAGAGAAGGTTGGGAGTATGAACTGCAATCTATGGGGAGTATCTCTAGGAGTACCTGTATACCTGGGATGGAGGAGGTTCTGGGGTATCTATGTAGGCTACCCTTGATGAGATTCCAACAAACTGTTGATATGAAAACTGAAGTAGCCAACCCGTGTAGGCAGGCAGGACTTCCAGTGAAAGGAGGGGACATCAACCCATTCACAAAACTTTAAACCAATAATTGTTCTACCGACCACATAAGCAGAGATATAGATGGAGCAGAGATGCAGAGAATGGACAACCATTGATGGGCCCAACATAAGACACAGCCCATGTAAGACAGATAGTTCTTGATACTATGAATGATTGATACTCTGGTATGCATGGATATAAAAGCCTAGCATAATTGTCTCCTGCCATGTTCTACCAATCAATCAATGAAAACAAATGCAGAGAGATTGACGTCCAAATAGCAAGCTGTGCTCAGAGATTCTAGTGGGAAATTTGGGACTATGAATTGAGCAAGCCTGGGGAGTTGTGAAAATGCAACATAAATATCTGTTTTAAATATCACACTAACCATCAAACATTCAGGTCTAATCTAACTCATAAGTCATCACTGAAACACATGCATGTAGGTACTATTTATCTTAAAGAACTGTCTCTGTATGATACAGAATGATTCTATGTTGTTGAAAAGATAGAACTATTAATAATTCTTTCATAAAATTGTGGTTTAGTTTTTCTCTTTTTGTACTTGAAAATAGATTATTCTCTCCTTTTCAATTCTCAACTCCCCTTAATCCGCTCCTTATCTTTTCCAATCAGGAAATAAAAAGCAAGGCTCCAAGAGACAAAAAACAAACATGATCATAATTCTTAATATATATTGAGTCCTGGTAGCAGTAGGACTCCTTTCTTATACATAATTTGGTAAAGATTACATATTGGATCTTTAATAAAGTGAAAAGTAAGTTATATAATTTAATTCCAGTTAAACTGTGTTTACAAATGCTAAAGAAGTATATGTTGGTTGGTTTTGTATCATATTGATATACCCATGAGTCATTTGGGAAAAGGAGCCCTCAATTGAGAAATATACTGATGTAGAACTATGTAACCACAAATGCACCTTATTGTTCAAAATTACAGGTTAATTTACTTTTATTTTTGTTTCAGAAAAGAAGTTGACAGTTTGTACAAAATTGACCACGTGTGTATACCTGCAATACAAACTAGTAACCTTCTTGTCTCAATTATAAATCCTCACAAAACCTGTACATTTGAATTCAAGAAATATCTACTATTTAATGATTAAGAGCTGCCATAATTATACATATGCAAAACTTATTTATTAAATACATACAGTATATAATAAATACATCCTACCTGTTCATCAAAAGTAGAATAAGTGAATTACAGTGTATCCTGGTTGTTTTTTGTCAATTTGAAACAAACCGAGACATATGTGGGAAGAGGAATCTTAACTGAAAAAAAAAACATTTCTAAATAAAAGCAGTTTACAGTTAGCAGTTAATTGTGTACAACAGTATAGGGGTTCTTGAATTGTCAGAAAAAAAGCAAAATGCACAAACTGAGGAACAGTCAATGACCTGCCTGCCTTCATGTTCTCTAAATCAGTTCCTGCTTCCAGTACTTCTGTACTGTTAGAGCACAACATGAGAATTGTAAAATGAAAGAAACCATTTCCTTCTAGTTTCTTTTGTCCATGGTCTTTATTATAACAATAGCAACCTAACTAAGACAAGTCACATCCTGTAAGTGCCAGGGGGAAAAATAAAAGCATACAAAAATAGTTTATATATTTCTGTAGAATATTTAAAGAAATCATTAACAGTAGAAATTCCAGGGACTCTCAAAGTTGATTAAGAAACAATGGAAAACAGAAAATTAGAATTGTGAAAGTAGTAGATTAAGGCATTGGATATAAACTAGCAAGATATTATTAATAAAACATCAGGAGATACAAATAAATATAAAAACAGTAAAATCTTACTAATGAAAAAACTAAGGAATTCTTCAAATGCAGAAACTTAAATGCAGATCAGTGAAAATATTCTCCAATAGTATAGAATGAAGAACTCTAATCATACTTTCAATCACCACAGTAAAGTATTATCAGCTTTGTAATGTAAGTAGAGAAAGAAGATAAAATTCACATGAAGAGAAGATGGATAAATAGATCTGATCCATTCAAACAAACCTCAACAGTCAATAACCTAACAATACGCTTGGTGAAGGTTTTAAAAAAGAATCATAGAGGAGTCACTGTAAGATCCTAGACACAACAGAACTGTCTGAAAACTCATAGACAGTATTACAAATTAAAGGAAAAAATTGCATTTTACATTTAGAAACAGTGACAAAAGTCGTCATTGGCTGTTAGCAAAGAAAAATTAGCCAGAACAGTCAAATGTGTACAGTAGTATGGTAAATGGGACTAAAGTTTGTGTGTGTGTGTGTGGGTGGGTGTTTGAACTTACTTAAAGGTATCCGGTAGTTCTTCTTGGTTCACCTTCAATGTAATGTACACATACAACAAATAAAATGGGACAGTAACAAGTTTTAACAAATACTAATTAAACATTTACATTTACAAATAAATTTTATTATCTTTATCTAACAAAAAGAAAAAGAATTTATTCAGAAATATTTGTACTTCCAGAAATAAAAGAAATAAAGAAAATAGCCAAACATTAAGATCGTTAATCAGAGAAAATTGGTTTTAAAATAATATGATTGTTCAGAGAAGAATAAATTTTGTGTGATACACATTCAAATTATTACTTCCATACAGAATAGATAAACCATAGCACCACTCTAAAAAATGTCCATTTCAAAAACCTGATCTCAAATGTAAGGTTATAATTAAACAAAATTTTATGCTCAAAGCCAAAATCACATGAAATCATCTTTCAAACCCTGAGAAATTTTTGCTTGAGTCTTCAATATGATACCATCTACAAATTGCCATAGCTAAATTGTAAACTTTCTTAAGGAAACATAGGTCTGGAAATTTGATCCTCTGTTGAGAGCACTGTTTCATATGTATTCAAGGTTCTATGTGAAACTGTTATTGTCATGCTTATATGATAAGACTGCTCCTAAGAGTATCATCTTAGCAATTCTAGATATGGTGGCATCTGGGAGATTATAGCCTAAAATTGAGGAGGACTCCTATTTCATGCAGTAGCCAACTTCATTGAGAGCTTCGGATAATTTATAGATATGAATAAAGTTGACTATCACAAGATCAAACAACATGTGACAGATAAACCACAGGTGGCAAAAATTTTATTTTTCATAAAGGCATATATACAAACAATAATAGTCAGAATAGCCCATTGTAATTAATAACCTGAAGGAAAGTTACTTTATTACACATAAGAGGAGCATGAGAACATAATCTAAGAGCAGTTTTGGGCTTTTGAAGAAACTGAGGTCACAAGACTCTTGTCTTTTTTCCTTTTTTTTTTTCTTTTTATAACAAGCACTCAGAAATCTCCTCATAGGACTTCATTTTTGAAACATGTACTGACAATTATAAATACCCCAGATTCTCTCTTCTCTCTCCTTCTCATACTCCTAATTTTTAAACGAATGAAAGGTAAAAGAAATTGAAGAATGACTTCAGAGAGAAAAAGATTGTAACAACAGTAAATTGCTTCATGAAAAAAGATAGAAAAGAACTACTAGCTTCAATAAAAACCATATGTTCAAATTATTCTAAACAAAGGTATTTTCAAACATGAATTAAAATAGATTTTATTTAAAACAAATGCAAGCATCAAAATGTCACAGTCATTCCACTGGAGAACACTTTTTATTTTATTGAGCCTGGATATCCTCCAATGACGATTAACAGAAGAATAGAAGAAAAAAATACAGTACTAAGTACTATGGTCACAAATAATAAAGGCTACTTTTTGTAAAATAAAGATTACTATTTGTAATTTAGTGAAAGTAAAACACGAGTGAAGAAAAAGCCAGGTCACCAATTGATAAATACTATAACAACTGAATGATTCATTCAATAGTTCAAATAACAACCAAACACAAAATACAATATACATAGTGAGACCATTGTCTTCTATTTTCAGAAAAGCAAAAGCACCTAAGGTGGTAAAAATTCATATCTTATTTTTTAATAGGGACATAAATTTACTATATATAGTATAATTAAATCCTCTTCAGGATTTATGTTATATGTCTTGAGAGTACTTGATTTAATATACACATCTATTTGTAAAGTCTCATTTACAAAGTTAAGAAAGGTTTCCTGAATTTTACTTCACATAAACATCTAGCTTTAAAACTACAAAGAATCATAAACTTCCTGTTGCTATTGTTCATGCTGATGTGTTTGGGGTTGATGCTTACTCAGTCCTTCTGCTTGTGATTCTGGGAGGATTGATGGGTGCATAACAAATTGAATAGACATAGATTTTGGAGAGGTGACAAGATAAAATACTGTAGTCTCTTAGCAGCAGATTTATTGATGGTCAGTGAGAAAAAATTCACAGATATTTTTGCATTTTATAACAAAATCAAAATATAAATAAATAAATAAGGAGAGGTACAAAAAAGGTGCCACAATAAAATCGATAAACCCATTAACATTAGTAAAGAATAGATTATTCATTATGAATATTGAAATTCAGACATTTCAGACTGTTTATGAATTTTATTAAAAGCAGTATGTGTAACCATCCTTCAAGGAGGATTGAATGTACTTCCAAGGACTACAGGTTGAACAATAACAATTCACAAATTACAAGGGAAGCATCAGAACACTAGGCATGAAACACAGGACAACAGGTCTTCTAAAAGTGACAGAAATGAAAAATTCAAGATCTCTTCATTTCTTCCCTTCCCATTCTCTTCTTCAACGTTGTCATTTCATGAGCAGGTTTACTCTGCACTTTTAATGTGGACCTAAGTGTGATGGAGCATGAAATTCCCAGACATCTCTGTATTTAGGAACTAAAATAAATGTTTACACGCATACAAAAAAAAAAAAAAGGAAAAAGAAAAAAAAACACAAAACAATAATGATAACAAAGTGTAAATCATTAAAATGTATGCATAGAATGCCAAACAGTCAAATATTTCATAAATTAAGGAAATAAAATAAAATTTTCTCACTGTAAAATACAGCAACAAATATCTTCCTGAGTGAGGTAACTCGGTCACAAAAGAATGAACACGGTATGTATTCAGTGATAAGTGATTATTAGCCCAAAAGTTTGGAATACCCAAGAGTCACTTCACAGCAACCATTGGGCTGACCATGAGGTCCTAGATAGAGTACTTGGAGAAGGGACTGAAGGAGCTGAGGGAGTTGGCAGCCCCATGGAGGGAGCAACAGTGTCCACTGGCCTGACCTCCCGATGTTCCCAGAGACTGGATCATCAACCAAAGAATACACATGGAGGGACCCATGATGCTGGCAACATATGCAGCAGAGGAGGGTCTTGTTAGCCATCAGGGGGAGGAGAGACCCTTGGGCCTGAGGGTGTTAGATCCCCCAGTATAGGAGAATGCCTAGGAGGGAAGATGAGAGTGGGTGGGTGGGTGGGTGGGCAAATACCCCCATACAGGCAGGGGAAAAGGGGAGGGAATAGGGAAGTTCCAAAGGGGAGATCTGGAAAGGGGGAAACATTTGAAACATAAATAAAGTATCCAAAAAAATTGACAAGCTATGTAATAGTTAAATGTAATTTTAAACTACACATTTGAAAGCAACAATAACAAAAGCAAGAAAAACATACAATTTGAAAGCTATAATAACAAAAACAAGAAAAATGAAGAAAGAAACAAAAACACTAGAAGGCAAACAAAATTGAACATTCCAAGTTCAACAATTAAGAAAGAGAAAGACTGTTAACACTCAGTCCCAAAAGGTGAACAAGCAGCTTGTGGAACTGCTTTATTGAAACCTCCTTTTTATGACAAAATATCTGCAAATGGCAACCTAAGGAAAGACAGGTTTATTGTGGCTAATGCTTCAATGGTCTCAATCATGGCATGGAAGGCTTGAGAACAGGATTTCATCTCTTTGTAACAATGCATCCAGATCTAGGAGGAACAGGTAGATGTATCTGTGTTGAGGTAGCTTCAGCTAAGCTTTTATGCACTCTAAGGTCCTAGCCTGTAGAATGGTAACACCTACATTTAGTATAGGTCTACTTACCTCAAAATGATCTAATCTAGAAAAAACCTCTCACAAACAGGCTCAGAATTTCGGTCCAAGTTGATTACAGACCCTGTCAAGATGATAATACATGTAATAAACACAGTAGTTAACAAAGAAAAACACAGAGAGTGTTCAACATAATTTATCATTAGGCCATTTCAAATTAAAACAACGATAGGCTGCTCCCTTATGCTAATGACAAATACTAACCTAGTACTGAAAGCTGCTACTCTTGGTCATGCCAAGGAGCTACTGCAATTCACTTTTTCTGGTGGAAGTACAGAATGAGAATGCCATTTTGAAGAGAGTTTAACATTTTTTAAAGAAAGCTGAACATAAATATGTCTTATGATTCAAAACCCGCATGATTAGGTATTTACCTAAGTAAGTTATTTGTTCATATTGCCTGTATATGGGTTTCTGAACCCCAAATGAAATTTTTTTTCACTTTAATAGGCAAATGGGAGTGTGGATTATTATCCATCATTTGACTCAAGGCATGGAAAAACAGAGATGAGTGTTTTTGACAAATAATAAAACATGCCTTTACACTACAGTTTGATGTTTTGCATGGTGCATTGATCAACATTGTCAATCAGTTTTAGTCATTGTCACTTCTTTGAAGAAGTAAGCAAAGTTCTCTTTTGTAGCTATGTTAAAGCAGGCAGTACAGTACAAAAGCAAAACTTAAAAGCAAAACAAACCAGAGAGAGTCAGACCATATTTTCTTTGCATTAATGTGTATCATTTAAAGAAATATGAATACTTTCTACATAAAATATGGTTTCAAATAAAGAGAGGGATGTTACCCAAACTGTTATGATTCTCTGAGGAACCACGTCCAATCACTCCAATTCTTCACATGCTAACTTGTGACTATGCAACATTGTTCACAGCACAGCAACTGTAATCTGAGAGCAAATTACCATGATCAACATTTCTGGTAAATGCATAATCATATTTTATTTTACCCATCCTAAATGTGCCTCTTTGTACCACTTTACCTTAGAGCCACATTACCTTGAGTCTCATCCTTCTATTAAATATCTTCTGTATCAGCCAATGGGGATCCTTCCATTTCAGAACTATCATTTAGATGCTATCCAAAAAAATATCCCATTTTGCCATGTAATGTAATATGATTAATTGTCAGGGTTAGGGTGAAGCATCTTTCAGAAACTGATTCTCAGTTCCTAGTTAATAAATAAAGAGTATTGTGGAACAGCTAACATAAACCCCAACCCACCTTCAAATTTTTCAGCCCAAAATCATTCCTGTTTAAATGAAATGCAGGGACAAAAATGTAGCAAAAATATAGCAGATCCTGAAGGAGTGGCCAATCAGTGACCAACCAATTTGGCATCCATCCCATAAGCAGTCATCTAACCCTGACACTATTACTGACGCTATGTTGTGCATGTAAACCTGAGCCAGCATGACTGTCCTCTGAGAGGCTCTTCCAGCAGCAGACTGAGGCAGATGCAGATACTTACAGCCAAGCATTGGACTGAATTCAGGGACTCCTATGGACAAGTTAG
Source organism: Rhynchomys soricoides (assembly GCA_019843965.1). Classification (NCBI taxonomy): domain Eukaryota; kingdom Metazoa; phylum Chordata; class Mammalia; order Rodentia; family Muridae; genus Rhynchomys; species Rhynchomys soricoides. The sequence goes on along the minus strand of JADRCH010000344.1, from coordinate 1,122,057 downwards.
GGAAAAGACTGACAGAAGGGATGGCAACCTTATAGGAAGACCAACAGTGCCAACTAACCTGAACCTCTTGGAGCTCCTAGAGACTAATTCACCATCCAAAGAGCATACAGAGGCTGGTCTGAATCCTTGGCACATATGTAGCAGATGACTGCTCTGTCTGTCATCAGTGGGTGAGGATTTGCCTAATTCTATAGAGACTTGATCCTCCAGGGAAGTGAGATGAGTTGGTGCAACCCTCTCAGAGGTGAAGAGGAGGAGAGTGGGGGATGAACTCTTGGGGGGTCAATATTTGGGATGTAAATAAATGAGAAATTAATTATTAAGAAAATTAAATGGGAAAATGATAAAAATAGTACGTAATTTGTAGAGGAGCTAATTATTCTAGATACATTAAAATTAGACTGGATGTGAAAACCTGTAAATTTTTTTTACCTGCACAGTTCAGGTAGAAAGTAATTTAGTTCTATATATTGTCAATACACACAAAAATAATTTCATTAAAATTTGTTCAAAACAAAGACCTCTGTGAGTTTTTTAAAAAATAATTACTTTTGAAGATTCACATTGATCTATCATAGGAGCAAAAATAGCTTATGTAGGGACAAATATTAATAAATAAAAATTGTAGTCAGGTAGTGGTGGCACATGAAAGGTGAACCCTGTATCAAACAAACAAAAATTAAAGAAAAAAAAAGTAAAAATAGTAAGTTTGTTTCACTGATGTTTGACGTATTATCACACAGGAACTCACATAGTATAGGAAGAAATTCCTTGTTCTTTGCCTCTTTGGATCTTCTTTCTCACCACCACTGCTACTACTAGTAAGACTCCTTAAGGTGGGCTTAAAGTGTTCAATTGCTTATTCTAACCCAAAGTCCTGAAGAGTTTGGTTGCCCTCAAAACAAAAACATGCCCCCTTTTATTACAACAGTATCCCAGACCCTGGTATCTCCCAGACCCTGGTATCTCCCAGACCCTGGTATCTCCCAGACCCTAGTAACTCCCAGACCATGGTATCTCCCAGACCCTGATATCATCTTATGTTTAGTTATGGGATTTATTGCTCTAAAGAGTCACTATCACCACAAGTGATAGCAAATCTGTGAGAGTATAATACTCATAATGGTGAAACAGGTATGAATGTACTGTAAAATGGAACCAACATAAGAACATCTGGTCATTTTGGAGAAACTACTTTCATTGATAGAGTTAAGTCCACTTAAAATAACAAGTTTCTTTTTAATTGTTTTTTTATTCGTTTATTTTTGATATTATATTTATATTTCAAATGTTTTCCCCTTTTCAGGTCTCCCCTTTGGAAACCCCCTCCCCAATACCCCCTCCCCCTGCCTCTATGCGGGTATTCCCACACCCACCATCACTTTACTAATTGTAGAAAGTTGGACACATTGGTATTGTCTTGCACATTTTAGTTACATGAATTTAGAAATAATTATCAAGCAAATAATGATAAAAATAAAAAAATGTCTTTAAAAGACAAAGTACTTTATAACCATCAGAATATAATATTCAATTAAATTTTTCAAACATCCTTTACATTATAAACAACATTTTTCCTTAAACAATTACTGCATTCGTGGTAATATGCACCTATCAAAAAAAGGTAATTCATACATTTTTAATGAAAAAGCACTAAAAATATGATTTGTCTTTTAATGGTATTTTAGCAATGATGTTGACTGATTCTCACCATTGTCTCATCACTAGCAATATTCTATTCAAGAAATAGCAATGTAACTCACCAATTAAACATTCTATCTCATGGCTCATGCTCAGTGTCTTTACTAAAACCAAAACAAATGGAGGTTACATGCTATTTGATCATCAAATTTATTTATTCATATAACAATGGGAAATGATACTCAGGAGTTATAAACATTTTTGCTGATCATAGTAACAGCATTAAACGCAGTAAAGTATTTGCCTCAAACTCCATATGACCTTATAGCACAAGTAATTTTGCTGCACTGCAGGTACCTATTACAGAGAGTGGCATATAACTTAAACAGTCTTGTGAATTTTCAAAAAAAAAATAATTACTTTTGAATGTCTATAATGTATTGTTAAAATAATTTATGCTGAAAGAATACTTACAAGTTAAATTAGTGAGTTTATATGGTCAATGTACAAGGTCACACATATAACTTAGAATCTAATCTGGCACAAATTATATGTAAAAACAAATGAATAAAATTAGAGTAACAAAACGACAAAGATTAGTAATCATAGAGCCTGCCACATAGTCTCTGAAACTTAAATATCTACAGAGCCAATTTAGGTACATTTATTATTATACAAATAATTATGAAAATGAAGGCAAGGGAAAATATTTTATTTTGTTTTATGTTTTATTTATTTTTTTTCATATTTTATTTACATTTCCAATGTTTCCCCCTTTCCAGATCTCCCCTTTGGAATCTCCCCATTCCCTCCACCCTCCCCCTGCCACTATAGGGATATTCTCCAACCCACCCACCCACCCACCCACTCTCGTCTTCCCTCCTTGGCATTCTCCTATACTGGGGGATCTAACACCCTCAGGCCCAAGGGCCTCTCCTCCCCCAGATGCATAACAAGACCCTCCTCTGCCGTATATGTGGTCAGCACCATGGGTCAATCAATGTATATTCTTTGGTTGGTGGATCAGTCTCCAGGAGTATCTGGGATTCAGGCCAGTTGGCACTGTTGCTGCCTCTCTGGGGCTGCACACTTCCTCAGCTCCTTCAGTCCCTTCTCCAAGTCCTCCATCTGGGACCTCTCACTAAGCTCTACTGTTGCTACAAAGTGACTCTTGGGTATTTCAAACTTTTGGGCTAATAACCACTTAACAGTGAGTACATACCATGTTCATTCTTTTGTGATTGCGTTACCTGGCTCAGAATGATGTTTTCAAGATCCATCCATTTGTCTATGAATTTCATGAAGTCATTGTTTTTAATAGCTGAGTAGGATTCCATTGTGTAAATGTACCACATTTTCTGTATCCATTCCTCTGTGGAGGGACATCTGGGTTGTTTCCAGCTTCTGGCTATTAAAAATATGGCTGCTATAAACATGGAGGAACGTGTGTCTTTATTACAGTTGCAGCATCTTCTGGGTATATGCCCAAGAGTGGAATAGCTGGGTCCTCAGGTAGTATTATGTTCATTTTTCTGAGGGTCTGACAAACTGATTTCCAGAGAGGTTGTATGAACTTGCATTCCCACCAGCAATGATGAAGTGTTTCTCTTTCTCCACATCCTCGCCAACATCTGCTGTTTCCTGAGTTTTTGATCTTAGCCATTCTGACTTGTGTGAGGTGGAATCTCAGGGTTGTTTTGATTTGCATTTCCCTGATGACTAAGGAGGTTGAACATTTCTTTAGGTGCTTCTCGGCCATTCGAGTTTCCTCAGTTGAGAATTCTCTGTTTAGCTCTCTTCCCCATTTTTTGATAGGGTTATTTGGGTCTCTGGAGTCTAACTTCCTGAGTTCTCTGCATATATTGTATATTAGCCCTCTATCAGACATAGGATTGGTAAAGATCTTTTTCCAATCTGTTGGTTGTTATTTTAACCTATTGACTGTGTCTTTTGCCTTAGAGAAGCTTTGCAATTTCATGAGGTCCCATTTGTAGATTCTTGATCTTAGCGAATAAGTCATCGGTGTTCTGAAGAAAGAAATCAAAGATATGGTTTTAATAGGGTTATTTGGATCTCTGGAGTCTAGCTTATTGAGTTATTTGTATACATTGGATATTAGCCCTCTATTGGATATAGGATTGGTAAAGATCTTTTCCCAGTCAGTAGGTTGCCATTTTGCCCTATTTATAGTGTCCTTTGCTTTACAGAAGCTTTGTAATTTTATGAAGTCCCATCTGTCAATCATTGATCTTAGAGCACAAGCCATTAGTGTTCTATTCAAGAACATTTCCCCTGTGCCCAAGTGTTCGACTCTTCCCCACTTTCTCTTCTATTAGATTCAGTGTATCTGGTTTTATGTGGAGGTCCTTGATCCACTTCAACTTGAGCTTTGTACAGGGAGATAGGAATGGATCAATTCACAATCTTCTACATGTAGACTGCCAGTTGAACCAGCACCATTTGTTGGAAATGCTGTCTTTTTTCCACTGTATGGTTTTAGCTCTGTAGAAGATCAAGTGACCATAAGTGTGTTGGTTCATTTGTGAGTCTTTGATTCTATTCCATTGATCTACCTGCCTGTCACTGTACCAATACCATGCAGTTTTTATCAGTACTGCTCTGTGGTACAGCTTGAAGTCAGGGAGCTTGATTCCCCCAGAAGACCTTTTATTGTTGAGGATAGATTTTGCTATCCTGGGTTTTTTGTTATTCCATATGAATTTAAGAATTGCTCTTTCTAGGTCTATGAAGAATTGAGTTGGGATTTGGATGGGGATAGCATTGAATCTGTATATTGCTTTAAGCAGGATGGCCATTTTAACAATATTAATCCTGCTGATCAGTGAGCATGGGAGATCTTTCCATCTTCTGAGGTCTTCTTCGTATTCTTTCTTCAGAGACTTGAAGTTCTTGTCATACAGATCTTTCACTTGTTTGGTTAGAGTCACACCAAGATATTTTATATTGTTTGTGACAATTGTGAAGGGTGTTATTTCCCTAATTTCTTTCTCAGCCTGTTCATCCTTCGAGTATAGGAAGGCTACTGATTTGCTTGAGTTAATTTTGTATCCAGCCACTTTGTTGAAGTTGTTTATCAGCTGTAGCAGATCTCTGCTGGAGTTTTTCGGGTCATTTAAGTATACCATCATATCATCTGCAAATAGTGATATTTGATTTCTTCCTTTCCAATTTGTATCCCTTTGACCTCCTTTTGTTGTCTGATTGTTCTAGCTAGAACTTCAAATACTATATTGAATAGGTAGGGAGAGAGAGGGCAGCCTTGTCTTGTCCCTGATTTTAGTGGGATTGCTTCAAGTTTCTCTCCATTTAGTTTGATGTTGGCCACTGGTTTGTTGCATATTGCTTTTACTATGTTTAAGTGTGCTCCTTGAATTCCTTATCTTTCCAAGACTTTTATCATGAAGGGATGTTGAAATTTGTAAAATGCTTTTTCAGCATCTAACAAAATGACCATGTGGTTTTTTTCTTTGAGTTTATTTATGTAGTGGAATACATTGATAATTTCTGGGTATTGAACCATCCCTGCATGCTTGGGATGAAGCCTACTTGATCATGGTGAATGATCGTTGTGATGTGTTCTTGGATTTGGTTTGCAAGAATTTATTGAGTATTTTTGCACCAATATACACAAGAAAAATTGGTCTGAAGTTTTCTTTTATTGTTGAGTCTTTGTGGGGCTTTGGTATCAGTGTAACTTTGGCTTCATAGAATGAATTGGGTAGTATTCCTTCCGTTTCTATTTTGTGGAATAGACTGAAGAGTATTGGTATTAGGTCTTCTTTGAAGGTCTGATAGACTTCTGCACTGAACCCATCTGACCTTGGGCTTTTTTTGGTTGGGAGACTGTTAATGACTGCTTCTATTTCTTTGGGGGTTATGGGACTTTTTAGATGGTTTATCTGATTTAACTATGGTAATTGATATCTGTCTAGAAACTTGTCCATTTCCTCCTGATTTTCCAATTTTGTTGCATATAGGCTTTTGTAGTAGGATCTGATGATTTTTTTAATTTCCTCAGAGTTTGTTGTTATATTACTGTTTTCATTTCTAATTTTGTTAATTTGGATACGTCTCTGTTCCCTCTGGTTAGTCTGGCTAAGGGTTTATCTATCTTGTTGATTATCTCAAAGAACCAGCTCTTGGTTTTGTTGATTCCTTGTATAGTTCTTTTAGTTTCCATTTGGTTGATTTCAGTCCTTAATTTGATTAATTCCTGCCTTCTACTCTTCTTGTGTGTATTAGCTTTTTTTTGTTCTAGAACTTTCAGATGTGCGGTTAAGCTGTTAGTGTATGCTTTCTCTAGTTCCTTTTCAGAGGCATTCAGAGCTATGAGTTTCCCTCCTAACCCTGCTTTCATTGTGTCCCATACGTTTGGGTAACTTATACTTTCATTTTCATTAAATTCTAGGAAGTCTTTAATTTCATTCTTTATTTCTTCCTTGACCAAGTTATCATTGAGCAGAGCATTGTTCAGCTTTCATGTATATGTGGGCTTTCTGTTTTTGTTGTTTCCATTGAAGACCAACCTTAATCTGTAGTGATCTGATCAGAGGCATAGGATTATTTCAATCTTCTTATATCTGTTAAGGTTTGTTTTGTGACCAATTTTATGATCAATTTTGGAGAAGGTACCATGAAGTGCTGAGAAGAAAGTATATTCTTTTGATGCAGGATAAAATGTTTTATAGATATCTGTTAAACCTATTTGGTTCATAGCATCTGTTAGTTTCACCTTTTCTCTGTTATTTTATGTTTCCAAGATTTGTCCATTGTTGATAGTGGGGTGTTGAAGTCTCCCACTATTATTGTGTGAGGTGCAATGTGTGCTTGGAGCTTTAGTAGAGTTTAATTTATGAAAGTGGGAGCTCTTGCATTTGGGGCAAAGATGTTCAGAATTGAGAGTTCTTCTTGGTAGATTTTCCCTTTGATGAGTATGAAGTGTCCTTCCTCATCCTTTTTGATGACTTTTGGTTGAAAGTCAATTTTATCAGATATTAGAATGGCTACTCCAGCCTGTTTCTTGGGGCCATTTGCCTGGAAAATTGTTTTCCAGCACTTTACTCTGAGGTAACGTTTGTCTTTAACATGGAGGTGCATTTCCTGGATGCAGCAATATATTGGGTCCTGTTTATGGATCCAGTCTGTCAGTCAATGTCTTTATATTGGGGAGTTGAGACCATTGATGTTAAGAGATATTAAAGAATAGAGATTGTCATTTCCTGTTATTTTTGATGTTGTTTATATTGTTTGTGTGGCTATCTTCTTTTGAGTTTGTTGAAAGATTATTTTCTTACTTTTTCTTGAGTGTAGTTTCCCTCTTTCAGTTGGCGTTTTCCATGTATTATTCTTTGTAGGGCTGGGTTTGTGGAAACATACTGTGCAACTTTGGATTTGTCGTAGAATATTTTGATTTTACCATCTATGATTATTGAGAGTTTTGCTGAGTATAGCAGCCTGGGCTGGCATTTGTGTTCTTTTAGATTCTGTAAGATATCTGCCCAGTATCTTCTAGCTTTCATAGTCTCTGGTGAGAAGTCTGGTATAATTCTAGTAGGTTTGCCTTTATATGTTACTTGCCCTTTTTCCCTTACTGCTTTTAATATTCTTTCCTTGTTTTGTGTATTTTGTGTTTTGACTATAATGTGACGGGAGGAATTTCTTTTCTGGTTCAGTCCATTTGGCGTTCTGTATGCTTCTTGTATATTTATATTCATCTCTTTCTTTAGGTTAGGGAAGTTTTCTTCTATAATTTTGTTGAAGATATTTACTGGTCCTTTAAGTTGAGAGCCTTCACTTTCTTCTATACCTATTATACTCAGGTTCTGTCTTCTCATTGAATCCTCTATATCTTGGATGTTTTGGGTTAAGAGCTTTTTGGATTTTGTGTTTTCTTTGACTGTTGTGTCCATGTTTTCTATGGTATCTTCCGCACCTGAGATTCTCTCTTCCATCTCTTGTATTCTGTTGGTGATGCTTGCATCTATGACTTCTGATTTCTTTTCTATGTTCTCTAACTCCATGGTTGTCTCCCTTTGTGATTTCTTTATAGTTTCTATTTCTGTTTTTAATTCCTGAATGGTTTTGTTAATTTGTTTGATCGTTTTTTCCTGTAATTCTGCCCATTTGATTGTGTTTTCCTGTAATTCTTCAAGGGATTTTTGTGTGTCCTCTTAAATGGCTTCCAGTTGTTTACCTGTGTTCTCTTGTATTTCTTTAAGGGAATTATTTATTTCATTCTTAAAATCTTCTATCATCCTCTTGATAAGTGATTTTAAGTCTGAGTCTTCCTTTTCTGGTATGTTAAGGTATCCAGGGCTGCCTCTGTGGGAGAGCTCGGTTCTGATGAAGCCAAGTAGTCCTGGTTTCTGTTCCTTGTTTTCTTGCCCTTGCCTTTTGCCATCTGGTTACCTCTGGTGTTAGCTGGTCTTTCTCTCTCTGACTGTGGCTTGTCTTTCCTTCAAGCCCAGATGTCAATATTCCTGGGAGACCAGTTCTCTCCTGGCTGTTCTTCCCACCCTGAGTCTGGAGTCCTCTTGCTGCTGGCCTTTCCACACAAGTGGGCAGCTCGCTTTCTCCCTTTGCTGTTTGTCTATGAAGGCCTGGTGGTCCAGGCAGAGGTCTCCTGCCACAGGTGGAAACCTGCAGGCTTTTCCTCAAACCCTGCATTTGGAGCCCTCCTTCAGCTGACTCCACTCAAGTAGGTGGGTCACTTTTTCCCTGCACTGTTTGTCTATAGAGGCCTGGTGGCCCAAGCAGGGGTCTCCGGCCAAAGGTGGAAACCTGCGGGCTTTTCCTCAGTCTCTGCGTCTGGAGCCTTCCTTCTTCTGGCTCCTCAGCACAAGTGGCAGGAAAATATTTTAAAAGAAATAGTTATTAAAGTTATGTAGCAATACTAATTTTTCTTTTTACTTGTTTCCTTCTTTAAACATTTAATTTGTTAATTTTTGAAAATCAATATATGCAAAACATTTAACAAGGCTTATGGAACTTAGTGATTAACTTATTATTCTTAAGCTTATTTAGAATGATTCTATAAAATTCAGTGAGAGGTGAAAATGTTGAATTTTCTTGCCATGTGTTATAGAGGTATAGATTTATTCTCTCTTGCTGTTTTTGGCAGAGACAGAGAAGAGGTATTCAGGAACTCAGCTCTTTTAATCTCTACCTTGAGACAAGCTCTCTCACCCAATCTGAAGTTTTTTCAGTCTTAGCTAGGCTCTTAGACAATGAGCCACTGCTGCCTTCCTGTCTCTGTTCACAACCTCTCAGACTTCTGCAAATCAAGTTGAGCCACAAGTACATCAGGTCACACATCATTATGTACTATACACTGATGCTCCATGATTTTAGAGCAAGTAATCTAATCCAAATAATCATTAATCCAGCCTTGTATTTTTTTCATAATAAAATATTTTTAGATTGTATTTTTAAGTTATTTTGTTCTTAACACATAAAGAATTAAATTTTATTTTCAGGAGAATGAGGAGTAAAATCCTACACTATTTCTTCTATGATTATATAGTGCATTTTTCATATCATATTACATTATGTGTGTTTGCCTGATTCTACCTCAAACCAGAACTCATCTTGCTGTTTGAGTAACAATACAATGCTTCTGTGTCATTAAGACTGTAATATATGAATCCTTGAATATGTCATTTTAATATATTCTTCTGGTTAGAATGTCCACCTTGGTGTGTTTGTAGTAAATTGATGACTTATATGAATGAATAAAAATAATATTAATTTGGTTTATGTCTTGATTAAACCTAGGAAGTAGTGTGGCAAATGCTAAAATGTTTAATGATTGTCAGGGAAAAGTTGAGATAGCAGAAATATTATTTTATGAACAGATTTATGACAGAATGTCTTAGTCAAGAAACACAAACTGCATAGCTTAAACATTAATGTATATGCATGCATGCACAATATATGGATATAACATTAAGGTACAAAACATTTAGCCTATCAACAAAAATATAAGAAATTTAGAATTTAACCAAATAATTTCATTTTAATTAAAAACAACAACTTTGATAGAGGCAATAGATAAATGATGCTGACATAAGTATATCTTTAGAATGGGGACTGGGAATGTTGAAAAGACAACCCTCATACAAGCATTTACTCAATTTAATTAAATTGTTTTCTGCAAAGTCTCATGTTTGTATTACTCACAGTGTTTTAGGCTTCTATTCTGTAATTAAACACATGGAAAAATAGTTAATGGGTTGTGGAAACTAGAGTTTGTAGCTGAGTAGTCTTGCAATGAAAATTTAAAAGAAGCAAAGCTAAGTTGTAATGATCTTGTTTAATGGAAATAGCTATATGAACTGATATTTAGATTAATAATTATATGTTTAAAATGCACACTGATATGCTTAATTATGTTTTATGCATGAGTTTCTTGAATCTCTCATCACCTAGATTTCAGAAATAAATTAAGCCAAGAGAATTAATACATAAATCTCATTGCTACTAGTATTTTTCAATGGCAGTAACCAGTGCAGTGGGGAAAAAATGTCTGCCAACATACTAAAGGAAGAACACACTTTCCTGTGATTCTGTCACATCTTGCAGTGGCAGAAGAACAGGTATGACAACAACAACATCAACAATAACAACAACAATAACAAAAATAGTACTATTGTAAAATATTTATATTTTTCTCTTTGCTGTAGGACTGCTAGTCTTTATGTGTATGTATGCACTACACATGTACCTACATTTTACAGATGTTTCCACGGTGCTAGAGCTACAAACAGTTATGACTCACCTCATATGGGTTCTGGGAACTTAGACAAAGTCCTCTAAAGAGAAACAAATGTACCTAAGTGTAGACATATCTCCAGCATTACAAAATCCAGAAGACTTTTAACAATGATGAAAGTGTTTCTAAAGATAGTGTTGGCAATATGGTACAGTGCTAATGGAACATTCAAGCAACATGATTATTTCAGTTGACAATCAGAAGCAACATAGCAGAATAAGAATTATGTTGTTCTTTGACTTTGACATGTGAGCTGTGATGCATTTATACATTTGCTTATGAGTACAGAATATTTTGGTCAAAATTGGTTTATAGACTTTCAGGCTTCACAGATTAGAAAACTGTTCATGACCAAAAAGAACCTAAGGGGAATAAGATATAAATAGAACGTGACACTGAGATCATGACTCCTTTTAAAGGGAAAGCCCAAAGACCAGATCCTTTGTTTCAGCAATCTCAGCCGTTCCTCAAGGTTCCTGTAGGAAGTTGCAAATGCAGAGAAGTTAGACAGATTCCTGCCAGGTTTGTTTGTTACACTCAAGGCTGTGGGAGGGACACAGTGGTCTCTGGTTGTATCATGGGCATTGCGAGCTTTTGGTCTAATATCCACTTATCAGTGAGTACATATCATGTTTGTTCTTTTGTGCCTGGGTTACTTCACTCAGGATGATATTTTCTAGTTACATTCATTTGCCTGAGAATTTCATGAAGTCATTGTTTTAAATAGCTGAGTAGTATTCCATTGTGTAAAAGTAACACATTTTCTGTATCCATTCTTCAGTTGAGGGACATCTGGGTTCTTTCCAGCTTCTGGCTGTTATAAATAAGGCTGCTATAAACAAAGTGGAGCATGTAGAAGTTTGATGCTCTAACCTAGGAGGATGCTGGAGTGGTGGGGTGGGAGAGAGTCAGTGGATGGGGAAGCACCCTCATAGAGGCAAAGGGTAGGGAAAAGAGGGCAGATGTGGGATGAGAGATTGTGGCGGGGTAACCAGGAAGTGGGATATCATTTGAGATGTAAACAAATGGAATGATTAAAATATAAGATAAAATAAAATAAAATAATATAATTGTAACCCAATAGACAGTAGACAATGCTCTGCCTTTGTATCACCTTGGTGTGCTTCTTTGGGCTACAATTTGCTAGTCTTCACTGATGACACTCTTGCATTGGTTCAGCTTGCTTTCTTCTCTGATCTTTGCTTGTCATGACTTCATAAAAAGAAATGTATCAAAGAACTTCTGGAGGTGTTCAGGCGCTTATTTCCACTTCAATGGACTTTTGCTGATCAGCAGAGCCTTGTGTTCTTTTTTGGATTGAGCTGCGGCTGTTAATTTAAGTGAAGTGGACTGCTGACAGTGAAGATTGGAATCACCCTGAAGAAGAGCTAAACAAGTATGTATCTCCCTTGTCCTATTGGCCATCTCTCTTTCCTACCTTTGGTCAGTAGGCTATAGGGGAGTTTGAAAATTTTAATAACCCTTATTAAAGTAGGTTTTGAAAAGTATAAGCCTATACCAGGGTCTTTCTTTTTCTCTGTAGCCTTTGAATCCAGATATAAAATTCTCAGTTTTTTCTCCAGAAACATGTTTTTTGTTTTTTTTTTGTTTTTTTTTTGTCTGCACACATGCTTATTTTCCTGCTTCCCACCATGCTGATAATGGACTAAATCTAAAACTGTAAGAAAGCTCCAACTGAGTGCATGCTTTCATAAGAGTTAATGTGGTCATGGTTTCTCTTTATAGCAATAGAACACTGACTTAGACAATGAGTTTTAACTTTAAAATCATTAGTAAAATATACTAGAATATCCTGATATATTTTAAAATAAATGATACTTTATGATGAAATAAAGGAATAATTACTTAAAACATGGACTACCATCAACAAAAACCATTGAATAATTTGATATAGCAACAACCTCAGAAAAGAAGTAGTTCTGTAGTGAATATCTTTTTCCTATAGAAATGAAGACATTGATGTCCAGAGTAGCAAGGAGAGCTGTTTAAACCTATTTATATTCAATCAAGAGGCTGTTTGTATTTTAAACTCAAGATCTTTCTAGCTTACAAAGAATGCCTTGGAAATCAAAATTCTTTTGCTTCAGTCTCCCAAATGATGAAATAGCAGGTATGAGTTCTACACAGAATACTAAGAAAAATCTTCAAATTTATCATGAGATTATACTTATGACATTGTAAATTTACATAGATGCATATAATTTCTAACTTTCAAAAGTCATGAGAAAGCAAAAATAGATCTGGATTTGTGTTTAAAGGCTGGGTTTGTACACACAAAATATACAATGAAAGGAAATAATTAGCCTTTCTATTTGCGTTTGTCTTAATTTTCCATTTCCTATTATCAAGTTCATCAAAAAACTTACAGTGTTACACCAATAATAATTTACATTTGACTTGTTGGAATAATAAAATTATTTGGGATAATATTCATAAGCCAGTTATTTTAAAAGTAAACACTAGGATCTTGCTAAAGAAGCAAGAAAAAAAAAAGAATATTTTTTTAGCAATTTACCTATCTGGAAATAATTAATGTATGATAACATATGCTTATTCTAATTTGACTATTACCTAAAGTATACACACATTCATGTACTACAAAACTGAACTGAATAAATAGTGGTAATTATTATATAAATTAACAACAATAACAAACTACAGTAATTTTGAACCAGAGAAATTCATACTGTCAAGATCTCCAAGTTAAGTATTTAATAGAGAATCAAAAGTATCCTCCTCAAGACACTGAATAAAATAATTGTCATTTGAAATGAAAATATTATTTTACTGAAAGATTCAGGGTTACAAGGCAAAAACTATAAGCATCAACATTTCACGTAAAGACAAATCTCCTTGGTGAATTTATGTTTGTCATATCCTTCAGATATTTTACTTATCCACATACATGATTCATAGAAGCCTGAAATTCACCATACCAGTAATTTTGAAATTATGATTTGAATATATATCCATATCCATAATCTGTAAACAAATAAATGTGCTATTACTTGTAGTGAATATTTGATATTCATTTTCATTTTAAGGAATTTTTTCATTCTTTTTTAAAAGTTGCAGATAATACATTAAATTAAACAATCAAATAAGCACATAACACTCATTTTACATAATGGAGTCTTATTTAATATTTATTAAGTGTTCTTAGTTAATCCCATCATCTGGCATACCCTTTCTCTAAATTATGGTATTCAAAAGATTCCTCAACAAGAAGCGTTTTAGACTATGTCTACAAGTACTTATGGAAAAATGCATAATTCACTATGACTTTGGAAATCATAAATAGTATCAAAAACCAATATTATATACTTGCTAAACCTAGAAAAATCCTAATTTATTTTTAAAAAGAAAAATTCAGGTTCTGTTTGTCTCATTAACTGTAAAATAGTGATTGTCCATGATTAGTCAATAGTATTGCTTTTTCCAGAGAATTCAATCACATGACCCTTCAGACATTCTTGTTATTATATGTGGGACTGAACCAAGCTTAGGCAGACATTAAACCAAAGTGACATGCAAACGTGAAAACATCAACTCATTACAAAACACACAAAAGTCCTCCAGGCAATCCTTCATGCTGTTTTTCATTCCACAGTTGTATATCACAGCTCTGGCTGAATGAGAACTGCACTCATTATAAACTTTATGTTTCACACACCCATAACTCCAGGGTTTTTTCTAATGCCCTGTGTGTGTATTTACATTATGCAAGCTCTTCTCAACTTTAAATAATACATTCATGTTTTATTTGAATATGTCTATTTTTAATTGTTTTTTTCTAGCTCCTGGCACAACCTCAGATGCACAACCATATGTAAGTTATTTTGAGGATTGAACAGAGAAATGAAAATAAAGAGTTTCAGGTTTTTTAAATGTTACAAAAAGATTTGATTCTAAGCGACTTCGATGGCTTCTCTGTTGTCTCTCCTGTAAAGTGTATAGGATGGGTTTTTGGCTTAAGCATTTCATCTAGTTACTAGCTCTTTTGATACTGTACAGCTGCTGGGACTGGGCAGGACCTCAGCCTATGGGTGACTGGATCCCTCTTGCGGGAAATTGTGGAGAAGAAGGTGAGGTGACTCATTCATGCTTTCATAAACAGTTTTCAGAAACTTTCAAAAGGCATTTAGCTAAACCTGCCAGCAATATAGTATTCTCATATTCATTAACTTTGTGGTTAGGTACTGGTTCCTTTTTGTTTAAAAAATAAATTTATTAGTGTTATCTTTAGTATGATAGTTATATGAAATTATAGGGTTTGTGTGCAGAGAATTTTTTTTATAAAGTGCTTTCTTAAAAAAACAAACAAACAAACAAAAAAAACCAAATGTATTCTAGCTTCCACGGTACATACGTATGATAACTTTAATACCCATGACAGTTAAATGCAATTATTTCATCACTCTAAAATGCTATTTTTGTGTCTGTTCCTGTGGGTGTTTTTATGTCTTTGCCAAGTGACACATTTTGGTGCCTCCTTGATAAAGTTCTAGACCTTTTGTAGCTTTCTAGAATATTTATATCCTTATGGTATCAATGAAAAATAAAGAAGATGAAAGTGTGGGTGACTTTTTTATCTGAAAAAAAAAAAATAAGAATGCCAGTACTGTATCCCTCATCAGAAACACTGAACTCCTTATGTAAGCCTGTTTTAAGCTTTTCAGATAGAATAAACTGTTCAAACAAATTAGGAAAGAATTTCTTTTTTTCTGTACTTGACTTTTGAGATAGCAAGGGGGCATTCCTCATTATATATTTGTTAAGTTAAGTTAAAAACTTGAAGTACACTATATAATTATTCTTAGATATAATTAAAAACTCCAAGAAAGGTAGGCATGTGAATCAACAAAAAGCTCAGTTGCTGATAGAAAATGACTTAGAGGCCACTGGTTATGAATAATGAGATAAAGTATTCAGAAAATAAATCAAACACATCAGTGTGTAGTAGAAATTAATATACAGCATGCAAGATGCTGTACAAGCACTCAAGTTATTGGCATCAATATTCTGAATAGCTGATATTATGTTTTTCATCATTCTGGAATTCAACAAAAAATTGCAACATTATAAATAGAAAACATGTAAAAACAGAGCAAGAATTTTCCTCATAAAATTATGTTGCAATAAAATATTTAATTTAACTGCTAAATATGTGTTTGAGAAAACTGTAGCTATTTCCTAGACTGGTGGCCACATACTGAAAATGTGTCTGATACTACATTTTTGGTCTAGTTTTTTCCTTTGTTTTGTTTTGTTTTTCTTTTTCTTATCTTCAATTTAGTTACTTTTAAAATAGTTTATTTCAAATGCGGTAGTAGTAAAAATTTGAAAGCATGATTATACAACTCAAGTAGGATTTGGGAGCATAATACACAGTTATAATATCTATTTACAATCTATAACAGAAATATAGCTCAAATTAATAAATTAGTACAAAATTCTGATTTAACTCCATTTGAGATGTTTGATAAAACTTTGGCTGAAATACAGAAAATTTGCCATGGTAAAAGATATCAAAAAATATCGTGATTGACTAAAATAAACATTAACTGTATAAATAAACAGTAAAATAAAATTTAGAAGATAGAAAAAATTAAAGAAAGTGTTATCCATATTCGACAAACTAATAATAATCCAGTTGTTCTGGAGTTCAAATGCTTGGGAACATTCTACAATATACCAATTAAAATGTTAGTTTCAAATGCAGTAAATGTTTAGAACACACCTTAATTTTTGGAGGCAGGCTCACTACTCTTGAGAGTTCAATAACACCTTGACCATTTTTACTTTTCATGCCCAAGAAGGAATGATCATATATTTTTCTTACATGACTGGCTGTTAACTAAAGAATCCACCATATGTCAT
This sequence comes from Rhynchomys soricoides, assembly GCA_019843965.1. Lineage (NCBI taxonomy): Eukaryota > Metazoa > Chordata > Mammalia > Rodentia > Muridae > Rhynchomys > Rhynchomys soricoides. The sequence continues at coordinate 1,105,724 of JADRCH010000344.1, read as the reverse complement.
TACTATTGTATGTGTTACATGAAGGATAAAATTTTCAGTCCCTTTATTAATTTTTTCGTGTCCATAAGAAAGCAATGAATAGTTATACTTAGCTCTTAAGAGCATAAGATGAGCTGGGCAGTGGTGGCACACACCTTTAATCCCAGCACTCAGAAGGCAGAGGCAGGTGGATTTCTGAGTTCAAGGCCAGCCTGGTCTACAGAGTGAGTTCCAGGGCAGCCAGGGCTATACAGAAAAACCCTGTCTCAAAAAACAAAACAAAACAAGCATAAGATGATTAATACAGAGCAAAGAATCATGTTCTATATTTCACTTAAAGACATACCCTCTGACATTTGTTTTTGTGATTCTTATAAGTGATGCTAAAGTTCATCTAAATACCTAGACTCTTGCTGTGTGGAAACTTGGCTGACCATTTATTTTGCTAACTGAATACCAGTACAACAAAAAAGAAATGTTTTAAGTCAACTGCAGGAATTTTGAACTAGAATCTATCGATCTTACCCATCATCTTAGCATCTATCTTAAACCCAGATATCTGGCTGCCACTATGCTTCAACTGGCATTAGAAAAATGTTTATGAAATTAGTTGAAGATGTATTTATTTTACTGTATCTATATGAGTGTTTTTGTTCATGAGTATGACTCTGGCATGAAATAACCCATGTTTGTGAGCTGTCGTGTGAGTTTGGGAACTCAAACCTAGGTCCCCCACACTGGTAAAGTATGCTCTTGCCTGCTGAGCCATCTTTCCAGTACAGATACCTTTTCTTAAAAATTTATATTTATTCATGTTATGTTGGTACAAAGGTGTGAGGAGAGTGGAGGGTGTAAACATCCCCGCATATTCTGTATTGCTTAAAAGAAAAAAAACAACTTGTAGGAGTTTATTTTCTCCTACCACGTGGATCAGGAGAACAAAACTAAAGTTGTCAGGATTTGAAGCAAGTGGTTTTTATCCACTGTTATTCTGCCAGCTCAAGATATTCTAATGACTCATTCGGTAAAAATATGTTACATGTCTGTGATTGTAGTGTACGTAATAATACATTTAAATACATATATGGAAGAATTTTCTTTTCCTCTTTCTCAGGATTAGAATTTATTTTAATACAATAAAATATATTCTGATTCAATGAAAACCTTCATATCAAGGTTGGACAAGCCAAGCAAACAGATGTATAAAAGAACCCCCAAAAAAGGCACAAGAATCAGAAACTCACTCATTATACATTCAGGAATCCTATAAAGGTGCTAAACTAAATGTAGACCCTTTACATGCTGCTTCAGTCTCTGTGGAATTCATATAAACTTTGCTCAGTTATTTTAAGAGGACTTGTTCTTCTGGTTTCTTTGTTCAGTCTGTCTCCCTAACTCCATGTTCCTCCTCATTTTCTGAGGGCTTCCCTAAAGTTGGAAAGGAGATGCTTAGTGAATACATCCCATTTAGAGGGTGTGTTCCAAGATTTTGCTTTCTGCATAATTATCTGTCTGTGGGTCTCTGTATATGCATCTATCTGCTGTAGGTGGAAGCCTCTCACATGATGGCAAACTAAAGCACTTATCTATGAGTATAGCATAATATAATTTGAAGTCATTTGATTGCTTTTTTAAAACAGTAGTATTTGATTTTCTCCTAGGACACTGGAGTAGTTAGACACTGGTTCTTGTTCACTCAAGCATTGTCAGGTATGTGTTCTATCTTACAGAGTAGGCCTAATGTCAAATAAGATATCCATTTGATTACTCCTATAAGATTTGTATCATCATTACCCTAGCATATTTTACAAGCAGGAAAGATTGTAGATCAAAAGTTTTGTGTTTGTGTTAGTGTTTATATTTATTTTTTTGGCATCCAGAGTATCTTTCCAAGTCACAGACACTAGAACATGGGTGTGAAGGTTATATGCAGAAGCTAGTTTGATCTAGATAACCAATGAGTTGTGTGGGTGTTGTATTTAGAAATATTTCCTTCAGTTTCTTGGTCTTGTGAAGGATCAATGCCTGACTGTAAGGGAATGCCAGAGCAGGGAAGTGGGAGTGGATGGATGGGTGGGGGAACACCCTCATAGAAGCAGGGGGAAGAAGCATGGGACAGAGGTTTGTGGAGGGTAAAATGGAAAAGGGGATAACATTTGAAATATAATTAAAGAAAATATCCCAAAAGAGAAAGAAAGAAAGAGAAAGAAAGAAAGAAAGAAAGAAAGAAAGAAAGAAAACAAAATGATTCCTTGCTATCAGTTTGTAGAGAGCAGCCTATTGTCCTGATAACAGCCTGAGTTGTTTGTGATTTCCATGAGACTGTCAGAGATAATGATTCCCTCAGAAGTTCTTTTACTGTTTACAATTGTTTTTGCTATCCTTGTTTATTTGTCATTCCAGATGAAGTTGATGGTTGATTTTCCTATTTCTATGAAAAACTGAGTTAGAATTTTGATGGGATTGTAGTGAATCTGTACATTGTTCTATTTATGATGGCCATGTTTGCTCTCTTAATCCTACTGATCCACAAGCATAGGAGATTTTTTCAACTTCTTATGTCCTCTTCGATTTCTTTCTTCAGAGACCTCACGTTCTGTCATACAGATCTTTCACTTGCTTGGTTATAGTTACATCAACATATTTTATGTTTTTTGTGATTATTGTGAAATGTGTTCTTCCCCTAATTTCTTTCACAGATTGTTTAGAGGAAGGCTACTAAGTTTTTTAAGTTAATTTTATATCCAGCTACTTTGCTGAAGTTGTTTATCAGGTGTAGGAGTTCTCTGGTAAAATTTTTGGGGGGTCACTCATTACACTATCATCTCATCTGAAAATAGTGATACCTTGACTTTGGCCTTTCTAAATTGTATTCCTTTGACCACTTTTTTTGTCTCATTGCTCTAGCTAGAACTTTGAATACTTTATTGAATAAATAGGGAGAGTCAACAGTCTTGTCTTGTCCCTAATTTTAATGTGATTGCTTCAAATTTCTCTTTATTTAATTTAATGTTGGCTGTTTGTTTGTTGTTTTATTTTATTTTTATATTTTTTATATTATTATATTTTTTTATTTTTATATTTTATTAGTTATTTGTTTGTTGTTTGATTATATTTCGGTATTTACCTTGAATTCCTGATCTTTCAAATACTTTTAACATGAAGGGATGGTATATTCTGTCAAAGATTTTTCAACACCTAATGAGATGATCATGTGATATTTTTTCTATTGAGTTTGTTTATATAGTGGATTATGTTGATGGATTTCCATAAATTGAACCATCCCTGGAATGAAGCCTACTCGATCATGATGGATGATCGTTCTGATGTGTTTTGGGGTTCTGTTTGCTAGAACTTTATTCAGTATTTTTGCATCAATATTCATGAGCAAAATTGTCCTGAAGTTCTCTTTCTTTGTTAGGTCTTTGAGTGGTTTAAGTATCAGCCTAACTCTGCCTTTATACAGCAACTTAGGTAGTATTCCTTATGTTTCTATTTTGTGGAATAGTTTCAAACATATTGATATTAGGTCTTTTTTGAAGATCTGATAGAATTCTTCTCTAAAACCATCTAGCCTGGTCTCCCTGCTCCTTCTCTCCCCCTCTCCCCCTGTCCCCTTCTCTACCCCTCTTTCCCTCTCCCCCTCTCCCCTTCTCCCCTTCTCCCCCCTCCCCCCCTCTCTCTCTCTCTCTCTCTCTCTCTCTCTCTCTCTCTCTCCCTCTCTCTCTCTCTCTCTGGTTGGGAGACTTTTAATGACTGTTCCTATTTCCTTAGTGGTTATGGGACTGTTTAGATAGTTTACCTGATACTGATTTAACATTGGTACATAGTATCTGTGTAAAAAGTCACCCATTTCATCTAGATCTTTGTTTATTCACATACTTTGTGAGATCTGTCCAGATATGTAATAATATTTAAATTTCCAAAACATTTTAAGAATATTATTCATTCCATTTCTGTTTAATTGCCTGCTTCTCATTATATGCTGTCAACTTCCCTCAGATAAATCCAACATTTTTGTCATATTCATTTGATTTTAGATGCTGGATTTGTCTTTCTATCTGATATGTTCCCTAAATGTGTATGTGTGTGTTGCATATGCTCTCTAACATTTTTTTTTTTGAAATTAATACTATTATATAAGATAAAAGAGAACTCCAAACCCCTTAATGTACTGTTTGGAAGCTTAAAATCTTTTATTTTGATACTAAATATTCCTTGGAACTGAAGCATTTACTCATAAAGAGAAGAAAAATTCTCAACTTGGAAAGCTAAGGAAATTTGCGAAGTTCAGAAAATTTACAAGATCATAAATTTTACAATATTTAAGAGTCTTATAAAAACCCATAAGATTTCTAACCCAATCATATGTAAACAGTAAATGTTTGCTGGGGAAAAGGAGACTGTCAAGAAGCTATTTGCAAGGTAGATTGGCCTATCAAGTGATTCAGCTTTTGTGACCAGATAAATATTTTACTAATGCAGTTTAATTTTGGATATTGAGGCCCCTATAAATAAGCCCTGTTTATATGTATGTTAATGAACATAAAATTATTGGTTAGCTCATAATGACCTGCATAGCATCATTTATTCATTCTTGTGTCAGTTGCTTTCTCTGAAGAAAGTAACATTTGTAGACTTTTCAGGAAACATTACATAACACCAAAAAAACTAAAATCACAAAATCCAAAAGCCTCAGTGGGCCACATTCAGCCCTACCATTCTAATTTCCATCTATGTTCCCCTATTCTACACATTATATTCTGTTATACAAAATCTTTTCCCACGACCTTCATCTGCTTTTTTTCAGGTGTCATCTAATTACTAATGCTAGCACAAATTTTGTTTTCTCCTCTGCTAATGAATATATTGCAAATTAAGTTATACTACATTACTGAGTAATTAATCAACTTGTATTTTTTTCTACATAGTACCTAATCATTTTTCATTATCATAATTTGACTTTGATTTCTGTCTTTGTTTTTAGGTAGAGAAGAAATAAGCTTAAAGCTGTGTACTGAGCAGGTGTTCTAACTCTGCAACATGCCACATGCTTTTTATCTTTTAAACTTGTTTCTACTTATTCTTTATTAAAGCTCTATTCCAAGTATAACTTATAACTTCTTTATTTTATTTAAGTAATCCAATGTTCTTCTGAAGTTTTATTCAGTAAGTTATTTTTCCATGACTGCAGTCCCTGTACACTTGTTATCAAATTCACAGAACAGTACTACTGGCCACCCTTGAACTATATAACGTATTTATCCTACTTAAGGATAAATATAATATATTCATTTTGGGAGGATAGATGTATATATGTATACCTGAAATTATAAATAAAGAAAAAAAAGTGTCTGGAACTGTGCAATTAGTAGCTACTACTGCTTTTCTAGAGGACCCTAGTTGGGTTCAGAGCATTTGTAGTAAGTGGCTCACAACACTCTGCAATGCCAGATCTAGACTCTTGATATATCTTCTAGCCTTTGTAGAAATCTATACTTATGTGACACACAACCATACTGACACATACATGGAAATACATCATTAAATAAAGAAAACTTTAGATTTATTTTCAAATTTCCTGTCAGTAAATTACTCATGTAATTTTAATATATAAATAATATATATTCTTACTGTATATTTTAGTTTTGTCTTCTTAAAGGTAATGTTATAGAACTGTGAATGATCAGTCAATTAAATAATATCATCAAGATGTGATATAAAATTTAATTTAAAAACCAAACTATATAATCTAAACTTTTAATTCTTTTTCAGAATAAACCACAAATCAACAGCATAATCCTTATGATGCTGATGTTAGGAAAAGAAAAAAAATGTTTTGCTATTTTCAGGCAAAATTGAAATTTTAAAATTTAGTTTGTAGCATTTAATAGAGAAAATGTATGTCATAAATTCAAAAACATAATTTTATAGGACACAAATGGGACTCTAGTGGAGCAAGAAATGTGTAATGAGTCAACATACTATGCATTCTTTTTCTTTTATCAAAGATACAAGCCTAGGGCTGGAGGAATGCTTCAGTGGTTACAAGCACTCACTGCTGTTTTAGAAGATAGACTTCAATTTGAAGTATGTAGTTGAGTAGACTCACACCCATCCGTAACCACGACTGTAAGAAATTCTAAACATCTGGCCTCTGAGAACTTGGGCTCATATTTACACACACACACACACACACACACACACACACACACACACACACAAACATATCAAACAAAATATTTTAAATGATTCATGAGTAACATTTCTTAAATTACATTTGATTAATGGAAATAGGAAAACTAACACAAGTGAACTACTAAATAAAACACCATATTTTAATGTTAAATTATGTATAAGTAAAAATGACAAAAAGTTAACTCTACAGCACTCCTTAGTTAATCTTTTTATTAAACTATTATTGTCATTCTTTTCAATTACAGCTTTACTGGTGTAATTTTTGCCCATTTTAACTTAGAAGGACTTAGATGTATCTGCAGATTATATAGAATAAATAAAAGAAACCTTGGAATCAATTGATTAGTTAGATAAAATGTTTTCCAAGGAAAATGAAATATAAATATTATATTTAGAATTACCTTTATTTTGAAACTTCATTGGCATATGGTGGGTATTCAGAGAAAAAGTAGAGTCAGATACTGATTAAATTTAGACATTCACAAATAGTATTTATTTTTAGAATGGTATTCAGAAAAAACCGTAAATTAGAATCCCAAGAAGTAGCTATTGTATTCATGACAGCAGATATTTAAAATGTATTTAAAACTGTTGTCAGCAGATATCGGCAGAGAGCTTTCACAGAACACAACATCATTAGACATGCAAAAAGTAGGATTAAAAGTTCCTCCAGTAACATTATAGAGACTGAGTAGATTATGTACAGGAATACATATGCATGTACATATACACTTATGCATGCAATGACAATTAATTTAAAATGAGGCCATCAATTTGTTAAGAAAGAAGGGATGATCTATGGGAGGGTTTGAATAGACAAAACAAAGAAGAGAAATGTTATAATTATAATATTAAAAAATATGATAAATGGCTAAAAGTGGCACATATTTCTTTTTTTGTTATTGTTGTTGGAAAGCAATTGACTTATGCAAAGGAAGTTTAGAGAACATTCTACCCATTTCCAGTACCCTGAAGCAAAACCAAATCTTAACAAAACAAAATTAATCTCCCAGGACTGTAGCTGAAAATTATGATTTGCATAGGTTGCAGAGGATATTAGAACTTTACACACACTTTAGTTATATAAAAAGGAAAAATTAAGCTCCCATGGGGGGAAAATGGTTAGTATTTGAAATAGCAATGAATAGAGATAAAAATTATAAAATCTACCAACTATGGTGCTCTGACAGATCTCCTATAAATGTTTGACAACTAAGATAAGTCTATGTATAAAGAGGACTGAGATATCAAAATGTAGCAACACTTTTGATTTATCAAATTTTTAGTTGCTTCTTGATCATTTCAGCAAGGCAAGATAAAGGATCAGAGCTATAAGCAATTATTGGAAAAATCTATATAAAATTAATCTAAATACTATGCATTTCATCTTGAAAATTCCATTTAAATATTACCCCAATATTAAATCACTCAGCTCAGAAATTGTTTTTAGTTACCTAGCACATGATCATATATTTGAACAGTTAGTTTCCAGATTATAGCAGTGCTTAGGAAGGTTTAAGTGGCAAAGCCTGGCAGGACAAAGTACATCACTGTATTTTAGCTCTGAGATTAAAGGACTTTCCCTACATCTACTTCACTTTCTCTGGAGCATCCAGGGTTTGAAAGAGTGACTGCTTAGCTTCTGCTCTTGTCTCCATGTCTGTCATCTGTTACTGATGCCTTTCTGCTAGATGAAAATCATCTCTCTTTAAATGCAAAACAAATAAACACTTTCTTCTATACATTGCTTTTGGTATGTGTTTTTTCTTAGCATCAGAAAAGCAAAACAGTATGCAAAATATCATTTTTATCAGAATGACATAACAATTCTAAAATAGAAAAGCATGTGTGTGAATAGTATTTTATTTAAAACGAATATTATTATAGAGTATAATAAAATTTAAAGATTAGCTTCTCATATAGCGTGAAGCTAGAATTACATATTCTAGCATAATTAATTAATAGTTAATTAATTTTAAAATTAATTAACAATAAATTATGCAGGTATTGAAGAATTTATTGTTAATTAATTTAAAATTACCTTACAAACAATGAAATAATTAAGGCTTCCTAGAAATTAGATATGGTACATAGAACAGATGTTTTCCATCTATAGTTTTTTCTTTAATGTATTTTATTTGTTGTCTTACCTTTTCAAAAATCTCTATACTATTGTTATTTTTAGTTTAATTATTAGCATAATTGATAGGCAGTGCATTTGTTTATATAAATAAAGAGAGTGAAATCTCTATAGTATTGTTATTTTTAGTTTAATTATTAGCATAATTGATAGGCAGTGCATTTGTTTATATAAATAAAGAGAGTGAATCACTGATCATTAGAAAGTAGTCATTCTACAGAACAATAAAAAAATAATTGAGAATTCTAGGTTAATAAAAATGTCATATGTTATTAAGTTGATGACAGTATAGATAAAAGTACATCTAATTGGTTTCTACTCTAGTTCTTAAACTTATTATTATATATTAAAGTATCAAATCAGCATGTTTATCAGCTGTTGTGTGAACTCCAGGAGTGATTTATCATTCAACAGTTCCTCTAATAATTGAACCTGTTTCCAAAATATAATATATACGATATATATGGAAATAAGTATTGCTTAAAGTTTGACCTGAGCTTCAAAAACGTATCTGTAGTTATCCAAATAAAGTTTCATAGTTACTCGAAATTCACTCTATTCTGATACTGAAAAAAGTCTTAACACATTAACTGATTAAAATGAATAAGAAAAGGTGCTTTGCAATTGTTGAATAGCATTTCATGACCTAGAGTAAATTGCCTTAGTGAATATTGATTCACTCAAATAACATCCATTTAAAATTAATAATTGAGGTTTTACACATACACATAGACTGAGAGAGAGAGAGAGAGAGAGAGAGAGAGAGAGAGAGAGAGCGCAAACAAACTTGGGGCAACATCTAGGGTACCATACTTTTTAAAACTTATTGCAAAGTGAAAATTTAATCGTGGTAAATGTTTTATATTAGAAAGATAAACTCAGTTATGAGTAATACAAAAAGGATCAACTAACTTTTTGAAGAATTAATGTAACTTATTTTAGTAAAATAAAGTTTTAGATTATAAATTTAACTAAAATCTGATTTTTCTATTAATATTTGATTTATCTGACAATGTTTTTTTCTTTTGCAACCCAAGATTCTCTCCACTGCAAAGTCTATTTATGTATCTTCATAGGACAGTTTAATATAAACAGAGTTCTATATTAGAATGACATAATTAAGAGAAAAATAGAACAAATAATATAAAAATATATTTATGTTAATCAGTTTAATGTTTTGCGCATTTGCAACAATCATTATTCAGGTGATGAATATTGTTCATTAAGGATGTTACACAAATGTAAGTAAAGTGAATTGAACTTTTGCAGTTCCTGCTACTTAAAGAGATATTAGTCAGAAAAGCTATTAGAGAACCTTAGAGGACTGAATGTCTCTGTGGAGAAGAAATGTTGACTATGTGTTTGTATCCCTAATGATCGTTCAATTGCTAACTACTCTAGATTTTCTATATATTCATATTTGTTATATGATTCCAGTTTCTAGAAAAAAAAGTATATCTATATCCTGTGATGTTCAGGTATTGGGTAGGAGGAAAAGGACTGATGCACAGAAGGCCAGCAGAAATTATGGAAACAGGCAACCTTGAGAGGTAGGAGGTGGGGAGGCCCTCTGGAATGTACCAGAGACCTGGGAGGTGAGAGACTCTCAGGACTGAAAAGGAGGGACCTTAGATGAAATGTAAAGCTCACCACCAGAAGAAAAACAGGGCACCAAGTGGAGGGATGGGGTTGTCATTCCACAGTCACAACTCTGACCCAGAATTGTCCCTGTCTGAAAAAAATACAGGGACAAAATTGAGAAAAACCTGAGGAAGAGGAGGACTAGCTAGAGGCCCAAATTGGGATTCACTTCAAATAGAGGCCTCAAAGCCAGACACTATTGCTAATGCTATGGCTTTTCCTCAGAAAATTGGGCATAGTGCTACCTGCAGACCCAGCTATACCACTCCTGGGCATATACCCAGAAGATGGCCCAACATGTAATAAGTACATATGCTCCACTATGTTTGTAGCAGCCATATTTATAATAGCCAGAAGCTGGAATGAACCCAGATGTCCCTCAACAGAGAAATTGATACAGAAAATGTGGTACATTTGTGCAATGGAATACCACTCAGCAATTAAAACAATGACTTCATGAAACTTGCTGGCAAATAAATGGAACTTGAAAATATCATCCTGAGTGAGGTATCACAATAACAAAAGAACACACGTGGTATGTACTCACTGTTAAGTGGATTTTAGCTCAAAAGTTCAGAATATCCTTGTGTCACATTAGTACGCAGTTGTGTGACAAAAGAACAACTAGGTTTTCAAAGAAACATAGCTTTCATGTTGGTCATACTAAAGTGAGTCACTTGATTTACTCAGGAGTTAGACAGTTTGCCATTTGTTATGTCCTTATGCAACTCTTCCTTTTGTTCGAAGGAATGTTTGAAACCACTGGTGTAGTGAGCAGATCATACACGACAAAAACTATTATCATTTTTACTTACTGATGAGGCTCTACAAAGAAAATGGTAGAAGTAATCTTCAAAACGGAAGATTGGCAATGTAGGTACAATTATAAGTAACAGAATCATACAATATACATGTATTATCTTTCTTTCATGATACATCAAACTCCTTTTAGAAGAGTAGTCCTCTGGTGTTAAATTAAGACAGTGAAATTTTTATTTTATTCGATATTTTATTTATTTACTTTTGTTACATATTTATTTATTTACACTAAGATTTATTCCCCCCTCTACCCACCCTGTGAATGTTCCACATTTCATACCTCCTCCTCAGCCCCCTGTTTCCATGTGGATGTCCCTACCCCCAACCCCCACACCATGTGACCTCTAAATTCCCTGGGGCCTCTAGTCTCTTAAGGGTTAGGTGTATCTTCTCTGACTGAACCCACACCCGACAGTCCTCTGCTGTCTATGTGTTGCAGGCCTCATATCAGCTGGTGTATGCTGCCTGGTTGGTGGTCCAGTATTTGAGAGTTCTCAGGGGTCCAGATTAATTGAGACTGTTGGTCATCCTACAAAGTAGCCCTTCTCCTCAGCTTCTTCCAGCTTTTCCCTAATTCAACCACAGGGGTCAGCAGATCAGGTTTCCCTATTCCCCTGATGCCCTGCCCCTTTTCCTTCCCAGGAGGTACTGCCCTCCTTCCCTACTTGTGATTGCTTTCTAATCCCTCCCAAGAGGACTGAGTTGTCCATGGTCCTAGCTTGAGCTCTTCAGCTTGTTGACCTTTTTCAGTTCAGTGGACTGTATTTTTTTTTTTTTTGGATAATAGCCACTTATTAAAGAGTACATACCATGCATGTCCTTTTGACTCTCAGGTACTTCACTCAGGATGATATTTTCTGGTTCCATCCATTTGCCTGCAAAACTCATGATGTCTTCATTCTTAATAGCTGAGTAGTATTCCATTGTGTAAATGAAACACATTTTCTGTATCCATTCTTCTGTCATGGGACATCTGGGTTGTTTCCAACTTCTGGCTATCACAAACAAGGCCACTATGAACTTAGTGGAACATGTGCCCCTGTGGCATGGTGGGGCATCTTTTGGGTATATTCCCAAGAGTGGTATTGCTGGGCCTTTATCACATAGATCTATTTCCAATTTTCTGAATAACCTCCAGATTGATTTCCAGAGTGGTTGTATCAGCTTGCAATCCCACTAGCAATGGGGGAGTGTTCCTCTTTCTGCACATCCTTTTCAACATGTGTTGTCTCCTGAGTTATTGATCTTAGCCATTCTGATTGGTGTAAGGTAGAGTCTCTGGGTCATTTTGATTTGTGTTTCTCTGATCACTAAGGACTTGGAACATGTCTTTAGGTGCTTCTCGGCCATTTGAGATTCCTCAGTTGTAAATTCTCTGTTTAGTTCTATACCTTATTTTTTGATTATATTGTTTGGTATTTTGCTGATTAACTTCTTGAGTTCTTTATATATTTTGGATATTAGCCCACTATCAGATGTGCAGTTAGTGAAAACTTTTTCCCAATCTGTAGGTTGCCCATTTGTTTCATTGACTATGTCCTTTGCTTTACAGAAGCTTTCCAGTATCATTCTTTATTTATTCTCCTTTATTCCTTCATTATCAAGTCAATAATTATAAAAGGAAATATGATTGAATTATTTTCAATAAAAGTTTTAAGTTCTTACATAAAATTATTAATCTTATGTAAATCTCCCTAGAGCAATGAATGTATCAGAATGTAGTGTCAGGAAGAAGGACAGAAAATGCATGAAGTTGCATAGAGGGTAATGCATGTACTAACGTATAAAAGTACAGATTATTTCTTCTAGGTTTACTTAGGTCTCAAATAAGCAGAAAAGAAATAAAAACCTAAATTGTGGGAACTTTTAGGTCTGGAAATTGCTGAAGCTCTTTACTTTTCTTCCTAATGTTGTCCTTTTGTACTTTGAGGTTTATTGTTCCATGATCATGTACATTAAAGGATAAAATGGGAAGCAGAAAAAGTGAGATTCAGGTAAGGTCAGGCAACACTGTTCTTTCTAGTTTCTAATGGTTCCATTAGAAAGTTTCTGATATATATTCAGGTACTGCGTAGTCTTTAGTTACCCAAACATATAAATATAGCTAACAAAAAAGCCTTATTTACAATTTATTTTATAAAATGTATCTTAAGAAATGTATACATGATTTGTATACCTGTTTGTAAATTATGTCTTTGAAGTAAACACCATTGTGCAAACTGTTTGTTATAGCAGAATGGTTCTTTTTACAACCTATTAACAATTTAATTGAAGGGACATTAATCAGATTTGCGATTTGGTAGTACAGAAAAAAAAATGTTGTGTAGTCCTTTAATAATCAGACTATCGGGCTATAAAATAATTTTGATTATATCTACCAAATTTTGGTTTTCAACATTCTAAATAACAAAATAACATGGTTAAAATTATAAATAATCAGGCACTGGTAGATGACAGTGAATTCAGTGTGTAAATTAAAAGGAGTATAAAATTAAGCTCTATTGAGCAATTAATAAACAACACATTTTTAATATTTTAAAACGTAATATTATGTCATTTGCAAGAAAACTAAGATTAGTCAGGAAGTGATGTTAAATACCTTTAATCCAATCATTAAGGAGGCAGAAGAGGTGGATATCTGAGTTCAAGGCTAGTCTGGAGTACTTAGCAAGACCCAGGAGAGCCAAGATGCACAGTGAAACTCTGAACTGAAAAACAACAAACACAAGACTCAGGCTAAGACTCCTCCCACCCTTCAGCTCGTTGAGCATACTCCTCCCCCAACTTAAAGCACAACAAAAAGTCATAAAGTACACCCCATCCCCTGAGTTCCATATTAGGCCCACAACTCCAGCTTTTTTCTCATGAGCTGTCTCAGCATTAGGGATATCAGATAAACCTTGCCCTATGTCCCCCACTTATCCTTAAAAGTACATCCAACAGCTATAAACTGCACCCCATTTTAGAGCTCCTTATTCTTGTCCACTACTCTGAATGCTTTTTCAGAGGTCATTTTAGTTTGAGGTACCCCAGAGACATTTGTACCCAAAACACTAGAGGTCATGCAGGCCAAAAAATTCTGAGAGAGACAAACTAAACTGAGAACATAAAGACTCCCTGGTCACTATTCAGGCCAGGATACTACAGAAAACACAAAGACATGGGGAAAAATCCAAAAAACACCACCAATCTAACAGAGATAAATTCAGAAATAAGCAATTAAACCTATAATAACCCCAAACCCAAATGACTGAAGGCCATCCTAAGAATGCAATCAACAACAGTCCTGACAACATGTTCAAAACAAAGAAAAATATTAATATTTTTATTTTAAATATAAATCTGCAACAGAAAAAGGAAAAGTAGCATATAAAGGCCAACCTCGTAGAGCTATACACAACTTCTCATCAGAAACTCTCTAACCCAGAAGAGTCTGGCAAATATCTTACAGACTCTTAGAGACTACAAATGTCATCCAGGTTACTACACCCAGCAACATTTTTAATCAACATTAATGGAGAAAACAAAATATTCTGTGACAAAAACAAATTTATGCAGTGTCTATTTAGAAATACAGCCCTACAAAATACACTAGAAAAAAAAAATCTCTAATCCAAGGAGGTTAACTATACTTAAGAAAGTACAGAAAATAATAATTTCATACCAATAAAACCAAAAGAATAGAAACAAATATATTACCAACAACAACATGAAAATAACAGAAATTAACTTTAATAACCAATACACACACACACACACACACACACACACACACACACACACACACATCAGTGAACTCAATTCTCCAATAAAAAAAGAAACAGGCTAGCAGAATGGATCCTAAAACAAGATCCATCCTTCTGCTGCATACAATAAACACACCTTCACATTACAGAAAATTACCACATCAGAGTAAAGGAAAAGAAAAAGATTTTCTGTTCTGTGGCTGGGGACCTCACTCTGTGCCACAGGGTTCCATAGCCACATAGCTCCAGAAGAAAGCTAACCTCCCACAAGTGTGGACAAGCCATTGAGTGGAGGTGAGACTAGCACCAATGCTCAGCTGGACCCGCACAGAACCATCAAGACCCAGGGAAGAGGAGCAACCTGGTACAGAAGCCTTCCAGTTTATGCCTGTGGCTTGTGCCACAGGGCTCTATACCCAAATAGTGAAGGAAAATCTAACCTCCCAGGAATGTGGACAAGCCTGTGAGTGGGGAAAGGCCAGCACTTCTGCACAGTGGGACCCACCCAGAATCCTCAGAAAAAAGGGACTGAAGAGTGGTCTTCCTGTTTTCTTCTGAGGCCTGGGAGCTAATTCTATGACACAGGATTCCATACTTAAGTAGTGCCAGGAGAGAGCTGGTCTCCCAGGAGTGCCAAAACACTTTCCAGCACAGGCAAGACCACTACTTCTGTTCAAATTCCTGGATCAAGCCTGACCCTGAAGAGCCATCAGGACACAGAAACCAAGAAACAGCTAGGGACAGGATCCTTCTGGTTTCTGCCTACACCCTAGAAATGACCCTGTACCACAGCTCTCCAAACCCAAATTCCTCTCAGAGAGAGCTGATCTCCAAGGAATACTGACACAGAGGCTTGCAGGAGGTACAAGCCACAGTCAGAAAGAGCAAGACCAGCTAACACCAGAGATAAACAGATGGCTAAAGGCAAGGGCAATGACATAAGGAACAGAAACTAAGGTTATTTGGCTTCATCAGAACCCCGTTCTCTCACCACAGTGAGCCCTGGATACCCCAACACACCAGAAAAGCAAGACTCTGATTTAAAATCACATCTTATGACGAGGATAGAAGATTTTAAGAAGTAAATAAATAACTCCCTTAAAGAAATACAAGAGAACACAGGTAAACAGCTAGAAGCCCTTAAACAGGAAACACAAAAATCCCTTAAAAATTTATAGGAAAACACAATCAAAAAGGTGAAAGAAATGAACAAAACCATCCAAGATCTAAAAATGGAAATAGAAACAATAAAGAAATCACAAATGGAGACAACCCTGGAGTTAGTAAACCTAGGAAAGGGAACAGGAGTCATAGATGCAAGCATCACCAACAGAATACAAGAGATAGAAGAGAGAATCTCAGGTGTGGAAGATACCATAGAAAACATTGACACAACAGTCAAAGAAAATTCAAAATGCAGAAAGCTCTTAACCCAAAGCATCCAGGATATCCAGGACACAATGGAAGAACAAACCTAAGGATAACACGTATAGAAGAGAGTGAATATTCCCAACATAAAGTGCCAGTAAATATCTTCAAAAATATTATAGAAGAAAACTTCACTAACCTAAAGAAAGATGAACTTAAACATTCAAGAATCCTACAGAACTCCAAATAGATTGGACCAGAAAAGAAATTCCTCCTGTCACATTATAGGAAAAAAAAAAAGATTTTCCTTTTCCAGGAAATAAGCTATTGTTGCCATTCTTCTATCTAATAAAATAGACTTTGAAGCAAAATTAAGGATAAGAGATTAGGAATGGCATTTCACACGCACCAAAGGATAAATCCACAAAAATGATGATTAATTCATTCTCAATATTTATGCCTCAAATGAAGGAAACAACTACTAATGCTTAATAACACATTAGACACCACAGATTAATAATGGGAGGTTTCAACACCCTACTCTGACCAATGGGCATGTCATCTGGACAGGAACTAAACAGAGAAATAATGGAACTCACAGATTTTCTAACTCAAATAAACCTAACATATTTAGAGAACATTTCACCAAACACAAAGGGATACATCTTCTTCTCAACACCTCATGGAATCTTCTTCAAAAAATGACCATATACTCAGTAACAAAGCAAGCCTCAACAGATACAAGAAATCTGAAACCCTCTTTATATTTTCATACCACCACAGATTAAAATGGGGCTTCATCAACAACAGAAGCAACATCAAACTTGCAAACTCATGGAAACTGACCAGAATCTACTCAATGATTATTGAGTCAAGGTAGGAATAAAGAAAGAAATCAAAAACTTCTTATAACTCACTAAAAATGAATGTATAGCATAATCAGACTGATGGAACACAATGAAAGTAGGTCTAAGGGGAAAGATCATAGCACTAAGTGCCTTCATAAAGAATTTAGTATGATCTCACACTAGGCACTTAAAAGTATATCTGCAAGTTCTAGCAAAAAAAGAAGCACACATACTTAATAATAGTAGACTTTAGGAAATATAAGTCAGACCTGAATTCAATAAAATAGTAACAAATAAAACAATAGAAGAATAGCTAAACCAAAAGTTGGTTCTTAGAGAAAATCAACAAGATACACAAGCTCTTACCCAAATGAACTAAAAAGCAGAAAGAGAATATCCAAATTTTAAAAATCAAAATTGAAAAGAGAGACATAACAACAGACATCACGGAAATCCAAAGAATCATTAGGTCTTTCTCTAAAAACCTATACTATACAAAATTGGAAAATGTAAAATAATTGGAAACTTTTCTTAATAGATACTATTTACCAAAGAAAAATCAGTGCCATATAAATAATGTAAACAGACACGTAGCTCTTAAGGAAATAAAAACAATCTTTAAATGTTCCCCTTCAAAAACAAAACAAAAAACAACAACAACAAAAACAAAACTATGAAGCCCAGAGCCAGAAGGCCAAAAATTGTACCAGACTTCCAAAGAAAAGGAAAATCAGTACTCGTCAAATTGCTCCACAAAGTAGAAGGAGAGCATTGCCAGATGCATTGCATGAGTCCAGAATTTCCCTGATGGCTAAACCACACAAAGACTCAACAGGGAAAGAGAATTTTAGAATAGTTTTCTTCATGATTATTACATATATGATATATCATTTATATCATATATATATAATATATTGATACACACACACATACATATATATAAAACTCAATAAGATACAAATCTAAAACAACATCTATCATGATCAAGTAGGCTTTATCAAAGGAATCCACCACATAAACATATTGAATGGTGAAAAAGAAAGCATCTTTGACAAATGGTGCTGGTCCTACTTGATCTTCATGTAGAATATAAATACACTCATATATATCATCCTTCACAAAACTCAAATCCAAGTGGATCAAAGACCTTAACTTAGAAACAGATACATTAAATCTGATGGAAGATAAAACATGGAATAGCTTTGGACACATTGGCACAACTTTTTGAACAGAAGACCCATAGCTCAGGCACAAATACCAACAATTAATAAATGGGACCTCATGAAACTGAATCGATTCTGTAAGGCAAAGCATAATATCAAAAGGACAAAATGGCAATCTACAGAATAGAAAATGATCTTCATCAATCCCACATTCAACAGAGTGTTGATATATATATATATATATATATATATATATATATATATATATCCAAGAAGCTAGACTTCAAAAAAGCAAATAACCAAATTAAAAATAGGATAGATATTTAAAGATAGTATTATCAACAGAGTAATCTTTAATATCTGAGAAGCACTTAAAGAAAGGTTCAACATCTTTAGTTAGCAGATAAGTGAAAATCAAAACTTCTCTGAGATTCCATCTTACACCTGTCAGAATGGATAAAGATCAAAAATTCATGTAACAGCTCATGCTGGCTAGGATGTGTACAAAGGGGGGCACTTTTCTGTTGATAGTGGGAATACATAGTTGTACAGCTATTTGGAACTCAATTTGACATTTTCTTTTTCAGAAAATTGGGATCACATAATCCTCAAGCTCCAGCTCTACCACTCCTGGGCATATGTTCCACCATACCAAAAGGGTGCTTGCTCAGCTATATTCACAGCAACTTATTTGTAATAGTGAGGAACTGAAAACAACCTAGATGCCCCTCATCCAAAAATGGATAAAGAAAATGTGGTATATTTACTAATGGCTTAATATTCAGTTATTAAACACAGTGGCATCATGAAATTAGCCAGCAAACGAGTAAAACTAGAAAAGATCATCCCTCATTAGGTAACCCAGACCCAGAAAAACAAACATGGTATGTAGTCACTTTTAAGTGGTTATTTGCCATAAATTAAAGGATAACCATTCTACACAAGGTTTGGGATAGAAATGGGAATAAGAATGATCAGGTTGGGGGAATACTGAGGGAAAAAGTACTGGGAAAGACAACTAGCATTGGTGAGGAGTTATTTCTGGAACAAGGCAGAAATCTAGGGCAATGGACACTCCTAGGAATTAAGAGAGACATCCTATCTAACACTCCTGGCAATGGGGGATATGGATCCTGAGCTAGCCATCTCCTGAAACCAGGCAAAACTTCCAGTAGAGGAACTGGGACACAAGTTTCTCCACAAACCCTTCAACAATTTGCCCTTCCTATTAGATGTACAGGGGTAACAATAAAGCAGAAATTGAAGGAGTGACCAACCAATGACTGTTTCAGCTTGAGACCCATGCCATGAGAGAGACCACCCCAGGCACTGCAAGTAGTCTCCTACACTTGCAGAGAGGAGCCTAGCAAAACTGTTGTCAGAGAGGCTTCACCCAGTATTGGATGGAAACAGAAGCAGAGACCCACAACCAAATATTAGTAGGAGCTTGGAAAATCCTGCAGAAGGGTAGGATGGAATGTAGAAGGGAGGGATGGGGGTCAAAGACACCACAAGAAAACTCACAGGATCAACTAACCTGAGAGCAAAGGGCCTAAAAGAGAGTCTTCTAACAGTGTGGGCAGAGTGTGTCTCTGACTCTGTTACCTGCTTTTCTTCATACTGGGCTGCCTTGTCTAGCCTCAATAGGAGAGGATGAGCTTAGCCTTAGTATGCAACTTGATATGCCAGGGGTGGTTACTATCCATGGAAGACCTCCTCTTTTCTGAATAGAAACAGAGAGAGAGTAGGTAGTAGGAGGGGAGAAAGTAGGATTTGGAGAAGAGGAGAACAGGGTAAGTGTTGTTGGTATGTAAAAAAAAAGCCATGAATTAATTAATTGTAAGTAAAAAAGAAAAACAAAACAAAAGAACATCAAAACAAACAAACAAAAGCAACAAGTAAAGAAAACAAAGTTTGAAATATCTGTATCAGTAACATGGAATTGAGAATATACTTCACATCTAACGTCAGAAAATAGGAAAGATAAGACCAGAGAACAGATAACTGTGAGAAGTTAACCAGAGCCAGGCTGACACCATTTCAGGCTACAAAATTTTGGGAGAATAGGCCTAAGTTCCTGTTTCTCAGAAATGAGAACCTAGATCCAAAAACCTGTGGGCAGCCAATCACTGCCTGAGGCAGTCAATCCAGGAATGCCTTGTCATTCGGCCTGACATTCTGGTGAACAGATAGTTAAAGTAAGTAACCAATTCCTTGGGAAGTCTCCAGAGCCTAACCAATTGTAGAATTTGTCAGACCCCTAGACATAGAGCAATTGAACCAATCAAGGTAAAAGGGCATACACGCCTTCCTAAAATTCCTCTAACTGACAATAAAAGCTGGGTCTGCAAGTCCACCAGAGGTCACTGTCCCAAATGGGGAGATATCTACAAGCAGGAAATTCAACTACAGAAACGATATTTACTTTTATATACTGTTTAAGTCTGAGACATCATTTTTCAACAATTCTTGGACCATAACCAGTGACCAAGTTTTAAAATGCTTGAACACCAATACGATGCATTAGCATCACACAGAGAGGCAATGGGTCAATCTGTTACTTGTTATCTCTGTTCCTGTTCAATTTCTTATAAAATATTTCTTAAAAATAATTGTCTTTAGCTGTAATTACTAGGAACGTTACTCATAAATAGTTCTATCATACATTATCTGTAAATTCATACCAAGATGTTAGTTTTAAATGGTTTAGGCTATAAGTCAAATCACACCTAGTAAAATAGTGTGATTGTGAGCATTAAATTAGCAAATATATGAAATACTTTATTTTACAATATTTAGAAAACAATTCCTACTTCTTAAGATTGGATGACTATTTATGTATTTCTGGTTCCACTTTTGACTGTGATAGCCTTCAAGCAAAGGTTTATAAACATAGTTGGATAAGTGGAGTGCATATTATCTAAAGATAATTTGAATTATCACTCTCTTGTTATACAAAATAATCTATTAGCTGTTAAATAATATGAATATACAAAAGATATATTAGATATTTTAATAATTTAAAATTTAAAACATATCTGAATTCAAGATAATGAGTTATTAATTTCAGTTTTATATTAGAAGTCTTAAAATATCCATTGATTGTATCAGATTGATTCTCTAGACTCTATAGGATTCTATAGATTCTATAAGAAATGTTCTGGGGGTTTATTAAAATATAATTAAATTCATAAAGTTAACTCTGTGTGGCTTTCATAAATTATATTATAACAAAATATCAATTTAACAAAATTAAATAAAAATTGGGTTTACTTACCATTAACTTAAAAATTGAAGTGCTAAAGTTTTACAAATACACTTGCAAGAATTAAGTAATTATTTTTAAAAAGTTGAAAGTCTATGTCTTTATATTTTATAATTTCATTGAAAAGAAAGTTTACTATATCAACACACAAAAACCCTTAATTCAAATGTAATCCTGTTTGATAATAAATTCCTGGGTTGGAAAAAAAAATCTCTCATATTATAAGGATAAAGAATGATTAATTTTCAAAGAAAATATCATTGACAATATGAAGAAAAATGTGAGAAACAATATACTTAGATTTAAAAAGATAGCTGTCTATAAACCAAATTTTCCTAAACAAAATACTACTTGATAGTATAATTTCTTTGTATGTGTAAAATAAAACCATTTACTAATCACAGAAAATTTAGAGTATAGTTCTTAACAATGAAGGAAGGTAAGCTTACCTTTGACTTTTGTTTTTATTTAGGCCATTTACAAAGGGGCTTTTACTAACTATAATGTCCATGATTATCCAGAGATTTGTATAAAAAGATCAAGATAATGAGGTGATTATGCACAGATTCAAAATTTCAATCATGCCATCCGTAGGTGTTCTCAATAATGAGATCCTCTTTGCCTAGAGGGAATGAAAGAAATCAGCAGGCTGGATTCTTGGAAAATTAGGGGAAATTGTACATCTAAAGACAGTAAATCCAATTATAAAATTAACTTATATTGTCATATTGCTCAAATAATTAGCTCCTTTACACATGAAAATAGACATTTTGTATAAATTGAGTTTATTTTCAATATCATTTGCATATTATGAGCTTAAATGTATAAAGTGTGTATAAAATTGTTCAAATTATACAAAATTCTTACATGGTAAGTTTAATTTTGATTTGAAAATCAATTTAAAATTAGACATGTTTTAAACTGGATATGTAA
The DNA here is from genome assembly GCA_019843965.1 of Rhynchomys soricoides. Lineage (NCBI taxonomy): Eukaryota > Metazoa > Chordata > Mammalia > Rodentia > Muridae > Rhynchomys > Rhynchomys soricoides. The sequence goes on along the minus strand of JADRCH010000344.1, from coordinate 1,083,624 downwards.
AAAAGAGCTAAACTGTCTACCTTCTTCAGCCCCTACTATGTTGCCCAGACAACAAAAAGCACATGATGAACTGATCATTTATTAAAAACTAATTTTTGTAGAGAAAATTATAAAGCTGACCACCATATTCTCAATTTAAGCTAATACCTATATTTTGAAAGCATTGAAATTCTAAGGTGTAGCAAATGATCTAAAATAAAGTGAAAACAAATATATTACTATTAAATTTATTTGACTGAAGAACAAAGTTTAGAGAGAGACTGAGAGCCAGAGACTGAGAGAATATAATCTATGTCAACAAGGTAGACAAGATATAGACAAGGTAGAGATGTGTATGGCACCACATGCATCTAGATTGTCCTACTTCTATAAAGTTTTAAAGAAACCATTTATATTATTTGTCCTAAAGTATTTATATGATTGTATGTATATATATATATATATATATATATATATATATATATATATATATTCATATTTATTCCATCAACCCAAAGATAGGATTTTTCTGAAATCATTCCTAGAAGTTTAGGTAGACTTTAAAAACAAGAAAATAAAGCAATGACAGAACTCTGCTGTCCATAGTTTGTCACCAACCTGTGTGAATATGTAAATGGGAAAGACTGATGAACTATACTCCTAACTTTAGTCTGTCTTAGGAATCAAGTATCCAAAGACTACACCAGGATCGCTATTGACTCAAGGTTTTGAGTGTCTCTCTTTGCTTTCAAGATCAAACTGACGCAATTTATCAATAATTCTGGTTATGAGTTAGACATGGAATTAGAGTGAGAGAGAAACCTTGTTTTCATAATGTCTCATCTACCTTTTCTCCAACACCTTTGTGTTTTGACATCAAGTATAAACAACACTATTACCGTTATCAGGTCTGTATGTTGCAGCTCTAACATAAAGCCTGATGATTTGTTTCATGAGGAATCCCACTTTGTCTTTTACTTTTCAGGGAGTCACATCTCACTTTCCTTTTCTTTGTCATATCTCCTCATGCTCTTAGCTTGTCTTTATTCTGTCTGTCACTATCTGTTTTCACTTTTTTCTATAGCCAAGTACAATGAGACTTGTCCAAGAATCATTTTTTTCTGATTTTAGATTTGTTTTGTTTGGATTGGTTTATTATACTTTTCTTAGCAAGCTTCTCATCAGAATCAAATTTCTTATCATATCCTATCAGTAGTCATACTGCCTAATGACTTTTCAAGATAAGTTGTGGCTGTTAGAACTCGGCACATGGGGGTGAAGAGCTAATTCCAGGATGCATTTTGTAGTAGGAGACATTCTGAGAAGAGCACCAGAGCTAAGAGTGGCCAGTGCAGACAATGACTTCTATATGAGATAAAATGTATTTTCCATTGCTGTGAACTGAAACATTTTTATTTCAAGATATTGTAAACAGTGTGAAAGGAAAATCTAGATTAGAACAGAAGAAATTATTTTCATTATAGCCTTTCATTGCTTAGGCAGTTTAAATATGTTACTTTCAGTAGCAGTAATGCTAAAACAGTTCTGTAAAACTTATTAGAGGGTGTTCATTGGTGTTTATAATAGGTCATGTTCAAATGTCTCAAGTTTTAAAGTTTAAATTTTATAGCTATCTCCTTCTGAAAGCAAGAATAACAAAAATTGCATGCCAATTTCACATTATTATTGTTAAAATTAGATTAAATGATATGTAAATCTGATGAATATTAAAGACAATCATCAATGCACTTAGGAAGGTTTTATAAGTAGAGAAATTAATTTGTATGTAAAAGTTAGTTATATAAACACATGCAAATGTATAACTATATTTCTAAATTTTCTAGAAAATGTTTAAATTAATTTGTATCATATCTGAACTTAGATTTTTAATTATTTATTCTTCATTCATATATTATGTTTTGACAAAATTTTCACCTCCCTCCACTCCTTCCAGTCCCTCTCCAGCACTTTCCATCTTCTGAGATCCACTCTTCTGTTTCTCTTTAGAAAAGAGCAGACTTCCCACGGATATCAACCCAAAACAGCATAACAAGCTATACTAAGACTGGGCACATACCCTTATATCAACACTGGACAAGGCAAACTAGTAGGAGGAAAGGGGGTCCAAAGCAGAGACAAAAATCAGAGACAACTCCCACTCCCATTGTTAGGAGTCCCATAAGGACCCTAAATTACATAACCATAACATGTATACAGAAGACCTATATGTGTACTTCTTGGTTGATTCTGTGGGCTGCATTCTTGTGATGCTTTTTACCTCTCTGGCTTCTATGATTCTTCTTCCCCATCTTCCTTGGTGTTATATGACCTCTGATGTTTTTCTGGGGCACTTTGTCTGCTCCCATCATTTGGTGGATGAAGCCTTTCTGATGACGATTGGGCTAAACTCCAGTTTATGAATATCATTAAGAACCATTTCATTGATTTTGTACATTTGCATTTGTTTCTATCCTAGGCCTCTGGGCTAACCAGGTTCTGATTCTGGGCCTTTTAGGCAGTGTCAAGCATGGGGTGGGCCTTAAGTTTGCCCAAACCTTGGTTGGCCACTCCCACAAATACTGTGTCACATTTACCCCAGTACATCTTGTAAGCAGGAAAATTGTAGGTGGAAGGTTTTATGGATGGGTTGATGACCTATTTCTACCAATGGAAGACTTGTCTGGTTACAGAAGATGGCGTGGTCAGGCTTCGTATAGGCCTTTATTAGAAGTCTTCACTAGAGTCTTCCTTATAGATTCCAGGGACCTTCAATCATATTATGTTTTCACATCTCTTCCACATAATTTAATCTTTTATAAAGTTCAGGGAGGGTGCATTCCTTCTGTCTCTTTTGTCCTGATTAAAGAAAACAGAATGTTATAGCTGTGACCTGGCCAGCTGTCTATTTTATTCAGAAGGCTTAATCTTAAGGTGAATTTTGAATAAAAAGGCTTTTATCATTACCTAGAACTCTGAAAACAACTAGTCTCAGCATGAGAAAAATCCCTCAAACCTGAGATAAAGCCCTTGGTAAATTACCACTTCTGGGCATATACCAAAAGAAGCTCCAACAAATAACAAGGATACATGCATTACTATGTTCATAACAGCCTTATTTATAATAGCCAGAAGCTGAAATCAACCCCAATGTCCCTCAACAGAGGAATGAATACAGAAAATGTGGTACATTTACACTATGGGGTACTACTCAGCTATTAAAAACAATGATTTCATGAAATTCGCAGGCAAATGAATGGAACTAGAAAATTTCATCCTGAGTGAGGTAACACAGTCTCAAAAGAACACACCTGGAATGTACTCACTGATAAGTGGATATTAGTCAAAAGAAGCTCAGAATACTAATGGTACAACTCACAGACTATATGAAACCCAAGAAAAAAGAAAATCACACCAAAGTATGGATGCTACAGTCCTACTCAGTAGGGGGAAGAGAGTAATCTCTGGAAAGTAAAGGGAGAGGGGGATCTTAGAGGGAGAGAGGAGGGGATATGGAAAAAGGGGGGCCAGTCCAGATATGGGAGGAGATGGGAGAGAAGTACAGAGGGTCAGGAATTTGAAAGTAGGTGTGTAGCAGTGGGGGAGAGAGAAATGGGTGTAACCACTAGAATGTCCCAGATGCCAGGGACCCAGGAGGTTCCCAAAAAGGAGGACATTAGCTGAAATTCCCAACAAAGGGGAAATAGAACCTGTAGAGACCATATCCAGTGGATAGGAACAGTCCCCACTGGAGGGATTGGGCCACCCATCCACCTAGAAAATATTAATCCAGAATTCCTCCTGTCAAAAGGAAATGCACGGACAAAGAGTGGAGCAAAAACTGAAGGAAAGGCTTTCCAGAGACTACCCTACCAAGGGATCCATCACATATACAGACACCAAACTCGAACACTATTGCTGATGCCAAGAAGTGGTTACTGACAAGAACCCAGTATAGCTGTCCCCTGAGAGACTCTGCCAGAGCTGGACCAATGCAGATGTGTATGTACACAGCCAAATGTTAGACTGAGCTAGAGGACCCCAATGTGAAGTAAGGACAAGGACTGTAAGAGCTGAAGGGGTTTGCAACCTCATAGGAAGAACAAAAATATCAACCAACCAGACCCCTCAGAGCTCCCAGGGACTAAACCACCAACCAAAATGTATACTGTGTGTATCAATGGCTCTACCTGGATATGTAGCAGAAGATTGCCTTATCTGGGAGGGGATCCCCTTGATTCTGTGGAGGCTTGATGACCCAGGATAGGGGAATGCAAGGCCACTGAGGTAGGAGTGGTGGGCAGGTAGAGGAGCAAAGGGAGGGAGGAAGGGATAGTGGGCTTGTGGAGGGGAGACTGGGGAGGGGGATAACATTTGAAATGTAAATAAAATAGCCAATCAAAATTAAAAAAAATTACCCTTTCTTTCCTGGAACAAGTTTTTCACATCAGAAAATGTTAGATTTACTTGGTGCACAGATTTAGAAGTTTTGAAGCTTAGTTTTTGAATACCTAGAAGCATAGTGTATCTTGATACTGAGTAGATGGCAGAACTAAATTCTTCATTTTACTGAACCTGGAAACTACAAAAGGAAGGATTCCAAGCATACCTTCCATGATTTGGAATCCTTATTCTCTGCCCTTCTAAAAGTTTCCACTGCCTCATGAGTGCTCCAAGCTGAAGACCCACATTTGACATATAAGACTTTTGAGGACTTTCTAGAGACAAACTGTAGAAATTTCACACATAAATATTATATCTTTACATTCTTGACTTACATTGTAGGAATTATTTAGCCTGACACACATGATACATTTTCTCCATTTCTAGGATATACTGTAGCTCTATGTACGTTTTCATACAAACTGTCTGAGACATTCCCTTCAGTGCCCATTGCTCCTCAGAACTCTTTGTGGTACTGCCTTGCCCAGATACCCCTGCCCAAAGTACCAGAGCAGCTCTATAGGAAAGTTTATTCAAAACAAACAAAGATCACTGAGTCGTAGAAGTGTCAGATCTTCTCGTGGATTTTTGCATCTGTTTAAAACTTAAACTTTGCACAATGGTTTTTCTCATATGCTCTCAAGTTTATAATGCAAGAATAGATGTTTTAAATCTCAGGGAAAATAATCTAGACAACACATAATAGTCAGAGCATTCATGTAGAAATGAGCCTCTCTAGTGGCATATTTTTACAATAAAATCAATTTGTAGGCACTTCCTCATAATTCCATGTAATACCAATATATTTTGAAGTGCTATTATTTTCAAAATAGATAAGCTAACTTTAATCAAATATTTCCTTTAGCTTCCTTGGTAATAAATCATGAGAAGGTGTTGATAAAACAGGAATTATTCCTGGTAGATTTTGCTTTCTGATGTCTTAATAGCTTCCTACTGGGAATTGTTATAGCATCCCGTAGGGATATTTAAACAATTTAACTTTAACTAAGAAGTCAGCATGAAAGATATTGCATCTTTAGTGAAACTGAAAGAGGTGGTATCATTTACAACAGTTTTCTTGATATGTTTTTGCTTATTTAATTGTTTTAATTAAAATATGTATGTTCAAATAAAAAGAAATATTAAAAGAACTATTTTTAAAACTTGAACTTCAAAATAAATGCATGAATCATGTTCTACATGATGCCTGTTTAAATTCTATATTTACTGCTATTTAATTAGGTAATCTCTAATGAATGGATAAGCCTGGTATTTATAAAATGTTCTAATTATCCAGATGCTACAATAAGTACCAAACTACTTAAATGACCTAGAAATGAGTCTTGAAGAGACCCCATTTTTGTTACTGAGAGGACATTTGAGCTAATTACAATCCTTTGTGTTAAAGGATATTGTTAATTAAAAAATAAAAAAAGTTCTCTGGGAAAACAGAAAGGTGCTTGAAGAGTTATGCGTTAGTAATGCTGTTGAGATAATTAGATCTCTTTTAAGCAGACAAAAGAAAGCATCTCCAAGACCAGGATGGATGGATACATACAACAGGACAAATCTGAGACAAATATGTCTCAGAACATAAGAAGGACTGAATGGTAAGTACACTGTAGTAACAAATGCTAATAGGTTGCCTTGGTTTCTGTTTTGGGCAAGGGAGGTGGGGTGAGAGAAGACAATAAATCAAGTTTGGTCTTGTTTACAAATATCAGATCCCAATGATGCTCCCACAATCCAGACTGAAGCCTCATACTGAGCTATTCTAGCATGATTGGAACAACTATTCAAGCCAAGAGGGAGAAAAAAAATGATGATGTGTTTACTTAGATAGGAAAATTTCTATCTAAATTCCTACAGCAAAGTTGAATAATAAGAAATAGTGTTCTAATTGATTATGACTTTTATATTACTTTTACCAGCCTAATAAATAGAAATTCTAATAGCCTCTCACAATAATAGTCACAAGAGTGTGAACTCTTCTACTTATTTTTTTTTTCTTTTTTTAGGATATAAATTGAGTTTCTTGATATTATACAGTGGGCCTTTTCTCTGACTATATGTGTATGTGTCTGTCTATGTGTATGTAAGAAAAACTAATACAAGGCTAACCAATTGGCAACAATAAGAAAGACTGTATTATTCACTACTCTATGTACCCATTTATCCAAGCGAATTGTACCTCATACATTCTCTTTTCTTTCTTTCTTTTTTTTTTTTAACTTTATTTACATTTCAAATGTTTTCCCCTTTCCAGATCTCCCCTTTGGAAACTTCCTATTCCTCCCTCCCCTTCCTCTATGGGGTATTCCCCAACTAACTCACCCACCCACTCTCATCTTCTGTTCTTGGCATTCTCCTATACTGGGGGATCTAATACCCTCAGGCCCAAGGACCTCTCCTCCCCCTGATGTCTAACAAGACCCTCCTCTGCCGCATATGTGGCCAGCACCATGGGTCCCTCCATGTGTATTCTTTAGCTGGTGGATCCGTCTCCAGGAGTATGGGGGTTGGGGGAAGGGTTGGTCAGGCCAGTTGCCACTGTTGCTGCCTTTCTGGGGATGCAAACTCCCTCAGCTCCTTCAGTCCCTTCCCCAAGTCCTCCATCTGGGACCTCACACTCTGCCCTACTGCTGCTGTGAAGTGACTCTTGGGTATTTCTAACTTTTGGGCTAATAACCACTTAACAGTGAGTACATACCATGTTCATTCTTTTGTGACTGCGTTATCTTGCTTAGGATGATATTTTCAAGATCCATACATTTGTCTGCGAATTTCAGGAAGTCATTGTTTTTAATTGCTGAGTAGTATTCCATTGTGTAAATGTACTACGTTTTCTATATCCATTCGTCTGTGGAGGGACATCTGGGTTGTTTCCAGCTTCTGGCTATTCTAAATATGGCTGCTACGAACATAGTGGAACATGTGTCTTTATTACTTGTTGGAGCATCTTCTGGGTATATGCCCAGGAGTGGTATAGCTGGATCCTCAAGGGTATTATGTTCATTTTTCTGAGGGTCCGCAAACTATGAACTTCAGATATTGTTACTCTTTCTATTATGATTACCGCTAAAAAGGTGTACTCTTCTATGAGCAGTGTTTTAATACTAGTACTACAACTATTATGTCTACTACTAGTAAAAAGTTACCCAAATCACTTTGAACAGTATCTTGTGCATAAAACTGAATAAAGATTAACTTTTATTGCCATTATACTTTATTAGAACTATTGTTAAATTAATAAAAATTTTAGCATTGCTTATCTGTAGGTAGCTTACCATTTTCATTAAAATTATAAAGTAATTTGAAATGTAAATTATTTATCTTCAAATATAACTGTATCTTTTGATATTATTCTATGTTAGACTTCACATACCAGTTGTTACAGGAAAAATAACTAATGAGAGCCTGCAGGTGGAATCAGGCATCTGAATAATAATGGGCAGGCAGTCTATTCAGAAAACCATAACAATTAAGACAGAACAGACCCCAGATTAAGGCTGTAGGGCAAAGGCTGAAGCACTTGAGTAGATTCATCAAATATCTTGAAGACAACTCCAACAAAGAGATAATAGTAAGCAAGACTGCAGATAGCTCCTTGCTATGAGGTAAATGTTCTGAGACTAAGAATAGTCTCTGCCTTTATCCAATGCATTTTAGGCTCATGAAATTGTCTAGGGGATGATATGAATTCAAATTTTTCAACATATTCAAATTTTCATTAATTTCTTTAGCATGTATATAAGACAGACAAGATATAATTTGAATAAGGAGGCATTGAGCTTTATTTTGGGTGTTTTCAATGTAGAATGAATTTTCATACTTCAAGCACTGAAATACTTAAAATATTTTATAGACTATATATAATTAATGACAGATCTTGAAACTGCACTTAACTGGGTGCCAAAGTGTTGAATAGATAATATGAAAATCCAGTTTTTTTGTTTTTTTTTTAATTGAGAGGAAAGATTTTGTTAGTTCTTTTGTAAAGTCTGTTTTGTAAAGTTTGTGCAGTCTATTAACATTTTCATTGCATAAACCACATGTGATTGAACTGGGATTCATTTCTCTGTAGGATTAGGAAAGGATTTGTGGATCACTTCATTTCAAGTACGTTATTTAAGCAATGTGGAGCTAATTTTTCTCCCTTGACACATAATATCCTGTCCAACTCATGCATGTTGTAAAGATGAGCTGAGATAAGCTCTGGCGAATATAGTTTAAGAGATAAAAAATTTAAAACTAAAATTTTAAATTTAAATGTGTATAAGTAATGATGAAATGGGTTTCTTTATTAGAATTTGGCAGGATATCATGAAGGAGTATTGACTTGTAAAAGTTATTTCCCTATGCTAGAATTTTCAATAGTTTTTATTCCTCTTCTGCCCCTGCCCAGCTCAAAATTAAATATACATTAAATACATATACTTCATTTACTAGCACTCTTTTATGTGCTATTATTTAATCCATGTTGAATCTGCTTTGTTCTAATGACAAAACATTTGATATGGTATTCCATTTTTGTAATTCTGTTTAAGAGTAATTGGTGTATCGTTGTTCTGATGCTTTGTTTAAGTAGGATTCTTCGTGGTGGAAGGATTGTTTCCTGTTAACTAATTTATTTATTTATTAACTTCATCCCAATTGCAGCCCTCCTCCTTCTCCCTGTCCTTCCTCACACAGCCCCTCCCTTTTAATTATATGTTTCAATGCATTATCCAGGGAAACCAAGGCAAGAAACCAAGGGAAGAACCTAAAGGTAAGGATTTTGAAGATATCATGGAAGAATACTGCTTACAGGCTGGCTCTTTATAACTTTCTTAGCCTGCTTTGGCTCATAGTTGGCTGGATGCTCATGCGTTAATCATCAATGACTATGAGATTGCAATATGGTGATTCTTAGTGACATTTAAAAAAACTATATATTCTACATGACAGAATTGGTATGAAACTATACTAGATGTGGCATTCTTTTTACTAGGAATAATATACACAAATGACTCCTATTTGTTTCTATTCATTACAGAAAAAAATTTCAATTACCTTAAGTATGGCAAGTATCTCTTTGTTACTCATGGGTGGTAAGCATTTCATATCAATAAACTCATTAATAAATAAATAATATGAATGAACTTTTTACTGACAGTGTGTTCACAAGAGGAGGTATGATTTAGTTACATCTAATAATCATTTTGCTGTACATGCTGCCATACATGTATTTATATAAACTTTCCATTGGCATAGGAACATGATTTAAATAGTATTTTCTCTTTTTAATGTATTAAAAGAAATGTTCAAAAGTTAAAAAGATGCACTAGAAAGAGATTTTTAAGCATATTCTCAAAATAAAATACTATTATTATTTGTTGATAATTCAGTCTTCAACTCATATTATTCTCCTTGAAAGTCTTCAAAGATATACATTATACACAAAGTCACACTGTACTTTTCATTAATGAAATCTACTGACTATTGGAAACAAATGGGAACGTTATACTTCAATATTATTCTCCTTGGACACTGACTAATGAAATATGAATAAAGGGCAATGAGGTCCATCTGCTTAGAGAGTGCTTTAGAATAGTGGAATCCAGTCCAGGAATAACAATGTTCTTCCCTAAGCCATCAACAAAATCATTTCTACCCACTCAGCATAATGAATTTTACTTGGAAATATAATTATTCATCTTAAAGATATCTTTATTTCCAATATCATTTGTCTCATACACTGTCAAATGAAATTTTTTTATTAATTCATAAAAAATAAATTACAAATTGAGCCATTGAAATATTTCTTTCAAATCACATTTAGTCCAAGAACTACTAGTGCTTTATCATTGAAATATATAATCAGTTTAACTTCATTAACTAATGCATTTTAATCAGCTTTTGTACTCTGTTTCACACTGTGGCTATTTAAAAAGTAATGGGAATTACATTTTTGTTTTAATTTGACAAATAACTACCACATATTTTTCTAACAAATAAATGATTTAATGTAATCTCTATATTCCTAAAGTGTAGAATTTAGTCAAACATTTTCATTTAAACTGAGTAAGAATAACTAGTGCATGGCATAGCACACTGATGATACTAAGACTAGGAGCCTAAAAGCATGAACAGTAAGCATCCAATATCATTTTTTGATACAAAATGATTTCATTCTCAAACACTGTTACAAAATGTCTAGTTATTTTAAAAGTTAAACAAATGAGTCAAGGAAAATTAATGAAGGAATAATAGAAGGAATGTTCTTCTTTGCAATCATTGAACAAAATGGGCTTTTGTTGCTGTAAATGAACACTAAACAATGTTAGAATTGGCTCTTGTGGATGATTGAGATGATGTCTTCAGAAGGACCTTTCCCTTCTCCTAAAGTGTGCAAGAGCTAATGTATTTTTATTGTCGGTTTTAGTGAAATTAATATTTCTATTTCTTACTTAAGATCACTAATTGTAAAAGAGATATCACATTGCTGAGTTCAATATTTACAGAAAGCATTGTTGAGGTAGCTGTGAAGTTTTATTTAGGAACTACAATTACTCCTTTCCTGTTTAGAAAGATGATACAAAATATTCAAATACTGTGTATATCTGTTTAAACAAATATTGATAAAAGTGATATTTTAAAATCCTAATTGTCATCATGTTCTCCATAACTCAGAAAAGATAACATGAAATAAGTTTATGTTTAATATATGTGTATGCTGTCTTCTACATGACATGGTTTAGTGACAGTTTTAAGAAATAATGCTTGAATACTTGGTGCCAATGATGATTCCTTTGTAATTTTAAGGTACTGCCAAGGCCTTTGAATTGCAATGCAGTTGTGTATGAATAAAACAATACACATAATTTATTGCTTACAGTAAGAGAGTTTCAAAACAAGTTTAAAAACAACTTCATGATATATTTGCAAATATTCTCTAGCCTGAGATGGTTAGTGAGTAATATCAGGAGGCTAGTGTGAAATATAGATAAAGGTAATTGAATGTGTACATGGAAAGCCCAGAGTTGAGAGCAGAATTATTGTAAGAAGCCATAAAATCAAGGGCATAGGAAGCAGAATGATGGTATCAGTTATCTTTTGTTTTGGTTATGGTTCTCACTCATAGTTATTTAAAACTCAAAGAAGCAAATCTTGCATGTATTTCCAGGTGATTCTTTTTGTTGAAGTGAATGCTTGCCATGGTTTTACATAAATTACAGTATATATTTCATATCAAAATATGATTACTTCCAATATTTGTCAACCTAAATGCCTCTGATCATTGAAGAAAGAATGAGCATTAAAATATTTTTTTAAGGCTTGGCAGATAACTCAGATAGTAAGAGGTTTGTCATACAAGAATGTGGACTAAAGTTTCCATCCCCAGAAATCATGTAAAAATCATGTGGTTTATTGCTCTCTTCCAATATCAGGATGAGAAAGATAGGAATCCCCAGATAAGCAGACTAGCTAAAATGGTAACATCTGAGTTAAGTTTTGAAAATCTACCTCATTATATGAGGTAAAGAAGTAACTGAGGAAAACAAAGCCTGACAACTTTTGACCTCCCACAAGTAGGTGCATTTATGTTCACACAGGCCTTCAGGCACAAATAAGCCACACTCACACAAACATACATACAGTCTCATACAATTATATACTCTCATGTACATATACAAAAATGGTTTTCAATGTATACTCACTGACTGTATAATTTCTAGTCTATTTTTGGTGTTCATCTAGTGGGTTCTTTTTCTTACTTAAGAAAATAAATCTCCCAAGTGTTTTTAATGATTCTGTTTTTATAATAATATAATACAGCTATAATTCAGAAAATATTCACTTAAAGTTACAGCAGAATCTAGACAAGAGTTTCTAGTTTTAAAATATGGCACAAAAGTGACACTTACTGTCTACTTGACAAATGAATGGTGGCCATCTAAGTCACTCTCAAAAAATTGTTCCAAATCTCTCTAGTAAAGTTGATGACCTACTACTCTGCACAATTAAGACTTATCATCATCATTTGAACTTTGAGAAAGAACTTCAGATCGATTCATCTTCTCATCCCTTTTCACAAATAGTGAAATGTATAAAACCTTAATACAATGTTCATTTTATCGGAAATTGTTTGTGTTTTCTTTACAGTACCAATATAATTTATTCAAATCTTGTTTCTATTCTCACCCTCTGTTCCCATTCCATTATATTTATTGAAAATACATCCTTTTCTCATACAATATATCTGGATTATAGTTTCTCATCTCTCTAGTTCTCCATTCTCAAGTCCTCCCATTCCCTCATTCCTTTGCACTCCTGTTCTGTCTCTCATTAGAAAAGAATAGAATTTAAGACATAACAGTTAGATATGACAAAACAAAAATAATGAAGCAAAAGCTTTCATAATGACATTGGTCATGGCTACCCAATAGGAGGAACAAAAGGTCCCAAGAGTAACCAATAGAATCAGAACCTTATTTATTCTTAGGACCCCAATAAAATTACTAAGCTAATATCATATTATGTATCAGGTATAGACCCATGTAGGCCCTGTGCTTGCTGCTTTCGTCTTTTTGAACTCAGATAGGCCTTGCTTAGTTGACTCAAAAGCTTTGTTCTCTTGGTGTCCTCCATCTTTTCTGATGCTTACTTATTTTTTTAAAAAAATTCTGCTTCACAGGATTCCCTGAGGTCTGAAGGAAGGAATGTAATAAAGACCTCCAATTTAGACTTTTTCTGCATAATATCTCACTGTGGGTATCAGAATTTATACATCTCTACTGCTGGAGAAAGTTTCTCTGATAATATCTGTATAAAGCACTCTTATATGAATATAGCAGAATAACAATGTAAGCTATTTTATTTTATTTTAGACCAATCATGTTTGATTTATCCAATCTCTGGCTTATCTAGCCTCTTTATCTAGTCTCTCATTCTTGGTTTTATGCTGTCTCTGAGCTATCTTAGTATCTCAAGTTGTGTGGGTCACAGGTTGCTTCTCATTGAGTGAGGCTTAGGTCAAGTCACACATAGGTTGGTTACTCTTGCAAAATCTGTACAACCACTACAATGAGATGATCGTATGTGGTGTGTGGTCTGTGATGTGTGTGTGTGTTGTGTGTGTGTGTGTGTGTGTGTGTGTGTGTTCCTTCAATTATTTATGTTGTAGATTATATTTCATTATATCTTTTTATGGAACAATGCCTTCATCTCTGGAATCAAGCTGACTCTATCATGGTAGATGACCGTTTTGATAAATTCTTAAATTTGGTTTGCAAGTGTTTTATTAAGTATTTTTATTTGATTTATTTACTTGTTAACTTTTTATTTTATATCCCTGTCACTGCCCCCCTCTGTGTCTCCCTTCAGAGGCTTCCTCCCTCATAACCCCTTCCCATTTCCTCTGAGAGAGTGGGGCCCCCTTAGGTATCACTACACACTCTTAAAACAACAAGCCTGAACTCTGTTATCCCAATGGCTCTTTCTACTTTCCTACCATTTCAACCTGTATTTTACAAACTCTCTAACTGTAGCCAATTTTCCAATTCTTTCTAACACAAAATAATTGAATAAATCTTCTGAATTTTATGCTTTCCCTCAAATCATTTTTCAAAATGGTATACATGAAGACTATGAAGCAAAACCAGAAAACCTCCTCTGGGAGCAAGGCAGGAGACCACCCAGTGTCAGTAGCTATAATTTTGCCAACCTTAAAAAACATTACCAAACAACCAAAAGCTGCCATGTCCTTTACTACATTAGAATCTGAGTTACCTATTATTCCTAGGCCACCTTGACTGCAACCTGTAGGCTTAGATTTTTAAAGACCTACCTTATTTAGGGTTCTTAGATGCTTCAACCACCCTCCTAGCCCACTGACCAGAGGTTGGGGAGAGAGAAGTTTAATAGGAAAGGGGATTTATGGATCTCTTTAGAATTAATTCTGTTGAAAGATTCCTCTCTTCCTTGTCAGGATACCAGAAGTCCAGTCTGATAGCAAACATCAAACAGAAATCAGTAGTGGTAGCTTGATCCAACAAAAAAAGCAAGGCCCTGGCAAAGTGTCATGAGTAGCAGAAGCAGCCAAAAGCAGCTGAAATATCATGAGAAATTCTTTGATGCATTTCCTTCTACAATGTAAAGACCAGTGAAGACAAGTGTTCCACAGCATATCAAAGCAATAGTGATCTCTCACTATTTGTGGGGTTCTACTTACATTCTAAACATCACATACCTTCTAATGTGTGTGCTTTCAGCAAAAAATCATATGCACTTTCACAAAACAGCTTACAAAAAAAATTATGTTACCCAATTATGTCATAAATAAACCAGAAAATTTCACTTTCTTTATTATGCTGATGTCTATTCCTTACATCACTAATGTCTACATGATTGTATCCTGACAAAGAGTTTAGTTTTATCAAAGGTCTTTTCTGCAACTAATCAGATTATCATGTGAATTTCTTTCTCTACCAGTTTTTTAAAATATGGTTGATTACATTTACTGATATTTATATATTGAATCATCCCTGTACCGTTTGTATGAAACCTTCTTGTCCATTGTGATATTTTTGATGGGTTCTTTTATTCAGTTTGCAAATGTTTTACTGAGTAGTTTTGCATTGATATTCATAATGGGAAAATGGTTTGTAATTCTCTGTCTTTTTTGAGTCTTTATGTGCCTTGGGTATCTGGATGACTGTGACCTCATAACATGAAATGGACAATGTTCCTTCTCTTTCGGTTTTGCAGAAAAATCTGTAGAGCATTGATGTTAATTTGTTGAGCATCTCATAAAATTTTGTGCTAAAACATGGCCCAAGGTAGTTTGGTTGAGAGATTTTAAAGACTGCTTATATTGCACTAGAGGGTATAGGACATTTTAATTGTTTATCTGGTATTAAATTAACTTTGATAAGTGATAAATATGGAAAATTTATTCATTTCCTTCAGATTTTCCAATTTGGTGTATTACAATTTTTAAATATTTAAAACCATATTTTCTTATGGTTTTATCAGTTTGCTTAATGTCTGTTATGTCTTTCCTATGTTTTCTGATTTTGATAATTTTGAAATTTTTTTCTCTAGCTTTTAGTTAGTTTGTATAAGAGTTTGTTTGTCTTATTGATTTTTCTCAAAGAACCAGTCTTCATTTCATTGATTATTTCTATTGTCCTCTTTGTTTCTCTTTTAATGTTTTCAGCCCCCAATTTGAATATTTACTTTCTTCTACACTTCTCTCTTGTGCTTATGTCTTTTTATTCTAGAGCTTTTGGGTATGCTGTTAAGTAGCCAGTATAATATTTTTCCTGTTTTTTTTTTTTGTTTGTTTGTTTAATGTAACCCCTTAATATTATAAATATTCCTTTTAGCAATACTTTTATTCTGTCCTATACATTTGTGTATGCAATGTATTCATTTTCCCCTAATTCTAGAAAGTCTGTAACCTCTTTCTTTGTCTTGAGCTTGACCCATTTTTCATTCAGTTTTCATGAATTTGTAAGGTCTCTAGTGTCTCTGTTTTCATTGATATCCAGGCTTAGTTTGTGATGGTTGATAGAGGGCTGAGAGGTTTTTCAATTTTCTTATATCTGTAGAGATATGCACTGTGTCTTTGTGCATGGTCAATTTTAGAGGAAATCCCATGTTGTGCTGAGAAAAAAGTATTTTATGTAAATATCTGTTATTTTCCTTTGGTTTTCAATGTTAATTTGATGCAGCATTTCTGTGTTTAGTGTTTTCCTGAATGACATGTCAGTTAAGGAATGGTATTGAAAGAAGGATGTTAAGAAATACAAATGCTGAGAAGTGAAGTGTCATCTTGATGGATTTTTCCTTTGATGAGTATAGTTTCCTTTGCCAATTGTTTTTACTAATTTTAGTTTGAAATCTATTTAATTTGATATTAAAATGGCTATCCCAGTTTGCTTTTTAACTCCATTTACTTAGTATGTCTTTTTACAACCCATTGCTTGAGGTAACATCTATGCCTAAAATATAGGTATATGCTTCTTCAATCCACTAGAAGGATGGATCCTGTTTTTACATCCACTCTGCTGTGTCTTTTTATTGGAGAATTGAGATCACTGATAACAAAAGATATAAATGACCAATGAATGTTGATTCCTTTTTTATTTTTCTTGTATTTTCTTTAGATTTTGGTGGTAGATATGGTAGCTGTGGGTTTGTGGTTGTGATTGTGTCTGTGTGTATGTGTTTCCCTTATTTCATATTTACAGGTTTGAGATTATTTCTTGTGTTATCATGGGTGCAGTCAATCTCCTTACAGTAAAGTTTTCATTCTAGCATCTTCCACATAAGTAGTTGTGTGTGTGTGTGTGTGTGTGTGTGTGTGTGTGAGAGAGAGAGAGAGAGAGAGAGAGAGAGAGAGAGAGAGAGAGATTGTTTTTAATTTGTTGTAGAATGTTGCACTTTATCCATTTATGGTGATTGAAAGTTTTGCAAGATATAATAATCTTATCTTGTATCTATAGTCTTTTTGAGTATGTAGCATACCTATGCTGTCCCTTCTGAATTTTAGAATCTGAAAATCATATGTAATACAAATATATCTGACTTTTTATGTTACAAGTTCTTTTTATTGCAGCTTTTACCATCTTTTTGTTCTGCATGTTTAGTACTTGGTTACTATGTGCCAAATGGATTTCTTTGCTGATACACTCTGTTTAATGGTTTCTGTACTTCTTGTATCTTTTCCTTTCCAGAATTTTTATCAGTTTATATTTTCTTTATTCTTTTTCAAAAGGAATTTATTCATTTCCTCAAGGTATTTGTTTATATTGTTCTGTATTTCTTTAATGGGATTATTCATTCTATTTTACTTGGTTTTAATATATTTTTCTTCTGATTCAGCTGTGTTGGAATATATGGGAGCTGCTTTTGCAAGCTAGCTAGGTCCTAGGGAAGCCATATTGCTTTGGTTATTATTTGATGGTGTTCTTACAATGGGGTCTAAGCATACTGGTTTGAGGGTACAGTTCTGGTTAGGTTTTTGTGGGGAAATATTGAGGGTGTTTTCTTCCTTGGTTTTTATTTTCAGACTTTTAGAGACTGTGATGGCTATATGCAGCCTGTTTTCATTGTCTGCTTAACTAGTGTGTTCACAGCAAATACCTGCTGCTGTAGAAGGCTTAGATGCAGTGAGAAGAAAAAATTTTTATGATACAATGGTCTATGGAAGTCATAAAGGACCTAGGCAAGGGTGAAGGACAGCTGTTGGATTGGGTCTAGGGTAACAGAGTGAGCAGAAGGCCTGTGGTCAGCCTTCCAAGATTTCTGGCAAGCCTGGTCTCTGTTTAACAGAGTGTATCTGCTCTAGTTTGGGGCTTGGATATAGTGATGATTTTGGGGAGGGAAGTTAGGTGGGGATTGTTTGTGGGACCTACCAGAGATGTGGGCACAGGGAAAGTTATCTGTTGCATCACTAGGGATGAAACAGTGGAATTTGAGAGAGAAAGAGACAGAGAGAGAGAGACAGACAGAGAGAGAGAGAGAGAGAAAGACTGCCAGTAGACTTTCTGGTTTCCTACCAGGCTTGGCTTGTGGTTGATCAGGAGGTTTCTGCTTGAGTTAAGGGCTGGGATACAGCAACATGTGTGGGAAAGGGAGGTTAGGTTGCAATGATCTGTGGTTCCACAGAGGCTGTGGGAAGAGAAGGATGAAGTTGGTGATCTGCTGTAGCACTAGGGATTAGACTTTGTGTCTAGTGGAAAAGAACGTGAGGGTAGGATTTGCCTAGTTTCAATTTTCCTAAAGTTCTATGGAAATGAACTTTATTTACTTGCACAAATTATTCTCAATGCAGAATGTATAAGTACATTCTTGTGCATATATGACTATACTCAAGTTAATAAACATATTAATCATTCTAAAATATTTTTATATGACAATTTGTTAACAGAAATCTTTTCATCCTAGTCTTCACAACAGACTCTTAGAAAACTATTTGTCTGCTTACTGAGCAGCAAATTGACTTTATTCACCTTTGCCATTCTGACCCTATCACCAGTATCCCTTTTCTATTATGACTTTTATTATACAGAAAATTCTTGAATACTCTCCTGAGGATTGAGTAGTGCATCAAGTCTATAGCTGTCTGATGTTCCATTTCTTCGCATTTTTTCCATCTAAAATCTCTGCTTCATAAGGACTTTCCTCTTTCACTTAAGATACTCAATTCAACGTTTTTCTACTTGAAATGAGATTGTCATTTAGATTGGTTTCCCCAAATATGATTTCATCATATATCACACAATATAGGAAGCAGGAATTTTAGAGCTATTTGTCAACTTCTAGGATTGCTATTGCTTCTGATAATTTGAATGAAAATGATATCCATAGGCTTACATATTTGAAAGGTTATTTCCCAGACATGGCAACAAGAAGGCAAATTATAGAACATACAGTCTTTCAGAGGAAGTATATCACTGGGAGTGGAGTTGAAGACTTTATACCTTTATACCAGTTCCACTTTACTTTTTGTTTCCTGACCATGGAAGTAAATCAGACCTTTTCCTTTTCTGCTCAAACTGCCTATTGCTATGCTTTCCCCTCTGTTGTAGACTGTCCCTCAGGAAACATAGGCCAAAAATAGACTCTTTCAGCTCTAAGGGTTTTTTGTTTGTTTGGTTGGTTGGTTGGTTGTTTTTTGTTTGTTTTGTTTTGTTTTTGTCATGATATTTTATCCTAGTACCAGAAAGTATCTAATACAGGGTTGGTACCAGTGAATGGGCTGTCATAAGTATACTGGCTTTGTTTTAAGAGATGTGAAAGACTTTGGAATTTGAGACTGGAAAATAAATTAAATAGTAAAAATAAAACTTAGTGGGTCATTCTGTTGGAGGCACAGAAAATAGGAATGCTCAAAGGAATGAGCACTCTGGATGCCAAGTTTATGAGATTCCAGAAGGAAACAAAATATCTAACAACTTGTCTAGAGGCCATTGTGATTGTTTTCACATAATCTGAATACCTTCTGCCTATGACCAAGAACATGCCTGACATTAAATTTAAGAGTAATTCACTAAAGCCAAGTGATGGTGGCATATGCTTTTAATTCCAGTACTTGGGAGGCAGACGCAGGCAGATCTCTGAGTATGAGACCAAGTGGTCTACAGAGTGAATTACAGGATAGCCAGAGCTATACAGAGAAACCCTGTCTCAAAACAGCAACACCAATAACAAAACAACAACAACAACAAAAATAAGGCACTGATTCTTTAACATAAACAATTTCAAGACCTAATAATAATGAGTATGTGGTTATTAATTATAACTCTTCACAGTTCTATACCACAAAAGAACAAGGGGATAGACAGAAAACTAAAATTTAGGGAGATGAAGTATAGTAGGATGTTTAACATCACAGTCAAGGTGTGCAGTGAAAGAAAGGTTGTCAAAGAGCTTAGTATCATTAAGTAGAGACCACCTCCTCTGCACTGAAACAATGATAATGGTGCCAACAGAGCAAGACCCCAATTATTTAAGCTTTGACTTAGGAAAGCCAAAAGTCCAAGGTAGGTGGTGGTGGTGATGCTGGTGCTGGTAGTGGTGCTGGTGGTGGTGCTGGTGCTGGTGCTGATTGTGATTGTGGTGATGCTTGTTTTTGTTCTTGTTTCTGTTTTCGTTGCCATTGTTGTCCTCCTCCACCTCCACCACCTCTTACTCCTCTTCTTTCTCCGTCTCCTGTTCTTCCTCCTCTTTTCTTCTTTTTGTTTTTTGTTTTTTTCTTCTAGAAAGGAAATGCATACAAAACAGTACAAAACTATAAAAATATACAAAAAAAAATTTGTAGATGATGGTCCTACCCAAGTTGGTAGTGTCAACAGTGTGGCACTACCTCTGTATATATGGGAGAATATTCAAGAGTAATGGCATCATGTTTTTTGTTTTTCTTCTCAGGCTTCAGAGAACCACTTAAACCAGGTAATATATGGCAGGGGAGACCCCTTGTGTGATGGTGTGAATGGGGAGTGTTCCTAAGAGGGCATTGTGAGAATCTATATAGTTAAAGCTTGATTTACTGTGTAGAGCTCAAGATTGAAGAGACTAGCTCTCTAAGCTATTAACCAATGAAAGTTGCATGCAAGTGTACAACCAGTCCAACAAAGAGATGTACATTGATTTCAGCAAAGATGGAGGAGCAGAGCTTTTTAAGCCCTTTGGAACTGAAGTCTTAGATCTTGAAGATTGGCTGTCGAGTTTCATGACTTCAACTTGTCCTCCTGTGTTTTAGTCTTATTTTGGTCCAGTATTACCCCCATTGAACTCACATCTCTTGATTTGGGAAAAAGAATGTATATGTTGTGTTAGTATATAATGGAAACATGTAATGGACTGTTTTACAGGGATCACAGGCTACAAAGTGTACTGAACTATATACTAACAACTTATATCAAGTTTTTGTCAGAATTGTAGGTTGTCCATTTGTATTTCTTTGAATAACATTATTATAAAAATCATTATAAGAATGACAAAACTGTTATATTCAGTGAACTGCAGTATATACTTAACCTGAGAAGATAGATATCTTTCTAAGACACTGTAATGTTAATATTGATGATTTACATTAATAATTAATAACTCACCAATGCTGCTCTTATGTCTAGATTGTACAGTATAATTGAAAATCTAAACATCCTAGGGCAAAATAAAATCATTAAATAAAGATTGTAGTCAAAGAAAAAATATTTGTATGAATAATTTTGATACTGATATGAAATGGAGATGTTACCTCACAAAAATAATAGATTGTTGGAGTAGAGACTCTTAATGCATCCTTGAGAATGAGGAGATGTGTGGGCATGTATATGTGTTTGTGGGGGGTGGATGGGTGGGTGTGTCTGTGCCTGTGTGTCTGTGCATGCTCAATGGTCATGTTTGCATGTGTTATGCACCACAGTCCACATGTGTATCTTATATGACAATCAATAGGAGATGATTCTCTTCTAAAAATAAAGTATTAGTCTCACCTCATAAGACATAGTTACAGGCAATTTTACCATCATTTATTTGTTTTGATACAAAAAAAATTTGCAGGTGTTGAACTTAGTATGTATATATTTGAATTATTTAAAATATAAATATTTTCTAGTGTATTTTATTTTGTCACCTAGCAAAACTTAGTAATTCACAGAGGTTAATGTCCTTTGGTCAAATAAAATACTAAGAAAGACAATATTCATAACATATAATGTTTGATTTTTACTGAATAAGGTAAATCCTGTGATTTATCGTACAGTAAACAATTATTCTGATAGTTTTTTTTTAATTAAAGTTATTTTCATAGTGTACTTTCCTGCATCTTTGCATTCATGACACCTGACAGCTGATTTGTAAGTTTGTGTTGCATTTGGATGGTGTGCTCTCCTCTAGGAGATGACAGATATTGGAACCTCTTGCAACAGATGGAAGGCACCCATGGATGGTTTTCTCTTCTTGGAGAATTGACAAATTAATAGAAGGTTTTGGTTCTGAGATTGAAATTGTTTTTGCTAGCACCATTGCAGAATTTGTGGATGACAGCTGCTGTCTTTCCATACTTCAGAACCGTATTGACATCCAAGTCCTCTGGACTCTTTTTCTATACTCTAAAAGCAAATCACTACAGTGAATTCTGGACAATCTACATGCTTTTTCTTAAGTTTAAGGGTTTTTAAGGTTATTTTTTAAGCTAAAGAGAAATTATGTGTGCAGTTAAGGAGTGCATATTGGGGATGAATGAAACATATATGGGAATTCAACATCAACATTCTAAATACACATTATACACAAACATTCTCATCAGTGTAAGTGCTTGGGACAAACAGTAAAATCTCAAGCAAGTGATACCTGCCTCATTAATATTCCTAATTTTGGATAGATAATTGGAGATGGCATTATTTTCTACCATTTTTTCTTCCTTACAATAGTTTTTGAACAGAAGAATATTTTTATAGACTATTATATATCCTTATTTAATTTATAAAATTTTCTAACTCTGTAATTGTGTCCTGATTCTCCTCTTTTGCTACTCTGTTTTTTGTTTCAAATCAAAGTGTAATTCACAATAGTTATCTTAGTTGCAAAATAAAGTCTTTTTAAATTAAATATGCAATTTAAATAATTTGAGCCAATGTTTTTGCCTCATATTCTGCAATGTTCCCTGATCCTTAGGCTCAGAAGTGTTTTGTAGATATATCTACTGGGTCTAGGCTCCACAAGTCTGCATTTTAATTCATTGTGGTTATCAATAGTGCTCTACATATATTATAAAATGCAGTTACTTTGATGAGGATTGAAAATTACATTTACCTGTGGATCTACAGATCAATGTTTTGAATATTGTTAGGGGTTATGCTAGATCAGAAAAGTAGTAATTAGAGATTATCTTCCAATATCCATGACTTCATTAGCATTTAATAGTTAGCTAGATCTCCAGTACCAATCAATGTTTTTCATCTTATTGAGTGGGTCTTAAATCCAATTGGAGAAGAGTTTCTTACTATAAAGATATTCAGGTCACTATTTCACCCAGAGGATGATCATTCCATGCTGGGCACTGATGTGGTTCATTGGCTTCATAGCTAGGTCAACCCTTCTGTTGCCTCCTTCTGTTGGAAACTTGCATGGCACCCTCTGTTGCTATGAGAGCTACAACTCAGGGAGAAAATTTCAGTTCAGTTGTACCAATTGAGGAGTCAAAATGTACACAGAAAATTCTACAAGGGTTCAATCTAACAGAAAGAAATATAGGCAGCAGAGGATGCTGGGAACAGGATCAGTAGTTTTCTCCAGGAAAGACCACACTAATTGGTTATATAATATCAAATAGTCCCCAAAACATATATAAATTAATATACAGACTAAGCAAGTTGTATATAGAAATATATATGCATTGACACATACATATATGCACGCAATCACAATTAATGAGGATAGAGACTATGGACTTTAAAGAAAGTATGAAGGGGTAAATGACAGGGATTGATGGAGGAAAGTGAAGGAAAGATTTAATAAGTGTATTGTTATCTTAATAAGTAAAATAAAACCAAAAACTTAAACAAGTACATTAATTGCTATTCTGTTACCAACACAAATTCTATGCATTTATTCTATATACAAAATACTAGGAACAAATTTACATTACATTTTTCTGTATCTTTCTTATCAGATTTTTGAATCTAGAACTTTGATTTTTGCCATTGTTTCCTTGTTTGCCACCCCAAGTAATAACATGTTAGACTTTAAATTATTTAAATTTATAGAACATACTAAATTATAGGTAGTTGTTTATTAAATAAGAAGGAACACAAATGTCATCATGAAATATAAATGAGGAAAAAGAAAGCTTAAAAGCATTCATCTTGACAAAATATTATTTCTTAAATCAGAAGTGTAAATATTCTTTTACCAACATGTACCTGTGGTAAAAATAAATGTGGTCTCATGTAAATGCTAATTAAGAATCTACAGATTAATAAGCAGGTAATGATTATTTACATGAACTTTGGAGAATTGGGGGCCTTCGACTGTCAGAACAGAATTTCTTATCTGCATAAGACCATGGGGGATTGATTACAGCTATACTTCACTACACTGATTGCTTTTTTCTTTTAGATTTCATTTCAGTAATAAGTTATTTGAAGATACCTCTCTATTGGAGCAAAACATAAGATTCAAAATATTTATCTCACTGATACTGTAACAGCAATCTTTATTAAAACTAATAACATTATTTTGCCTCAATTTCTTTACGATTAATTTAAAAAATACTAGTCAAATTCAGTTTATTTATGTTTTCCAGTTACACTTATCAATTGCCTTACAGCAAATTACAAAATTGAAGAGTATAATTTTCTAAAGCTGCTAAGATAAAATAAAAATGATACCAGAAAATATTCTTCTGTTAAATTATAAAAGTGGGTGAAAGAGGTCTAATATAAAGCATACGATTTTACAAACTAGGTAGGTAATTTACATAGATCTCATATATCTTGAATATTTTTGAGTTCACAGACCAGTAGAATAATAAGTTCTTAAAAAGATAGTATGTTAGATTATTATGTGGAGAACTTTTGACAGTGATAAAAACCAAGACAAATCGTTGTCTATTGTGACGCAAATGATAACACTATAATTTAACAGTAGCACTTATTATTAAATATATATGCATTTAAAATATTGAAACTAAAAACAAATAGTATGTATCACTTACAACTTGCCAAATTACAATGGAAGTACACATAAATAAGTCCAATTTTGATGTATTAGATGATCCCTTTGACAGTTCAATCAGTCTAATATTTGTATGAACTGACAATAAATAAAACATCAATAATAACAATATAATATCAACAGTAAACCTCAAACATTTTATGTCATGTGAAATCCATAGTCATTGAGAGTACAAACAGGCATAGGAGAACATTTTGAGACAATGTCATACTCTCTGTATTTGTCTTTATAGTAATCCCAAAGCTGTATATATTTATCAGAACTTATCAATCACTCTTTTGTCAAAAAGTAAAACTATTTTAATGATTTCAAACTTAATCTAAAAAATAACATTCAATAACAAATAATAAAGCTAGTATGCTATCAAGCATAAAGAAGAATGAAGAATCTATGTCTTATCTAGCTGTGTGTATCAGCTAATGTCTATCAAGGACCCTGTACATAGGAAAGTAGCTAATATTTTGTGAGTAAATATATGGTTAATACAATTAAGATTAGAGCCTGATTATATAGCATAATCTGCTGTTATACAGTGAAAGAAATATAATTTTTAAATTGTTAAATCTGCAGTTAAAAATGTTTGTTAAAGTTATAAGTTAAGGCAAATGCTTAACTCTAAAACCAATAAGAAACTCTGTTTCTTTTGTGATTTGTTTCTTTAGGTTATATATATTCTTTAATTTAATTGTATTGTAATGTCTAGGCAAGTAGGAAATCCTATTAATTTACATTCTTTAAAAGATGAGTAATTGAATGTAAATTTTCATTTGTCCAGGAATTGTAATATGGTTAAACACTGTTAATATTACTATAATACTTTCATAAAACTGATCAAACTGGGTTTATTAACATCAACATAATTATATTACAGACACCTCATTTAGTGCCTTTTCCACTGTGGGGATATTTTTTATTATCAAGGCAGTGAGGGGAAGGACTTTTACTAATTTATTCCATATTTTATTTCCAAGATAAGGTACTAAACCTATTGAACCATAGACCTTTGGTGAATTGATCTCTTCACTTATGGCATTTACTGCTCTGGTAAATTAGGTGTACATAATAACCAGCTGTCGACCTCCAGATGCAGGAGAGTCAAGCTGCATAAATCCCAGCCTTTCAGACACACACATTGCTAGGTTTTATCTATGAACTTACTATATTGCAGCCATAAATAATTTCATGCTGGGGAAACTAATTTCATGCTATCTTTTCTTTCAGTTATTTATAAAAAAAAATGTTTGATAAAAGTTCAACCACAGTAACAATACTGTCAACATATTTAATATCAGATATTTTATATGACAGAAGTTTCACTTTTGAAACCTCTTCCACTATGAAGAAATAATGTTCAAAGAATATATTTTCCTAATAAAATTATAAGTAACCTATGCAGAGCATTTTCTGAAAATTAGTGATTCTGGTATTATATTTATTTGTACAGCTCTTTTAAAAAAAAATGAAAGAAGGATGAAAAAAGTCAGGTATTCTAGACCCTACCTTAATTGATAACAAAAATAGATGATGTGAATAAATGTACAGAATGAACTGAACAACTATTTTAAGGCTGAGATAACTCCTTTCTGTCTCACTGTCTCTTTCTTTTCTCTCTCACTCTCTCTCTCTCTCTCTCTCTCTCTCTTTCTCTCTCTCTCTCTCTTTCATAGACACACACACACACACACACACACTCACACACACATACTTTTGTAACTCAATAGAATAGAAGGAGGACTTACCTACACAAATCACTGATAATAAGTAAAAGACCAACCAAAAGCTGTTAAGTTTTCAATGGAAGGCCCAAGGTGGATATTGAAACTGTCTCTTCTGAAAATTTGATGGTATGATAATTACAACTAGAATGATCAATGCATAATAAAATCTGGCTGAAACTGTCAATGACTAATTGATTCTTCTAAGTTTAAAAGAATAAATGGAACATGAAACTATGTTGATAATTTCTCAAGGAGGCTTCACGACTGACAAACAATGATACAAAATTGAGTTTTATGCTTGTATTTTTAGATTTTATTTCCCCCTTTTATTTATAATATACTTTTCTCATATAGTATATCCAGATTATGGATTCCCTTCTCCCTGCTTCTCTAAGTTCCTTCAACTCTCCACCAATTCATGTTAACTCTATGTCTCTCGTTAGGAGAAAGAAATAAAATCAAGATTCTGAGGGATAAAAATAAGATAAAAAATAAGTTGATCACATTAACACAACCGAACTTGACCAAGTAAACAGTCATTCTGTCTCTGTCTCTGTCTCTCTCTGTCTCTGTCTCTCTCTCTGTCTCTCTGTTTCTCTCTCTCTCTCTCATACACACACACACACACACACACACACACACACACACACAGGCAGAGAAAGAAATACCATAAAACACTAAATTTGAAGCCCGAATACATATGCAGTGAAGCTGATACATGCCCATACAGGACCTGTTCATGCTGACTCAGTCTCTGAGTTCATATGTTCTTTAGCCACATTGATATAGAGGGCCTTGTGTTCTTAGTATTCACTCATCACCTCCGACACTTACAGTCTTTGTACCTCTTCTTCCATTAGTTGTAAAAGCTATTGCTTCCTTGATTTGTTTATAAATCCTTTTGTAATTTTTATATAGGAGGGATATTGATTTATATGCATTTATTGGGTATCCAGATATTTTGCTGAAAAAGTTTACCAGCTGTAGAAATTTTCTGGTAGAAGTTTTAGGGTCACTTATGCATACTATTCTATGTCTTCAAATTTGATTTCTTGCTTTTGACTCTATATAGCATTGATCTGTTTAAGTTGTCTTATTACTCTAAGACTTTAAGAATTATACTGAATATATGTGGGGATAGTAGGCAACTTGTTCCTGATTTTAGTAGAAATGTTTTGAAATTCTCTTCATTTAATTTGATATTAGTTATGGACTTGCTGTGATAAACTGCCTTTATTACATTGAGTCGTGTCCTTTGTATCATTAATCTCTCTAGAACTTTTATTTAGGAAAATTAGACATTTTCAAAAACCATTTCTGCATCTAATGAGATGATTATGTGTATTTTGTCCTATAGTTTGACTTTTGGTGAATTACAGTTATTAATTTACATATCCCTGAATCCCTAGGATGTATAATGTTTGTCAATGCTCAGGAGACAATGGGATCAGGGAGAATGAATACAATAAATAAAAAAAACTACAAACTCATGGAATAGTCAACCTTATTTGGAGCATTAGAAAGTTTATAATCTGAGGGTTAAAAAAAATCAAGAATAATATTCTCATAATTTTTTGCTTTGATTAGAGATTAGAGATAAAAATGACAACTTAAACATAATAAAGGCAGTTTACAACAAGCACAAGGTCAATATCAACTTAGAAACACAGCACTTGCACTAAGGTCAGAAACTAGAGCAAGTTGTCCACTCTCTCCTTATCTATTGAAGCTATATGTGATCAAAAGAACAATCTGTACATATCAAAACATTTATGTTTTTGACAGGCCAAAAGAACACAGTAAGAAGTAATCAAACTGAGGACTGAAATAATAAAGTAGGAACGACAATAACAAAAATAACAAAAATACGATACAAATAATTAGTAAAAACAATGAGTTATTTCTTTGAGAAAATTAATGGGTAAATCCTTATCCAAATTAACTAAAAAGACTTTTTGCATGACAAATCACGTTTTTCCACAGAGCCATACAAAAAATGCTTTAAACACTTAATTGAATATCAACTACAGACAAAAATGAAAAATGTGACATAAACTCTCTCCTATCTGCTGTGCCTTAGAGATAAACAAAAGCAATTCCAAGAACAATTTCATGTGTTAAAGAAGAAACTGACATCACAAGACTCTTGTTTTGCTTTTTTGGAGTGTTCTCATCATTCACTAAGAATTCTTCTTATAGAACCATGAGGACCATGTTCCTGCAATAGTAGACCATCCTTCAGATGTGATTTTGGATTTGGTTAGCAAGGATTTTATTGAGAATGTTTTAATTTACGTTCATAATGGAAATTGTTCTATAATTTTTTTCTCCTTGTTGTGCCTTTACATGTTTTGATACAAGGGTAACTGTAGCCTCATAAAATGAGATGGGCTTTGTGCCTTGATTCTATTTTGTGGAGTAATTTCAGCAATATTAACATTAACTCTTCTTTAAAACCTTTGTAGAATTCAGGAAAACAAAATCTGTCCCTGGGTTTGTTAGCTTTTTTTTTCCTTCTGTTTTTGATTGGAAAACTTTTAATTGGGGATTATAACCCTGTTTAACTTTGGCAAATAATATATAAAGAAAAAAATTGTCATTTAAAAAAATTCCAATTTGGTGGAGTACAATTCCCCACCCTCATCCCCACCAGACATCACCACTCCCTAGGTTCTCATGTCTCTTGAGGGTTAGGGACATCTTCTCACATTGAGTCCAGACCTAGGAGTCATCTGCTGTATATGTGTTGGGGACTCCATATCAGCTGATGTATGCTGAATGGATGGTGGTCCAGTTTCTGATTAATTTTGGGGGTCTAGGTTAATTGTGACTGCTGGTCTTACTATAGGGTCACCCCCTCCTCAGCTTCTTCCAGCTTTTCCGTAATTCAAGCAGCTTCTGTCCATTGGTTGGGTGTAAATATCTGCATTTGACACTTCCCATTGCTTATTTGACCTATTGAGGACAGTCATGCTAGGCTCCTGTTTGTAAACATACCATAGTATCAGTAATAGTGTCAGGACTTGGGGCCTCCCCTTGAGCTGGATTCCATTTTGCACCTGTTATTAGACCTCCTTTTTATCAGGGTCTTCACCATTTTTGTCCCTGCAGGCTTTTCAGACAAGATGGCAACCCCATCCCTCCACATGATGCTCTATCTTTCTACTAGAGGTAGACTCTACTAGTTCCCTCTCCCCACTGAAGGACATTTTATTTAAGGTCCCTCCCTACCTTTCAAACCTTCTGTTTGTTAACCTTCTTGAATCCTGTGGATTGTATCCTGGGTATTCTGTTTTGTTTTGTTTTGTTTTGGCTAATATCCACATTTCTTAATAACTTTTTCATTCAGCAATGAGTTTTTCTGTTTGCATGAGTTGGTAAGTTTCCTGGTTTTTTTCTTTTTTTTCTTTTTTCTTGTTGGTATCCAGCTTAGTTCATGGTAATCAGAGAAGATACAGGGTATTATTTCAATCTTCTCTTATCTGTTTACACTTGCTTTCTGTCCTACTATTTCTTCTATTTTGGAGAACGTTCCATACACTGTTATAAAATTTATATTCTTTTTTATTTGAATAAAAGAATCTGTTAGGGCTGAGATTGGGTGGTTGGAATTAGAGGAGAGGGGGGATTGGTGATGAATCTGTAGTTAGCCCACTTGTGTCCCTGGCTAGTGTGGCTTGTGGGTTCTTAGGTAGTACCCACTAAACTTGCAGGCTGGGACAAAGCGATAAAAGCAAAAAGAAGTTCAGAATGAGAGTTCTGTGTAACACACTAGAGAAAGTGCTGGGCAATAGAATAGAGGCCATAGCAGATGTCCTGCTGCAGAGCAGATTAGACCAAGGGGCTGGTTTTGGAAGATTTGAGGGAGAGATGAACATCTGCAGTTAACATAAATGCTTCCTTGGCAGATTTCTTATGTTGGTATCTTTGACACTATAGAAGATCTGTGAATAAGTTATTATAAAAATAATAACGATAATAAAAATATTAGCAATGATCACTAATACCTAATATTTATATTTGAAATACAATTCTTAAATGAGAGCAAGTAAAATCCATTTTCAAATCAAAAGGAAAAAAAGGTTATTAAAACATGGTAAAACATTATCTCTTTGTAAACTGTTAATGCATGTAACATGGGCCATGGGCAAATTAGTTTTAAAAGACAGCTATGTCCTTTCACCACACCATGGTCTAATTTCTCTATATGTGTGTCATCTCACTAACTTATTAATGAGATATGAAGATGAAACTCAACTATACAAACAAGCAGAACATTAGAGTTGGGTTTATTCCCATCTCAAAACAACTATAAAACAAAAGCAACAACAACAACAAAAAATTTTCATAAAAGAAATAAACCTGAAACTTTACATTTCGGAAATTTCTCCACATGTCATTGTTAATTTGAAAGTTATAGTAAATTTATCTTGAAATCTCAAGACTAATTGCTAAAACGATAAATGCTGATTATGTCAATGAGTCTAGTGAGAGACCAAAAGCCAGTGATCAAAATATTATTCAATAAAATAAAATTCAGATGATGGATTAAAATATTCCAAACATCACAATAGTCACTATACTAAATATATAAGAGTATAAAGCTTCTGTCTTACACACATACTCTACAATTTCAAGAAGAGTAAGTGTGTAAAAGTGTAAAAAGTAGTTGATATTTGAATATATTCTATTTTCTTTACTTTAAAATGAACAGTATTGCCTATTTCTATGTAGAGAGGATAGATTTTTCCAGGAATATAGAAATAAATGATACACCTTGAGCAACAAAATAAAAAGGAGACAACAAAATTGAATAAAGATGATTTTTATGGATGTCTGAAACAGAATAATGAGACATGAAGAGTAAATGGAGATTACTAAGGGCAAAGAACACCTCAAATAAAAGAAGAAAAGGAATTATGGATAGGGAAGAAATGGGAGGGCCTGGGGAAGGAATGGAGCATAGGATGTGGAGGAACAAGAGAGAGGGAAGAACACAGTATGTGAGTAAGCAATAGATGGGGAGGAGCAAGAAATCATACCCGAAATATATGTGCATAGATGTGATGTTTTCTCTTCAATATTCTCTATAGCATTCACATTGTAATATATATTACTTTTTAAAGAGGAAAAATACCTTTTGGAAGAGTGCCATGAGTTGGTAATTGAGGAAAATGGGTAATAAACAGGCATGTGGACAATTTATTTATCATAACAGGAGTGAAGGCAGACTGTTCACCATCTGTGTTTAGAGTGAGTGTTATGAATTGGAGACTACATTGTTTTTTATTTCTTTACCTCAACGCAATAGTAAATAAGGTCATTGCCTGACATGAAAATACGGAAATTATACTTGGGAAATGTATAAGAAATATTTGTTTGTGTTTCCGTTTTACTATAGCTTATGGAAAAAGAAACTAGAGTTTTGTATTTCTTTTTTTTTTTAAGAGTTGTAATTTATTTAACATTTTTATTAGATATTCTATTTATTTACATTTCAAATCTTTTCCCTTTTCCCAGTTTCCTCTCCACAAATTTCCATCCCATCCTCCCTCTCCCTCATTCTGTGAGGGTGCTCCCCCACCCATCCATCCACTCTCTTCTCAACATTATGTGAGTTATTTATATCCTCCTTAAAGGCATCAATCATCTTCATGAGATTTTAGGTCAGAATCTTTCTTTCCAGGTGTGTTAGGGTATCCAGGGCTTGCTGTGATGGGAGAACTGGTTCTGATGAAGCCAAGTTACATTGGCTTTGGTTGCTCATGCTCTTGTAGTTGCCTCTCACCATCTGGCTATCTCTGGTTTGAACTGTCCCGGTTGTCTCTAACTGGAACCTGTCTCACATTGTAGGCAGGTAGAGCTTTGTTACCTGTGTTGTAGCAGGTCTCCTGGGAGGAAGGCAGTGCTTTCTCAGTTTAAGTGGGGTTCCTGTGTTCCTGCTTATGGCAGACCTACTAGGACACAGTAAGACTGTGGGAAGTTGGAGAGGGGCAGGAGCCCCTGATCTGCCCCTGGAGGAGTTGCATACTAAAAAGAAGATGTGTCTCTGGCAGGGTGGATTGGTCCAGTGTCCTGCATCAGCTGGACTACATAGGGGTTCCAGCTGACACAGGTATTTGTTGCAAGGATCTCACCTGTGTCCCTGCTTAGAGGGACCTGGGAAACAGGCTGTCACGGGGGTGTGAGTAAAGGGCAAGAATACACGATCTGCCTCTGGAAGAGTTTCTAGAATGTCCTCAGAGATGAAGGAAGATGTGTTTCTGGCAAGGGGATACATGCTGCTTCAGGTGGGCTCCATGTGAGTCCCGAATGGGGCAGGTACAATGGAATACTACTCAGCAATTAAAAGCAAGGACATCATGAATTTTACAGGCAAATGGATGGAACTAAAACATATCCAGAGTTAGGTAACCGAGACCCCAAAGGACATACATGGTATGTACTCATTGATAAGTGGGTATTAGCCAAAAAGTTCAGAATACCTATGATACAATTCACAGACCATATGAAGCTTAACAAGAAGGAAGGCCAACTTGTGGATGCTTCAATACCATTTAGAAGGGGGAACAAAATAATCACAGGAGACAAACGGGGGCTGGGACCTGGGTGGGAGAGTAGACGGGGAGGGAAATGGGTAGGGGAAGGGCAGGTATAGAGGGAGACAGGAGAGAAGCCCAGAGGGCCTAGAATGTGAATAGAAATTAGTGTAACAAGGTTATGTCTTCAACAAGTCATTTACAATTAAAGATATCATAAGCTGAACTAAATTTGATATATTTTAACTAACTTGATATTTTAAAGTTGTTCAAAAAACAGTTAGAATAAACTTTTGATGCAGTGGCTGACAAGGTACCAGCACTCAGAATTAGGGTAGAAATGAATACACACTGCTAAATATATCAAACTAATACTTGCTGACTACCTTGTTCAGTCTATGGTAATGTATAGTAATCATAAATCTAATCTTCATAAATCGAGGAATATATACTCTTATGAATTGAGAACATAACACAACAGCAGCACATGGAAAGAGCAGGCTTCATTAAGTGTGGCAATGTGTAACATGCATCACTCAAAAAGACAGTCTAGATTCAACTCCTTAATGAGAAATCTTTCCCCATAAGTTCATGTTCATGTGTATGTTTTGGCATGTATGTATGTTTGTGTGGGCATGTGCATATGGGTGTGTTTGCATGTACCTATGTGAGTGGGCACATTGTGTATTGGTGCAAGTCTGTGCATTCATATGAAGGCATGATTGATGCCTAAAGTCTGCAATACTTTCTTACATACTCAGTAAAGTAGTAAAGTAGTTTTGTTTTTTTTATCCTGTCTGTTCAAGGGAACTGAACTCTGGTCTTCAGTTTGTGCAGTAAGCACTTCAACTACTGAACAATCTCTCCAGCAATTATAATCTATTTTTTCCCTTTTTACCTTCTTGTTTTGTTTTTGTTGTTGTTTGTTTGTTTGTTTCACGTTTACTGACATCAATTATGTGATGCTAAGAACCACTTTATCTTGTACAAGTGAGTGCTCTTTTTTTTTTTTATTCTGACTTTGCTCATACCTGTGTTGTAACTATCGCAATGTCCTATACCAATGAGGTGCTCAAGTCCATGTGAAACACACATTCTGAATACTCTAGTTTTTTTTCAATAAATTATTTTATTTATTTACATATCAAATGTCTCCCTTCCCAACCCTCCTCCTCCCCTATGCCTCTAAGGGGGTGCTTCCCCACCTACCCACTCCCACTTCACCCCTATAACATCCCTCTTCTCTTAGGCATCAAGCCTCCATGGATCCAAATGTATCCCCTCCCACTGAGTCCAGACAAGGCAGTTCTCTGCTACATATGTAGTAGGCACCATGGACTAGCCTATGTCTGCTCTTTGGTTGGTAACTTACTCCCTGGTCCAGTTAGTTGATACTAGTTCATTCTATGGGGTTACAATCCCCTTCAGCTCCTTCGGTTCTTTCCCTAATTCTTCCATTTGGGTTCCAAGGCTCAATCCAATGGTTAGCTGTAACTGTCTGTATATGTCTCACTCAGGTGCTAATAGAAGCTCTCAGAAGATAGTCATGTCAGGCTTCTATCATCAAGCATGTCTTGTCCTCAAAAATAATGTAGTGGTGTGATGTCTGCAGATGGGATGAATCCCTAGGTCTCTGAATGGCCTTTGGTTCAGTCTCTGGTCCATGTTTTGTCTTTCCTTTGGGCAGAAACATTTCTGGGTTAAAAATTTGAGATAGGTGGGTGGCCTCATCACTCAACTGAGGACAGTGCCTATCTTCTGGAGGTGGTCTCTACTGGTTCTGTCTCCCCTTTGTTACATATTTCAGCCAAAATTGTCCCCTTGGGTCCTGGGTCTTTTAAGTGTCACAGTGAAACAGATGAGAAAATAGGTAAAAGAAGGATGGAGCACAAACCTCAGCTTATAGACAAAACTGTTACTTTAATCTCAACAACATATTTTGGTTCAAAAGATGTTGAAAGAATGATTCAGTTGTTATTTTGCTGCTAGTGATACATGCTGAATTATAGCATAGTAAGACCAGCACATTTTATTGAAGATGTTTTCTTTTTTCCAGTATATATTTTTGACTTCTTTGTCAAAGATCAAGTGTGCATAAGTGTGTGGTTTTATTTCTGGGTCTTAATTATATTCCTTTGGTCAACCTGTCTGTCTCTGTACCAATAGCATGCAGTTTTTATCACTATTGGTCTGTAGTAGAGATTGAGGTCACGAATGCTGAGTCCCCCAGCTGTTTTTCTATTGTTAAGAATTGTTTTTGCCATTCTGGGTTTATAAGGACTCTGAAAAGAAGATTATTAGCTTTCTGTTCTCATAGTGTTCTGACGTATATCTGGAAGAATAAATAATTAAAAGAACACTATTAAAAGTTAAAAATGTTATAGAACCTTGTGAGAATTGTATTACCTATAATTCACTCAATATTTAAATATAAATATTTTACATTTAAATATTTGTTTCATGGTAAAATATTTTCATATTAATTTTCTGTATGGTAATTATGGATTAAATTATTTTCCAAACTAGTTTGTATCTCTTAATTATACAAGTTATGATTTACACTTTTGGTAAAGAATGTAGAAATGATCTGATGCATTTTGCGTGGTGAAAAGAAATTGTATATTGTTCTTTAAATTTCTCATGGAGAATCTGAGTCAATAAGGCTGTTCTCCACTCAAAACAAACTTCTAGGAAATTTATTGAACAAAAATTTCCCTCAATAACTTTTTATTTTTATGGATTTTTTTTCTGTGTAGTTTATTTCTATGCCAGTCTGAATTTCACAAGCCATGATCCATATGTTAAAATAATACAAGACAGTATTGCCATAATCAGGGTGGTTAATTAGGTAGACTTTAATGGAAAGTCTTCTTAAAATACACACCCAAGGAAATTCTAGAACCCTATACTTTCAGAACTAGGTGGCCCCAAATATTCCACATGTGATAGACACAAAAGCACTGCTGTGCATTTTGATAATGTGTAGGTGTTTCATGCCTGTGCATTTTTTCTAGAATTGCCAAAATTTTATTACTTAGAATTCAAATGCCTTAAAGATCTAGAAGTTAGTAGTCTGAAATTTAGTTACCAGAGCCATGGTGCCTTCCTTTCATGTTCTCATTGTTGTTGACCAAGGCATTTCATGGTCTGTAGATATATCCCAACTTTCATCCTGATTATCAGACAGTATTATTCTCCTAGGTCTTCACATTTTAAGGATCCATGATTCACCAAAGAATGATACCCGTGACTAAAATAGTATGTAAATGCAAAGAGTGATATATTCTGAAGAATTACAGCATGCTGAGCTCTCTCATTACCAGGATAGAGAAACCCCGAAGTGAGCTCGCAGGTCCAATTTTAAAGCACATTAGGGAGTTCTGGGGTAGGTGGGCTTTTCTTACTCTATCCCTGGCCATTCCAGAACCATTACAGGGGGGTGTGGAGGCTGGAAACTTGCTGAGGAATCCTGGGCAAGGTAGAATTTGTCTTACTCTATCTCTAGTCAAGTGCTGAAGTGAAAAGAGGGAAACAGAGTTCAATCTGTAACTGACTGTGAAAAATCAATTGAGATAACTCACTGCCTTTGAACCAGCCTGTCTCATCCCTCTCATCATGATATCATATCATATAAGAAAGGCATTCCTGCTGAAGTGGGGAACCACTCTTTTCATCATGATCTTATTATATGAACCTAGAGAGAAGGGCAGGATATTAATACATCATATGCTTCTTTTATTCATTTTTTTTAAGCAGAATAACCTCAAACTGTGGTCTTCTTATTGAATTACCCTATGTCTGAGATTACAGGCAAATAGTCTCTCATTCAGCTATAATTACAGGAAGACATAGTTAAATCCATGACTGTATGAATACAGTTGGATTTATTTTACACTACTCCCTCAGTAATACCTCGAGGTAGCCAGACATCACACAGTATAAATGGCTCCCTCCTGAGTGGACTCACTACAAAACAAAAAGTAAAGGACAATCTTTGGGTTTTGGGCTTAGACTCTGGTACAATGTGTCTCCCTTCCCTATTGTATTAATCAAAGTTCTCATTAGTCCCAGCTGCTTTACTAGAATGAAATTTTTTATTTTGTTCTTCAAAGGTAAAAGTGACAGAAGTACTGAAACTCATTTTTAATCTAAATTACAATCAATTATACTAACCAAAAGTTAGCTTTCAGGATTCAGGTTCATAATGAGAATGTCTTTGATGAGTTATTGCAGATTTCTATTGAACAGTGCTATTGAGAGATACTAACAAATTCAATTGCAAACTACATCAAATGTAGACAATCGTTATAACCCTGAGTCAGCATTTCAAGCTATTCTTTATATTTATAATCAGTCAAATTGTGCTGTGGACCATTTCCTCTGAGTCTTGGGAAAGTTGCATAAAGAATTGAAAATGTTATGATTTAATCTTACATTTTCAAGTCAATGGCTAAGTTCTTTGAACTAACTTTTCTTGGCCATTGCAATGTACTAGTCCCAAGTTCACAAAAATAAGGCCAAAAAAGAAGTACAAGGCATAATTATGGTAGTAAATCCCTCTGCTTCCCAAATTCACTATTCTCAGAGGACATAAAGTAGAAGACTGCATTCACATATTGGTAGGTGATTAACAGGGGAAGTCACATCGTAGAGAAACTCTCATCCTGACACAGACTGTCATGC
Source organism: Rhynchomys soricoides (assembly GCA_019843965.1). NCBI lineage: Eukaryota > Metazoa > Chordata > Mammalia > Rodentia > Muridae > Rhynchomys > Rhynchomys soricoides. The sequence goes on along the minus strand of JADRCH010000344.1, from coordinate 1,046,033 downwards.
CTTTTCTGACATGTTTTTTCATTTAATATTTTTTATTGTCAGTATTCTAAACATTTAGCAAGGTATAAGCTCCATATTTCTAAATCAGGCATTTTTTTAAAGCAAAATATATTATTGCTTAGGTATCAATATAACTAAGGTAACTGAAAGCAGTAAAAATAGAATATTGGAGTGTTCCTTGCACTATGTATATATACCGATGCTGATTACTTCAGCAAACTGAAATTGAAAACAATCATTCCCTATGTTAAGTGATTCTTAATAGATGACTGGCTTTACTGTAGCTTGCTTGTGCAAGTATAACACATATATACCTAAACATGAGAATGTCCACACAGATCATTTTATAAAAAAACAAACCCATTTTCTTTTTGCTGTGAGCGGGTAAAATGAAAAATTTAGGTAGGGGATATATGTTAGAATCCATGCATCTTTTAAATCTTGATCTTTTTCTCTAATTGTACAGATCCCTCAGAACACAATTCACTCACAGACTCTGGTTCACTTACTTCTTTTTTTTTTTTTTTTTCCGTGTTATTCACTGAAAGCTTTTATTATTTTTCAGGTTTTGACAAAAAAGCTGTCAAAACAATTTATGGCTGAAAACTTTAAAGAATATGATTCTGTAACATGGAGATATTATTAAAAATTCACAGTCTAGTATCCATAAATAAAATTTTGTATTGTTTTTGTAATACAAGGACAGAAAGACTATTCTTAAAAATATGAAGCACATCCTCTTTTGTGTTTCTGTTTTGTCAACTTGACTAAAGAGTTATCTTAGAATAGGGAACCTCACTTGAAAAATTCCTATGAAAAATTGGCTTGTATGTAGCATATGGGTGTTTTGTTGATTATTTATATTGTAGTGTCCCGCACATTATGAGTGGAAATTTCCTTTCACTGGACAGGCTGTCTGAGTTGCATAATAAAGCAAACGGATAAAAGTCAGAAGAAGCAAACCATTAAGGACCATGTCTCCACGGCCATTGCTTCAGATCTTGCCTGCAGGATACTGTCTTGGGTTACCCTCCTGACTTACTTTATAGTGCACTAAGATATGAAAGTATAAATGAAACAAATTTAATTTTATGGTTATGGTGTTTTATCACAGAAATAGAAATGTTAACTAAGTCAAAGCTAAATATCAGGGAACAGAAATATTATCTTATGATGGGACTTAGCTGTATAGATTCTACTGGGCAACAGGCTTAGAATATACTCTACAAATCATAAAACTTTACTAAGAGTGGTATTGTTGAATTATTGGCATCTGGGGCTGTTATTTTATAATTCCAAAAAGTGTGTGAGTGTATGTGTGTGTGTGTGTGTGTGTGTGTGTGTGTGTGTGTGCGTGTTTTAACTATATAATCAATGTGGGTAATTGTCTTTAGGTCTCCCTTTAAAAAATTTAAAAATCTAATTTAGTACCCTGACATTACAACTTCCAAAGTGATTTCTACTTCCGCATTAAGGTCATGTGTCAGGTTTTGATTTGTAACTGTGAAAATAAGCAACACATTCAGCCAACAATTCAGGTTCCTCAGTATTCTTACACATTTTATTTTTATATTATGTTGCCACTTACTATACTCCCAGTTATTAATTTTTACTCTCAGCTTATGACAAGTAACATTCCTGTAGACTCTTGAGATTAAGCAATCTACTATTTAGCTCTCTTCTGTGTCTTATTATGGTGTGAGCTATTTATTCTCAGAGGCTCCCATTCTCCCAAATCAAGCAGATCTCTAGAAATTCTGTCTAATCTCAAATAAGAAGGCTCCTCCATAATAGGCACACTCACATACAAATGCATGTGTACACACACAAACATATGTGTATATGTTTGTGTTATGACAACAAATAGAGATCATAAAAGAACCTATGCTTTAGTCTGTTTTGTTTTGTTGTGATTTACTTTTGTTATTTTTGGTTTGTCTTTACTCCCATACATCCCTGTCCATCACTTGTCTTTGTTTCTGGTGATCAATACAGGATAAAACAACTCCATATTTTTACCTAGGACCAATGAAATATCTAATTATATTGTAGTATATATAAGATAGTTTAATGTGTATATCTATCTTGCTGTCATATTTAGAAGTAAACTATGATAAGAATTGCTATACCTGTTTCTAATTGTAACCCAATTTATTTCATAACATTATAACTCAATACTTTACAGTTTCATGTAACAAACATATTTATCAAGTGCTTTTTAACATCTACAAAGAAAACCAAACAAGTAGCAATGAGCCTTCACATCTCATTATTGTTTAATATCTGTGGGAATATATTTAACTACTGTTGCAGATTAAAATTAAAGACCATAATTCAAAAATTAATACACAATAATAAAATACAATCATTTAAATTGTTTCTTTGGAAGAATTAAAAAAAAAAACATAAGCAGTTTCTTTCTCTTAGAATACATGAATAAATATCAGAATCAGTTTAAGCCACCTTTGCTGCCTAGAAGCAAACACAGGAGAAAATAAGTAGATTCTGCAACTTCTGCATGCAGAGGATGATTTGTTTATGTTATTAGCAAAATCAACTGAGTGAAACCAAGCTGAATGCAGTTGAGTAATTCTGTTGCTGTATTTTTTAGAAACAGCTACATATATGTGGTAGATTCATGAGACAAAAACAACTAAATTTTTTGTTTATATCAGATACTCTAACATGCACTAAGACCTGTCTATATACCAAACCTAATCATTCCCTTGGTGCCTATAGCACCTCTATCAATATCTGAGAAAATATATACAATATGTAATATAATTCTACTAGGACAGGAAAAGTCATTCTGGGAGACAGGAGCAGTAGCATATTAAATGTAAAAACAATCAAGGAATAAAATCCCAAATGCTTATACTTTTCATCTTTTAAAGATAATTTTGATTCATGTGTTTTTTGTCTTAGTTACTTTTCTATTGCTAAGATAAAATTCCAAGAGCAAGGCAACTTTTGGAAGGAAGGGGTAATTTGGGGCTTACAGAGGGACGGGAATTATCACCTTTACTTTGAGGGACCAAAAGCAAGAAGAAATGTATGGCACTAACCAGAAGTAGTCTACACAAGGAATAGCCCCAGGCTTTTGAAATTTTAAAGTTCTCTTATTTTGTCCTTTACAGTTACACATCCTATTAATCAAATATCCACCAAGTGTTGAAAAAATTCAAATGGCAGTGACTTATGGAAAACAACTCCTTCAAACCAGCACACTTTCCAAATTGTTATAGGTTATAGAATAACTATGTGAGTTCAGTAACAAGATATAATGTATATATATATATATATATATATATATATATATATATAATTTCATAATAGTTTAAATAAGATAATATTCAAATTAAAGTACTAAATTTCATTTAGAAGTAAATATGGATACTTAACAATTCCAAGAATGGTACTCAAAATAAAGTGAAATCTGCTGTTAAACTCATCTCCAAAAACTTCTATGTGAATAATGTCATATAACATACACACCCATTAAATGTGGGAGCAAGAGATGAAAAGACTGTGGGAAACATGGTTCAGACACTGTTCAGATATGCCTCTTATAAACATTACTATGTCACACTACCACACTACCAATTGTATGAAAGTTTTAATAATCATTTAAATATTTAAATTATTTGAATTATTTATACATACTGATATAAAGCTTGGTGAAAAATTTGAACAATAATAGGATAAATATGAAAAAGAGTGGAAAAGTTGTTCGAGAAAATAATGAGAAATAGAAAACATGTCATAAAATTTGGGTGAATTGGTAATGATTATAAGGAGACAATATAACATCTAGGTTCTAAAAAAATAGTACAAACATGGATATTGAAAATAAAAAATAAAAAAATCTTGGGATATGAGAAATGACTCAAAAGTTAAAAGCACTTGTTCCTCTTAGAGAGGGCCCAGCTTCATTTCCCAGTACTCACATGGCAGCCCACACCAATAAGTTACTGAAATTCCAAGTGCTCTTATTCCCTCTTCTAGCCTCTGAGAAACACACATATATATCTCTTACATATAAAATATAAATAAATAAATATTTAAGAAAAAGAAAAGTATAGAACTGATATTTGGGAAAAGATTAACTTTGGGCATTCATTGTCAATGTGTTTATATGTGCATAAGTGTTCAAGTTGAACAAGTCTCTCTCTCTCTCTCTCTCTCTCTTTCTGTATATATATTTATATATATATATATATATATACACACACACACACACACACACATATGTTGGGAAGACGATGTTACTATGAAAAACAAATATCTGTATTTCCTCCTCTATTATTGAAACTTTCTCAATTACTGAAAATTAGTGCAAACTACACATTCCTTACAAAAAATTCATTGTCTTTTTTGTTGTATATAAGAAAACAAGGAAAACTGCTGAAAGCTTTAACTCTCATCCAGTTAATTTAGGACTGAATTCATAATGTCAGTTTATACATTTATTAACCAAAATTTACTGGTATATGTGTTGCAAAATATGATGTGGAATATCAACAATAAGGTTGTTTTTTCTCAAGATTGGAAATCTGTTGCATAGCTGTCCATGGTTTAACAATTTTGGAAGGATTGAAGTGTACTAATTTAAAGAATGGAAAGAAATATTCTTTTCTTTGTAGAATCACAAAGAATAGAAAAAATGACTTTCCTAGTGCTGAATCTTTTATACTGAATCAAGTAACAGAAAAATTGGATGTTTTTACAAAGACCAAATTTGTCAGCAAACAACTTAACAGGGGAATAGTTACAAATTCATAGTGATTTTCTTCCTTCAGAAAATATGAGAAACTACTGCTAGCTTATCAAATACACTGTTATGGGTGTTACTTTAGTGTAAACCACAGAACAGAACAATTTCCTGTCCAGTTTGTGGTAATAATCAGATATACTTTGTAATACTTTTATAATCCAGGACAAATAGGCATGTGGCATGGGACGAGGTAAAATGAGCATTTTTGTCAAACTATGATCAAATTTTCCAAAAATGCTCACAATTTTAAATGACAGTTTTGCATTCTCTGGGTATGATCTTTCTATTGTCTCTATTAAATACTTGAAATTATTATTTTTCATCCATCATCTATACTTATTTTTCACTTATCTTACAAATAATCATAGCCCAATTACTCAGCAACCTTAAAAGATGACAAAGTCAATGTGGCCTCCAGGTTTCTTTGATATTTTTCTCAAATTTCAATGCATTTTATGAAAGTAAGCACTCATGCAGATGTTTGATAAATCTCTCCGCAACACCAGGTGAGGGATCCTACATTATTTCAGAATAACAAATAATAACACAATATTTTTATACCCAAAATTTCTCAGGTTTCAATAGTATGTGGTTCCTCTAACCCATTAGTGACTATTTCACTTTTAGGCCATTCATATACAATTCTTTCAATATTTCCAATTACAAGAACTAAAAATTATCATCGTTGTATAATTCAGAAATGTTTTAATAGGTATATGAATTTTTTACCCTTTGTATATTTGTTTCATTAAGGAATGAAATTGCATTTCTCTGATTTGAAACATTTTCCTCTTCTCTGATAATTGATTTGGTTTATTGTGAAAAGCCAACTGGATTCTTCAGAATTTACTAGTAATAAATGGAATATTTATTGCTTATTGATTTATCGGTTTTATTTTGGTTAAAATCTATTTATTCTTTAAACTCTCAATGAAAATTTCACTGTTGATAGCTCCTGTTATTTGAACAAACTTTCACAGGTGTGCCAGTCATCTGAGCTTCCTCTAAGCTTTATAGCACTGTACAGAGTTCACACACACTTAGCTGTGTATTATTAACTCCTTATGTTGATAATTTCTTTTAAAACATCTATTTCTTCACAAAGTTTATTCAGAATAATCTTTTAAAGGGCAGAAAGCACTAAATTCATTAATAACTAAACATTCTGTGGTCCATAAGTAATGAGTTTAGAATATGTTTATATCCTTCAAGTAACTGCCTACAATCACAAAATAAAAATTAGTCATCGTGGAAGTAATAAATAGCCATTATTTAAAAAATAATTCCTAACATCTTTTATTAAAAGATAATAAAACTCAATAATTTTTAGGTATAACTTCCTAATGTTGCATATATTTATCTATGCATAATATCAAATATGAATCTGTACTTGAGTTAGTATGATTATATCTATAAAATACACTGGAGTAAATATGCTTTAACACATACTATTTAGTTTTTGGAACACATGGTGAGTTTTTAGGATAATATTAGGTTAAAATGATCATTTTTCTATTGGTAGCTACAAATTCTTTACAGAGAATAAAATGCATAAAGTTAATAATGGCTTTAAATCATGACTCTTTACATGAAATTTAACAATTATTATATGAGTGATTTAATTACTAGCCTGTCCCATTTTCCTTTTAACTGTCACAGTATTTTTTGATAACTATGTCAAACTCAGTCTGATTTTGCTGATATGTCCAATGTTCCTTCCTTCAGCTCATCTTCTTTTTTCCACTGGCTATCACAGACTTTGCCATGAATATTTCCCCTAGCTATCTTTTGTGGTTCTGAAGTGAGCTGAATTAGATTCCCATGTGATTGTAGCTTCAGCAATATCAATATACTAGCTCTTATTTCTTACATCCTTGAAAATGAGAATTTTCTGCTTACTGAATTTTGCTAATATCATGGATGAAGTATTATTTTAATTTCATTGCTATTTCTCTGATTCTAACAAGACAGATCTCATCACTCATTTACTGTAAAATTGTTCTTCCTCTGTTGCATGTAAGGAGAAATTAGCTTTCATAATAACAAAAATAGCCTCATTTTCCTCAAGGATAAACAATGTAACTTTTACCTTCTTAGTGTATTACCTGAAATCAAAAAACATATTTTCAATTCTGTTTAATTTGGAGGTTGTGTTAGGACAGAAAAAACAGGCATGTTATTCTTCATTTCCTTGAGAATTCCATTACAATTAAATATCTTTTCTGTTTTCATATGTTTTTCTATGAATAAATTTATTCACCGTCATCTACATCAGATAGCATTCCAGATGGTACATATTTAACTAGAACAATCCTAAATGATTCTCTTACTTAGCAAAAATGTTAATTTTGTGTTGGACCTCAGGCTATATATGAGAAGAATATAAAATGAATATTGTGTCTTAAATACTGGAAGGAGCTTAAATGAAAAAAAAAATCATGAAACCTAGAAGAACTTACCAGAGCAACTCATATCCCTATATAGAATGAATCAGAAGAATTATCAGACAACCTGAGGTATTGTTTGCAATACATTCTTTGGAGTTAAGAATGTCAGTTCACCATCACCTTTCTGAGACACAAGTTAAATAAACTATATTTAAACATCAGAGCTGTAGCAACTCAACCTAAGAGAAACAACTACTTGTTCCTTTTTAAAGAGTTGAATTTTCAAAAGTCAAACATTTTTCCTGTGACCAGTGTGACCAGAGATAAGGACACTAATGCTTCCACAGAAACTTCAACCCATAATTTGTCCTGCCTACAAGAAGTTCTGGAACAAAAATGGAGCAGAGACAAATTGAATGGTAAATTAATGACTGACCTAACTTGAGATCTATCCCATGGGCAAGAACCAATCTCTGACCTACAAATGATACCCTGTTATGCTAACATACAGGAGCCTAGCATAAAAGTCCTCTGAGAGGCTCCATCTAGCATATGACTGAAATAGATGCAGGGGCCCATAGTCAAACATTAGATATAAGAACTCAACAGGCATACCAACAGTCAACTAAACAGGACCCCAAACATCTCCCATAGAATGAAGCACAAACCAAAGAGTTTACATACATGGGCTAGACCTAGACACACACACACACACACACACACACACACACACACACTCTGCACATATATAGATGTGCAGCTTGGTATTTATGTGGGTCCTCTAACAACTATAGAGGGGTTGTCCCTGATTCTGTTGTCTGAGCAAAGATGAAAACAAACAGAAATAATCAAACTATTTGGAATCCTGTATGGATATGGAAAGAGAAAAGTTTCTATTTCCATGTGGATATATAATGAGATATATCCAAACATCTCATTACTTTTTTTTTTAATTTTTATTTTCTCTTTCATTGTTTTTTAGAATAATTGTCCAAATGTAATAAAATAATGAGTACTATGTGCTTTTCCTTCCTAGCTCTGCATGGATTGGGTGTTTCCAGTCTTGCTTGGTTACCTATGACTAGGTATGACCCCTATAGACTCATGTGTTTGAACAAGTCTATGTGGGCCAGGGAATGGTATGTGCTGATTTGAATATGCCTATCCCAGAGAATGGCACTGTTAGGAGGTGTAGCCTTGTTCAAGTTGGTATGGCCTTTCTGAAGAAAGTGTGTCACTGTCAGGGTCAAATTTTAAACCATCATCTAACTGCCTGGGAGATTTTAACTTCTCTTGGTTCCCTTCAACAGAAGATGTGGAACTCTCAACTCCTCCAGGGCCATATCTGTCTGAATGCTGCCATGATTCCTACCTTTATGATAATGAACTGAACCTCTGAACCTGTAGCCCCAATTAAATGGTGTCTGTTATAAGAGTTGCCTTGGTCATGCTGTCTCTTCACAGAGATGGTAACCCTAACTAAGACAGCCATCAATTGCAACAGAATATGTAACTTCTCCAATGACCTTTCCTGGCTTCTCACAGTGCCAAGCCTCAGCTACTCTCCATAACCCCTTTATGACTTCAAAACCAGGACAACTTAAGTAATTCTTGCATATTACCAAGTCCAGATGCAATATGAGGTATAACCTTGGATATCTCTGGAAAACAGCTTCTTTGTACTCTCAGAAAGCACTTCCCAGAAGATTTCACCTCAATGATGCTGGTCTTTTAAGTATCACTACTTTCTTACCTCCAGTTAACCAGCATCAATTGTCCTAATTGTCCCTTCTATTCTTGATTTTAAAGCCAGAGCAATGTGGATGAAGCTGCTGAGTTCTGCTGCTTGCTTAACATGGCCCCTTATTCTTTTACATTATCACCAGCTTCCTGTTTTCCAACTCCTTCTCTACCTAAACGTGGCTATTCTGCAACTCACTATTATTAGATTGACCTTGAACTCATAGATCTACATGGCTCTGTCTCCTTAATACTGGGATTAAAGACATGTATCATCATGTTTGAACCTAAGGTTTTCATGGCCACTATTCCTCAAGATCAGGATCAAATACCCAAATGATGGTGTTCTCCATTTCTGGATTGTAGTTTACTTAAGACTAAAAGTTCAAATGAAAACAATAACTAAATCCTAAAAATACATAACATGATATAATTAGTTCTTGTTCAATTGCCAGAGAATAAACAATAAGCTTAGCTGGGTGTGATCTTGTACCAAAGTCACCACTCCTTTAATCTGAGTATTTTCTTAAACACAGAATTTATTCCCACTGCATTTCCTGGTGCACTTTTACTACTTGAACCATACATTTTGCATTTCTCCTTTTAAATGATTGCTAAGCTTGATCACATTGTTCTTCATGAAAGTAAACCAGAGAATCAAGTCTATGCTGGGTTATTTTGAGACTTCCTTTGTTAGTACAATTAAAATAAATCTCTTTCCCTTATCCTCAGGCAGTCTCTTTGGACCAGGTCAAAAAGCAGCAGCATTCTTTACCAATATACCATAAGAAATATCTCCCTCATAACAAATGCCTTCCATATTCCTGTTAGGATGACTCATTATGTCCTACTGAAAGAATCCCATGCCTTTCCAAATCCAAAGTCACCAGGTACACATTCCTCCAAACAAACATCTACCACAGAAATACCATACTTCTCTTACCAACTTCATCTTAGTTAGGATTTCCAATGCTGTGAAGAGATAAGTTGACCCCTTTGACTCTTACATTGGGATAACATTTAACAGGGAATGGTTTATAGTGACAGAGGTTTAGTCCTTTATCATCATGGCAGAAAGCATGGCAGTGTCTAGACAGACATGGTTCGGGGGAAGGAGCTGAGTTCTGCCTGCTGATCCCACCACAGCCAGGAAAGGAAAAGCTCTTTTGCCCTAGACATAGATAAAGCATAAGACCTCAAATGCCACCCCCACAGAGACACATTTTCTCCAACAAGTACACACTTGTTCTAAAAAAGACACACCTCCTAATATTGTCACTCCTTGTAGGCCAAGCATTGAAACCCTTGAATGTTTGGAGTCAAAACTATTCAAACCACTCCAATTGGGAATTTCAATTAAAATTCCATCAATATCAGAAAAACTGTTACCTATTTTAAGTGACACTCTATATCGGTATCTTATATAATGTGGCTTGACTGCTTCTGTATTTAAATAAGTAAAAAAACTGGCTCACTGGCATGGAAAGGGCATGGAATGTGAGAGCCCAAGTAACTAGTTCCAAAAGTAAATATGCCAGGTCTTGATATGTGTGGAGTCATAAAGATATGGTAATACCTTAAAGGTGAAGCTTAATGAACATAAAGAGGGAATGAGAACTCCAAGAACTAGACGGAATAATGCATTATTAACTTCAAAGTTTTATGAATGCCAATGAGTCAGTAACAACATCTACTGAAGTACATTGCATTATAGAAATATTAGTAAATTCTAGTTCAACATAGAACCTTCATAATTGATATACTAATTCTAGACAATATAAATGAGAAAAAATAATGTATTTAATTAAAAGTAAGTTGATTCTTGAAGGTAACTTAGAATGACTAAATGTGTAGATACTTGAATATGTTTCAAATTACTTAGTTTAACATGAATAAAATTAGACTTTGTTATTACACAGACTGAACATTCACTCCTGTCACATCCTTTTTCATTTTCTGTCTGATACTATGGCTTTTTTGAACTGTTATTTTGTCTGAGTTCTGATATGTTTATTAAATAGAGAACTGGAGGCTTGCTACATTTTTATATCTAGTTGAAAAAATAGTTCTTAATCACAGATTATCAATGCAGATAATGATACACATTCCTGTTATGTTGTGTTTTTCTTTGATTAAAAAAAGGAATTATACTGCATTTTCCATGATAGCTACATCTTTTTTAAAAATATATAATACATGTTAAAGCTATAATTAGTAGGAGTTTAGTTTATTTGGAGAAATATTTTTCTCATAAGCATTTGAAGTTACAAGATAACTGAAGGAAAAGACTCTCATCTAATGGTTTAATGAGAAAACAAACTTGATATATGTTTTTAAAACATTTTACAGTAGTTCTTCTAATTCATTTTTCTAATGTTGGTACAACCAAAACTGCTTTCCCTTTTTATTGATGTCATGCTCCCATTAAAACTCTATAGGTCACACAGATATAGGTTGAGTGAACATAACTCTAAATAATCATGTAGAGTAGGTTTAAAACCCAGGAATAGGATAAACATGTTCATAATTGTGCTTTATCTGTTACAAATACTAAATTGATTTGACTTCAGAGTAAAGGCTAAAAGCATTTTCAATACACTAAAAAGCACAAATCTATACTGTATTGTTTAGTATGCTATTATTACCTCAAGCATATAATTTTCCCTGGATATTTCATTGCTTCAGGTTTCAAGAAAATGATTACAATCAATCTTTTAATATCTAGAGTATAGTTCCTTCTTAGCTGAAGGAAAGGACTATAGTTTGTCTTTTAATGTTTTGTGATATATAAAGATGAAAGTTTTTAATTAGATTACAATTTCAAAACTTAGTCTTACTCCTATAATTATATCAAGCTTTTCACACACACACACAAAAACAAAACAAAGCAAAAAACAATACTAAGAGTGAGAGAGGGTTTTAGAAAGTGGTGATATAATACTCATTGACCTTGCCATATCAAGCCAAAGTACTGGAAGATTATGTAATCTTGAAGCATGTTTCAATGTGGACAGAATTAAGAGCAATGCACTATGAAATTTAAATCACTTAAGTAACTCTTATCTTTGAATCCATGCTAGATTTATAAAGCTATTCAATTATTATAAAAACCAATGGAATTCTATAACTCTTTCACAATTAAAAGTCTGATTAAAAAATTGAGTGCTGTTTCTCAGCCATTCGAGATTACTCTGCTGTGAATTCTTGGTTTCATTCTATACCCATTTTTTCATTGGGATGATTGTTTTATATGGTGGTTAGTTTCTTGAGTTCTGAATATATTTTGGATATCAACCCTGTATTGGATGTGGAGTTAGTGAAGATTTTTTTCCCAATTTATAGTTTTCATATTTGTCTTATTGAGTATGTCTTTTGCCTTAAAAATCTTTCCAGTTTCATGAGGTCCCATTTATCAATTCTTGATCTTAGAGCATGACCCATTGAAGTTCTGTTGAGGAAATTTCCCCCCTGTGCCAATGAGTTCAAGGCTTTTTCCCAATTTCTCTTCTATTAGATTCAGTGTATCTGGTTTTATTTTGAGGTCCGTAATCCACTTGGACTTGAGCTTTGTGCAAGGGGACAAATACGGGTCTATTTTCAGTTTTCTACATACAGCCAGCCAGTTAGATCAGAACAATTTATAGAAGATGATTTCTTTTAATAAAAATCAAAGTGATCCTCAGAGTCCACCTTACCCTAATTAGAATGTCTAAGATCCAAAGTGCAAGTGACAGCACATGTTGGTGAGGATGTAGAGAAAAAAGAATACTTCTCCATTGCTGGAAAGAATGGAAACAGGCAGCCTCCAGAGGTAGGAGGTTGGGGGAACTCTCCATAAAGCACTAGAGACCTGGAAGGTGAGAGACTCTCAGGACTCAAAGTGAAGGACCTTAGATAAAATGCCTGACAGTAGGGAGAGGGAACATATACAGCCCACATCCAGCAGGAAGACAGGGCATCAAATGAGGCAAGGAGTTGTCATTCCATAGTCAAAACTCTGACCTAAAATTGTTCAGGTCTGAAAGAACTACAAGGATGGAAAGGGGGAGAAGACTGGGGAAAAGAAGGTCCAGTGATTGGCCCAAAGTGGGATCCAGCTCTGAGGGGGGGGGGTCCCATGGCCTGACACTATTACTGAGGCTTTGGAATGCTCACAAAAAGGGACCTAACATGACAGCAAACATATATGTATAGAGATTAAGAGATGCACACATATATAAATAGAAAGTAATCAGTCCTCATATCATATATAACCAAAAATTACCTCCATACTTTGAAGTAGGGGACCAATGAAACAAAATAACTTTCATAGTAATCCATTATGTAAATCACTATTTAAAGGTCATTAAATGTTGTTTATTCACATATGAAAAACAAAGTACATTTACATTTCTCTTATCCTGTATATGCTTGCTTACTTGCTGCTTGATTCTAGTGAAGTCGCTGAGCAGTTTTAGGCAGAAATTGATGTAAAGGGATTTTGATGGAGCATGTGCACAAGTTTAGGTAATTTATTACTTTACTTTCCTTCTCCTTGGTCTTTATCATTTGGCAAACATATCCATGTCATGTATGGCTCCTATGTATCTTTCTGTAACACATTTGCTTGCAAAGAGTGGAGCAATTGTTTCCCAAGTTAGCCAAAAAATCATCAGTGTGCCTCAGTATTCAATCTAAAATATTTAATATGAGAATACAATTTGAATTATTGCTGTTTTGCTCTTACCTCATTTTCTAATGTTTTTTTTTTTTTTTTTTTGAGACAGGGTTTCTCTGTATAGCCCTGGCTGTCCTGGAACACACTCTGTAGACTAGACTGGCCTCAAACTCAGAAATCCACCTGCCTCTGCCTCCTGAGTGCTGGGATTAAAGGTATGAGCCATCACGGCCAGGTTTCTGTTAGTATCTTTAGCTGAAAGTTTTCATGTAATTTCTCACAGTTATATCACAGTTCATTTTATATTTATAGCTGTTAATTATTTGCATAGAAGTACTCTTATGTTAACATCCTACTAGAAAGTGTTCTCATACTAATAATGTCCTTTTGGAAGAAAACTAACATATTGGGTACAACTAGGCAGGTACCTAGTCTCACCACAGTTCTTTATTTATCATTAGTTGACTCTGCTGTTCACCAGAATGAACACTGCAGTTGGTCACACCTAAAAAAGACTGAAATCACTGTTTTGAGTAAAACACTTAGCACAACAGATGCTGAGTACTTCTATGAACTTAAGACTTTGAAATAGAGATTCAGCTCCAGCATAGCAGGCACTGGCTAATATGACTGGACTCCATGAAACAAGGGTTTCTATCTTCCCCTTTCCTACACTCTGGCATTACTGGAGAAAAAAAAATCTTGGGAGGGAAATACACTCAGATGACAAAATTAAAATAAATCTATCAACAACAAATATTATTGGGGGAGAAGACTGATGAGATTCTTAGGAAGTCACAGTCTGTAGATGAGGACACAATACTTTTTTTTATTAAATGGACACATAGCCAATCTACCTTCTGTATATCCATGCTTATCCCCATAGCCTGAGGCTGCACCCTTATTTGTCATGCTTAGAAGATGCTTCTGCAGCTCTTTAATATAAATATGAGTATGGTAGGTGAGGCAGAAGTCCTTTCTAGAATTTCCAGCTCACTTTCACAGTATCCCCCAGTGAAAATATCTTTTCTTTTCCTCACTCAATAATGAACATCAAACCCAGGCTCCATCTGTGTTATTCCCAGCCTCTTTGCCAATGGTGAATCCAGTCATAATTCTGCTTTCCCAGTTCTCCTAGGTTTCAAGCTTAAGTAATAAATGAATATGTACTCTATGCATAATTTGAACTTGTGAAAGGTATTATGAATCATGTCAAAATTATTCTTATGTCACACAGTGCTTAGTGACACATTGCATTTATTTTTCTATTGAGTTTCCTTCATGTTATAAATTTTCAAGATGTTTTTGATATATTCTAAATATATATAAGCATTTTGGTAGCATGACTGTACACGGATTATATGTTTTCTCTAATCATTTATAAAACAGCCTATGAAAACATAAATTTCCCGTTTTTAGTTCCCTTTTCCCTTAATTGAGAATCAAAATTTAATCTTTTTCAAATATAGGTACTTGACAATTAGCTGGATGTTCATGTTTATAAATGAGTAAGCATTTCTACAATCTCATTAAGAATATGAGAAGAACTCTCAGCTTCAAGAGTCTCAAAGTTATTCAAATGTAATGTAGGCTATGTAGACTAAAAGAATATGGGTATTATATAAAATAATCATATTTTAAAGAAAAATGATACTGATCATTGTCATGAAATGATAAAATATGCAGAAACACACTGTACATTCTTCCAGTAAATACCTGAATTTATGAAATTTGTTCTAAAGTAGGATTCCTTAGATTTGCAAATGTAAAATATGTAATGCACTTGAGATAATCGTATAGGATGTCTTGGAGTATGTGACATTGGAGAGTAAATTTTCAGGAGAGAGATCCTTTAGATTTTGAATAGCATTATACTTTTAAAACTTCAATTTAAAAGTGAGATTTGTCTTTAAGATTATGCTAATTATCAGATCTTTGCATTGGGAAAAAAATTAATATAAACTAATAATAGAAACAAGAGAAAAAACTGTGAATCTTTATTCTCTGAACTGTCAAACATAGATTATAGTATTTTTAATTAATTTCATGTATATATGTGATTTACCAATATGTATGTCCTATGCACCATGTGTATGTGTGGTGGCCATAGAAGGCATACAAGAGCATTGGATCACCTTGGACTGAAGTCACAGAGAGTTGTGAGTCCCCATATAGGTGGTAAAGATTGAACCTGGGTCCTCTATAAGAGCAGTCAATGATGTCAACCAGTGAGCAAAGCCTTTAGCCCATGTTGTATATATTTAGCCCAAAACCCCCCCCGAAAAAAAAAGAAAAACAATTAATGCAGCGAACTACTTAAGAGGCACATCACTATAAATGGCAGAATGAACATTTAATAAAGTTAATTATTGTTAATAATATTTTGCTTCTAGTATTAGTCAGGCAGTATGCTATGTATTGTGAACAAATAAATATAAGGGCTAAAGTTCCAGATAAATGATGGAATCTGTCACAAAGTAATCACCAAACAAAATAGATTATTTTAATATTAAGAAATCTAAAATTAATAAAATAAAGATGCAGAGTAGATATGAAAAATAGTAATAAGGACAATAATAAACCTTTGCTAGTTTTCTATGCCAGCTATAAGATTTATGAGAAAACTATTTATAATTGACTTTCAAGTAAATGTGTGAAAATAATTACCTCACTCTTATAATGCAACATAATTTTCTTTTTCTGTTAATTTTCTCAATAATTTACTGAATTCTAAAAGTACAAAAACCAAACAAACTGCTATATTTTTCATAAATACAAAAGCTTCAAAGCATATAAAATCATTTCAATCAATTGAAAAGCATTTCTAATTTTATTACAAATATATAAGATAAAGAAAACTAGGCAAGAGATTAATAACAATTTGAAAATTTTATTATCGCTCCATGGAGTTTATAAGTTAGCAATTAATAAAAGAATCTGCCAGAGACCTCATGGATGTGTAATGACTGTGCAGAACTAGCCCCACCCCTCACTGATTGCAGCTCTCTGAAGAGGTGGCCTCACCTCCCACCAGTGGCAGCACTCAAGAGTCACTCCTGTACTTTGCCTGTACAACACAACAGAGCTGGCCATATTTCTGAGGCTCAGGTGAGTGAGTCCTGAAGGTGTGATTGTGAGAGAGCTGATTCTACCAATTTTCTGTCTTGGCATACCACTGATGCTGATGTAATACCCTCACAGGAATGCTGATGGAGCTACCATGGCTCTGTCCCTTGCCAACTACAGCATTCAGCAGAGCCATCCCCACATCTCACTGGAACAGCACAGCAAAGCTGACCCAGGTGGAGGGAGTGCAGGTGAGCAAGCCCCATGTGTGTGAGCACTAGAGTGGTGGCCCTACCTCTAGTCTGCTTTGAGATAAACTGAGCCCATCTTCTCTTGGCTACTTGACACCTGTGACAGTCAAGAGAGCTGGTAAGCTGTCCTGGCCTACCTTAGGCTGCAGCACAAGGGAAGTTGAGCTCTGCACCTTCCCTGGGCAGCAGAGTAGAGCTGGCCTTGCTGAAGAAGGCACAAGTGAGCAGGATCTTAGGACAAGAGAGCAGAACAACTGGCCCTGCCTCCTGCTGAGCATGGTTGATCTCCCTGAAACAGTGCTGGAGAGCTCACCCTGGTGGTCCAGATAAGGGAGAGCCTGCAGGCTGACCAGCCCAGCTACCACACAGGCTCAGTTTCAGAGCTCTAAACAGTTAGAGTACATAAAATAGCTGGCCTACTGATCCAAAGGTACAGGATCTCCATGACACAAAGCAACAACAGGATAATTGGGAGAAGTCCCTGTAAGGATTCGATATTGATGGTGTCACAGAAGCCAGAGATGTTGAATCAGACCAATGTCTCACTGCAATGAACATTTGCAAATAAGGATGTGTGGACCAAGAGATATATTTTTGGGGCACACTTTAGTTCCTACCATGAGATATTTTCTGTGCTTTCTTTTATTTATTTTTTGTTCTTTTTTTTTTTTTAATTGTGAGTTATTTTAAATGACTGTGGGAAGTTGCAAAGCCAGAAGGTGGATACAAGGGGTTGAAGAAATGAGTAGGACTGGGGTTAGTGACATGACACTCACAAAGAATACTAAACACTAAACATACAGAACAAAGAAATAATAGTAGAAGCTGCAAGAGAAAAAAGTACTGAGTAACATATAAAGGTAGACTTAATAAAATATTACCTGGTGTCTCAATGGAAACCCTAAGATCCAGAAGAACTGGAGACATGTGCTGGGGACTACAAGAGACCAAGGAAACAAGCTTAGACTACTATGCCCACAAAATTTCCAATCAACATAGATTGAGAATATAAGATACTTGATGATTTAGGTAATTATTAAGCAAAGTCTATCTGTAAGTCCAGCCCTACAGAAAGTGCAGGAAAAAAATCCAACATAAGGTATTTAATTACAACAATAAAAAAAGGAAATAATATCACAACAGTATAAATAAATAAATAAATAAATAAATAAGAAAGGAAATACACACACACACCTGTATCAACTAACACCTTTATCAGCAATAACAAAACACAAAATAACAGAAATTAACAATAATTGGTCATTGATATCTCTCAATACCAAAGATAAAGGTTAACAGAATGGGTGTAAAATTATCCAACTGTCAGGTGCATCTAAGCAGTAACA
The DNA here is from genome assembly GCA_019843965.1 of Rhynchomys soricoides. Taxonomy (NCBI): domain Eukaryota; kingdom Metazoa; phylum Chordata; class Mammalia; order Rodentia; family Muridae; genus Rhynchomys; species Rhynchomys soricoides. The sequence continues at coordinate 1,027,812 of JADRCH010000344.1, read as the reverse complement.
CAACTCAACATCAAAAATAAATGATCGTTTTAAAACCTATTTCAGGGTACAGTTGGAGAAAAAATATTTCAAGCAAATTGAGGAAAAAGCTAATGTAGACAACTTAGTATTCAACAAAATAGAATTCCAATCAAAACTACTCATAATAGATATGATGATACATACTCACCAAAGGAAAAATCCAACAAGATGGCATTTTAATTCTAAACATCTATGCTCCAATCAAAGTGCACCCAAATTTGTAAAAGAAATAATACTACAGCTTAAATCAAATATTGACCATTACACATTGATAGTGGGAGAATTCCATACTTCCATACTTCACTCTCACAGTCAACTAGACCAAAACTAAACAAAATACTGGAGGTAGCTGACATCATAAATAAAATGGACATAACCTATATAGAACATATCACCAAAACAGAAAAGAATAACTTCTTTTTAACTCATGACATTTCTTTCCAAAAGTAACCACATATTTAGAAACAAAGCAATTCTCAACTGATAAATGAAAGTTGCAATAACTCCCTGTATAATACCAGACTGCCATGATTTACATCATTAACAACAGAGACAGCAGAAAACTTACAAAATAAAAGAAACTGAAAAACAGACAAAAATAAATAAATTAAAACTTTCGAAAATTCAACAACAACAACAACAAAAAATGAGTACACAACATTCCCAAACTCATGGGACACAATGAAAAAGTTGTAAAGAGGAAAATTCATAACAGTGAGTGCCGACATAAAAACATTTGATAGATCTCATGCCGGTAATTAAACATCATACTTGTAAACTCTAAAAGAAAAAAGAAAAAATCATACAAACAAGCATTAGACCACAAGAAATCATAAACTAAGATCTGAAAAAAAAAAAAAATAGAAACAAGGAGAACAATACAAAGAGTCGGTGAGCCAAAGAGTTGGTTTTTGACAGAATATGTAAGATAGACAATTATTTTTCCAAACTAAATAAAAGACAAAAGAAAATATACAAATTAACAGAATGAGAAGCAATAAGGTGGACATAACAACAGACACTGAGGAAATCTACAGAATCATAAAGACACATTTTAGAAACTTGTACTCAACATACCAGAAAAATCTGAAAGAAATGAATAATTTTCTCAATAGGTACAACTTACCGAAGTTGAATCAAGTTCAAACAAGTAGTCATTAAAAGCCTCCTAACCAGACAACAAAACAAAGCAAAACAAACAAACAAAAACAAACAGACAAACAAATTTAGGAACAGATGGTTTTAGTGCAGAATTCTACCTCACATTCAAAAAAAAAAGGACTTAAGGACAATGCTCTACAAATTATTTCATAAAATAGAAACAGAAGGAACATTACTCAATTCATTTTATGAGGCCACAGTTACTCCGGATATACAAACCACACCTGGAAACACCAAAAAAAGAGAATTACAGACCAAATTCGCTTTGGATCATAGATGTAAAAACTACTAAGTAAAATATTTGCAAACTGAGTCCAAGAACACATCAAATGATAATCCATCATGATCAAGTAGGCTTCATCACAGAAACACAGGAATGGTTCAATATATGAAAATCAGTAAATGTATTCTATAACATTATTGTGAGGTCTTTTGAGGATCCTGTTTGAGGTTTAAAACTAAAGATGGGAAGATATTTGTGTAGTATAAGACTCTTGGTCTTTTTCTTGGACAGACTCTCAGCTACACTTTCACTCAACCAGACTCCCCTTTCACTGCATCTCTCTATGTGGCTCTCACTCTTTTCCTCCCTGTGTTAACCCGCTCAATACTTCTGTCTACTGTTGCCTGCTCGATGCCTATTACTCAAGCTCAGCCACTAGCTCTTTATCCTCCCAAAATCTGCATTCCATTCTGAACCAATCAGCAGCTATACAAGGCCAATCCATCTATTTGATTGCCCTTTGGTTGGAATGAGGTCTGTGTGCTCTCCTCCACAGTTATGGAAGTTTCCTTTTTAACATGATAATCTCAGAGAATCAACTTTTGGACAGGTAAAAAAGGACAAGCATTTACATATAAAATGGTTAAAGAATAAAATTTTAAAAAAGGAAAAAGAAGCTCAAGAAGAAGGAAGACCAAAGTGGGGGGCTTTTACTGGAGAAGATATGAAGACAAAATGTAGTGCAGAGACTGAAGGAAAGGCTATCCAGTGTCTGTCCCACCTAGGTATTCACCCCATATATACTCACCAAAGACAGACTTTATTGTGGATGCCAAAAAATGCTTGCTGAAAGGAGCCTGATTCAGCGGTCTTCCGAGAGGCCCTGCCAGAGCCTGACAAATAAAGAAATAGATGCTCGCAGCCAACCATTGGACTGAGCACAAGATCCCCAATGGAGGAGTTAGAGAAAAGACTGAAGGATCTGAAGGGGTTTGCAACCCCATAAGAAGAACAATACCAACCAACCAACTCCCCTCCCCCGAGCTCCCAGGGACTAAGTCACCAACCAAAGAGTACACAAGGCTACAGCTGAGGATAGTCTTGTCAGACATTAATGGGAAGAAAGGTCTTTGGTCCTATGAAGGCTCAATAAATGCCCCAGTGTAGAGGAATTAATGGTGGGGAGGCAGGTGGGTGGGTGGGGGGAACACCCTCATAGAAGCAGGAGTAGGGGGAATGGGATAGGAGGTTTCTGGGAGGGGGGAAACCAGGAAAGGGGATAACATTTGAAATGTAAATAAAGAAAATATCTAATAAAAAATGAGGAAAAAATGTTTAAAAAGATTAATTTAAAAAAAAGCAAAAGAAGTCACACTCTTAATAGTGAAGCTAGAAACTTTTTATGGTCAGGGAACAAGATCAATGGTTTTGACTGAGGCTGGATCTGTGATGATTGATTTCTTATGCACATTTTGCCCTCAGCTTCCTGATATGATGTAATAAGAACTGCTGATGAGTAGATATTCATTCTGAGGATTTAAAGTACATATGACTGAATTTTATAGAAAGGTTTTATAGAAAAATTTTTATAGAAAACACTGTTGTCCGTGGTCAAGAGGCGCTGACTGACAGGAAACTAGAGTGGCAGATACTGGGGAGGTCAAGCCAGCAACTGACCAGTGCAGATGTTGACTCTTGGAGCCAACCATCAGACTAAGCTCAGAGAAATTATGTACTTTGAAATTCATGTTTTCAGAGTTCTTTCCCAGAGCCTTAAGAGCTGTCCTGCAGGTCACAACACTTACCAGTTTTGTTAAGGACATAGACACACCCTCACCTCTCAGGCCCATACTGTCTCTCATTACCGTGGAGGTGGAGTCATTAACCTTCACAAAGAGGACATTCCTTGATAACCTTGGCAGGGCAAACATTTCCCCATATCCTTGGCAGGGAGGATATTTCCCGAAAAACATATATTCATATTCAGTCCCAACAACTGTCAGCAAACATAGAGCCCCATGCGCTGTTGGCTTTGTTTCAGAGGCAGAAAACCATGTCACACTGTCACTTCCACGTGACCATGCAGGACTTGGCAATGGGAGAAAAAGAAAACACAATCACATTGTAATTTTACACTGCTTGAAAGATTTGGCTGGGATATATATGCCAAGAGAGAAAGAATAAAGTTGTTGGAACTTTGTTGCTTCCACTTTTGTATGTATGTGTGTGTGTATGTATATATGTACATGTAAGCATTTATATATGTAAATTTTGTGCAAGCATGTGTTGGAACTTTGTTCTATCTATCAAATCTATATGCATATATATTGAGTTCTGCACTCCCCCATCCCAGCATAGCTTTAACCATTTGTCCCATGCCTGTCAGCTATTTCATATTGTTATTATTATATATGCCTGCCAGTCATTGACACAGAAAAATAACTTGACTCAGAGATAAGTCATGCTGATCACATATCCTGTTATATTCTGAGTGAGGTTGGTTAAATTCCATGAAGCTTTACATAGGACTTATCACATTAAAGATCAGTATGAACTATTATATCTAAAATGACTTGAGTCAGAACATGCTACTAGACAGCACTCTCTGATCCTGTGTATGTGCTCACTGTGGTTTTTCTGGTTTTGCTATTCATAAGCTAACAGAGAAAGATGTTTGTCACCTACACTCAGCCTTGTAATTCTGAGCTACAACCCTGGTCGATCACTATTAGGGTGCATATTCAATAAACTACTCCTGTCTGACTGAGATAAATATTCTTATGGGTTAGGGGGGAGACTCCTGAACCCCAACATGTATATTTGCAAAGCTTGTCTAGGTGTGTGTTGGAGATTGCTCTATCTACCAACTTTGTTTGTGTGTGTGTATGTGTGTCTGTATGCGCATGCACACACACATGTTAGGAGCCTACTTGCTGGAGCTTTGCTCCATTTATTCTATGTGTAAACATATCATCCCTGTGTCTGTCTGTCTTTCTGTATGTATGTATATATGCATGTATGTATGCATGTATGTTTGTATTTTTATGTATGAATTTATTGGAGTCTGTCTTGCTTGGTTTGCTCAGTGTGTATACGTGTGTATGTGTTTGAATTTTTTCTCTTTCCTTTTCTTTCTTTACTTGCCCCAAGAAATTAGAAGAGTTCAGAGTTTTCTCTTGTCCATGTAGAGGTTGAACTTTATTAAATTAAGCTTTGTTCCCTCAGAGAAAAGTCTGCTGAGTAATTTCTCTAATCACTGGCTGCCATAGGCAGCAGCCCTCATAGGTATTTGAACCAGCCCTTGTCAGCTGCTTTAAGCACTGATTTCCCCACCAACTGCCTACCTCAGTTTACCCTGTGGTGTCATTGGTACCTGTATAATAAAAACAACAAGTTTTTGAAGAAAGACATTGAAGATGATATCAGAAGATGGAAAGATTTCTCTGCTAATGTATCAGTGCAATTAACATAGTAAAAATAGCCATCTTACCAAAAACAATCTAAAGATTCAATGTAATTTTCATTAAAATCCAAACACAATTCTTTACAGATCTTAAAAGAACTATTATCAACTTCATGTAGGAAAAAGCAAAACAATAGCTATAAAACTCTGAACAATAAAACAAATGCTACAGAGGAATTTTAATGGAGCAACATGTCTACTGTGTCTTCTAGGTCTATGTGATCTGTACAAAATGAAGACACACTCCCAATTATGGTATGATCTAGATGGAATACAGATAAACCCTTATTATATACCTTTAATCCCTAAAAATGCAAATAAGTTTAGTTTATTGAAGAAAGCAGCCATGTTTAAAATGGCCTCTAATTGAGGGGAAGACAAAAGGAAGAATCAGAGAAAGATTTGACAAAATGAGTCAGAGATAGGATATACCCAACTCACATGAGAACATTATAGGAAAGAGAGGCTACTTAGAACAGTAAGGAAGAGAAAGTGTAGTATATATTTATGGCAGTTTTACAGAGACAGGTTGCAGAGAGAACATGATAGCCACAGGTGAGGACAAAAGGAGCCAGATAATAAGAAAAAACCAGAAGATTAAAGCATATTGCCAAAGTTAGTATGAGACCAAGCATTTCTTTTGTAATTCAATTATTACAAAAGAAGCCAGATGAATCAGTTAGCTAAGAGAATAGAGTTGAGTCAGAACAACTGAGTTGAACCAGCTAGCGAGTGTTCAGAAAGAACTCAAAAGGGCGAGCTTATTCAGAAATAAGTCTCCCAGAAGACAATTACATTTGGTGATAAGAGTTACTTTATAAGATGTCTCCTCATTCCTGATTACAAGTTTACTTCGAAACTATAGTAATAAAACCCTCATGCTATTGTCATAAATACAGACACATATATCAACAGAATAAAATTGAATATTCTGACATAAATCCAGAAAATATGGGCATGCAATGTGATGTGATGATTAAAAAAAAAAATGTAGATGCACACACACACACAGAGAGAGAGAGAGAGAGAGAGAGAGAGAATTTATTCACTGAAATTACAGCAGAAGTTTTCTGAAATTTAGAGAAACTACTAGTCAATGAAAACAAAGGAGGTTTTTACTAGTCATGGTAGACTAACCAGAGAATTTCTCTACAAGATATGTCAGTTTTTTCTTTTTTAAAAACATCCAAAGCAAAAAATAAGAAAAAAAAATGACCAACTGATCTACAAAACGAACCCATTAGAATAAGATTAGACTTCTCCAGAAGGTCTGAAAGTTAGGAGAGATGGAAATGGTGTATTTCAAAGTTTTGCTTCATCCTATATGTCTATTCTGTTGATCTGCACTGAAATTTTTCTGAATTTAATTTGCTTTCATCTTATGGCTGTTGAAAATTTATTTTCTAAACTGCTTCTATGTATATTTATTAGTATTTAAAATTAGAATGTGAAATACTGGCTTATTTTAATGCACTCCACACCTACTTTATTCTTATTTGTCCCTCCTCCCATTACCAGTCATTTGTTTTCCTTGATAATCCCCTTTACCTCCTCTAGGGGCTCCCCTTCTTTTTTTTATGATATATATTCCTTATTTTTATTGAATATTTTCTTTATTTACATTTCAAATGTTATCCCCTTTCCCTGCACCCCCTGAAACCACCTATAACATGCCCCCTCTGCCTGCTTTCTGATGAGTGTTCCCCCATCAACCCACCCACTCCCACCTCTCTGCCTTGGCATTCCCCTACAATGGGGTATCCTGCCTTCATAGGACCAAGAGCCTCTCCTCCCATGAATTCCCTACAAGGCAATCCTCTGCTACTTATGCAGCTGGAGTCATGGTTCCCTCCATGTATAATCCTTGATTGGTGTCCCTGGAAGCTTGGGGGGGGGGGGGTTATTGGATATTTTTGTTCTAACTATGAGGTTGCAAACACCTTCAACTCCTTCAGTCCTTTCTCTAATTCCTCCATTGGGGACCCTGTGCTTAGTCCAATGGTTGGCTGTAAGCATCCACCTCTGTGTTTGTCAGGATCTGGCAGAGCCTCTCAGGAGACAGCTATATCAGGCTCCTGTCAGCAAGCAATTCTTGGTATCCACAGTAGTATATGGGTTTGGTGACTACTTATGGGATGGATCTCCAGGTGAGGCAGTCTCTGGAAAGGAGAGCCTTTCCTTCAGTCTCTGCTCCACACTTTATCTCTGTATTTCCTCCCATGAGTATTTTGTTCCCCCTTCTAAGAAGAAATGAAGCATCCACACTTTAGTCTTCCTTCTTGAGCTTCATGTGGTCTGTGAATTGTATCATGGTTATTATGAGCTTTTAGGATAGTTAATGAGTCCATAACATGTGTATTCTTTTGTGACTGAATTACCTCACTCAGGAAGATATTTTCTATTTCCATTATTTGCCTAAGAATTTCATGAATTTATTGTTTTTAATAGCTGAGTAGTATTCCATTGTGTAAAGTACAACATTTTATGTATCCATTTCTCTGTTGAAGAGCATCTGGGTTCTGTACAGCCTCTGGTGATTATAAATATGGCTGCTATGAACATAATGGAGCATGTATCCGTGTTATATGTTAGAACATCTTTTGGGTATATGCCCAGGAGTGGTTTAGCTGACCTCAGGTAATACTATATCCAATTTTCTGAGGAACTGCCAGACTGATTTCCAGAGTTGTGTCAGCTTGCAATCCCATCAACAATGGAGAGTGTTCTTCTTTCTCTACATCTTTGCCAGTGTCGGCAGTCACTTGAGTTTTTATCCTTGCCATATTGACTAGTGTGTGGTGGAATCTCAGGGTTGTTTTGATTTGCATTCTGTGATGACTAAGGATGCTGAGCATTTCTTTAGGTGCTTCTCAGCCATTCAATATTCCCCAGTTGAGAATTATTTGTTTAACTCTGTGCTCCATTTTTAATAGGGTTATTTGATTCTCTGGAGTCTAACTTCTTCAGTTTTTAATACATATTAGATATTAGCCCAGTATCATATGTAGGATTGGTAAAGATTGTCCCAATCTGTTGGTTGCCATTTTGTCCTATTGACTATGTCTTTTGCTTTACAGAAGGTTTGCAATTTTATGAGATCCCATTTGTCTATTGTTGATTTTAGAGCATAAGCCTTTGGTGTTCTGTTCAGGAAATTTTCCTCTGTGACCAACTACTTGAGACTCTTCTATTCTTTCTCTTCTATTAGTCTTAGTGCATCTGGTTTTATATGGAGGTTCTAGATCCACTTTAACTTTAGCTTTGTACATGGAGATAGGAATGGATCAATTTTCATTCTTCTACATGTTGACCACCAGTTGACCCAGCATTATTTGTTGAAAATGTTGTCTTATTTTCACTGGATGGTTTTTAGCTCCTTTGTTAAAGATCAAATGTCCATTGGTGTGTTCGTTCATTTCTGGGTCTTCATTTCTATTCCAGTGATCTATCTGTCTGGCTCTGTACCATTACCATGCAGATTTTATCACTATTGCTCTGTAATACAACTTGAGGTCAGGGATGGTGACTCCCCCCAAAGTTCTTTTATTGTTGAGAATAGTTTTTGCTATCCTGGGATTTTTGTTTTTCTAAATGATTTTGCAAATTGCTCTTTCTAACTCTATGAAGAATTTAGTTGGAGTTTTGATGGGGATTGCATTGAATCTGTAGATTTCTTTCAGCATGATGGCCATTTTTACTATATTAATCTTGCCAATCCATGAGAATGGGAGATCTTTCCATCTTCTGAGATCTTCTTCGATTACTTTCTTCAGAAACTTGAGATTCTTGTACTACACTTACTTGGTTAGAGTCACACCAAGATATTTTATATTATTTGTGACTGTTGTGAAGGGTGTCTTTTCCCTAATTTCCTTCTCAGCCTATTTATCCTTTGAGTGGAGGAAGGTTACTGACTTGTTTGAGTTAATTTTTATTACTGTCACTTTGCTGAAGTTGTTTAAAAAGTTTAGGAGTTCTCTGGAGGGCTCCGTAGATTCATGTATTTGAATGCTTGATTTGCATTTGGTAGACTGTTTGACCTTGAATAGGAAATGTAGGCTTGTTTGAGGAATCATACCATTAGGGTTTGGATTTTAGCTTTCAAAAGCCACACCATTGCCAGTTAGTGCTTCCTCACTAGTCTACATGGATCATACGGAAGTTCTTAGCTATGGCTCCTTTACCATGCCTGCCTGCCTGCTTGCTGTTATGATGCGTGCAATAATGGTTATGCACTCTAATTCTGTGGTACTATGAACCCAACTAAACGTTTACTTCGATAAGTCTTAAGATATTTTGCTAAGACAATAGAAAACTAATCATGACAATAATCAACCCTTGCCTCCATCACTTTGTCTTTTTCTAGCTTTATGATCACAACTCTCCACAGGTGTGTGTGTGTTTCTGTGTGTGTGTGTATGTACAATATATACTGTACAAACTAAATGTAGAGTCTGCTTTTTGTTCTTCTGATATCAGAATTCCAGTTCAATATACTTTTATGAAATATCATGACCTAATTTTTCTCTACCAATTAATAAAATGTCATTATCTATTTATCGACACATTTCCCTTTCCATTTAGTAGGATGGGTCCATTCTGTAGTTTTGATACTGCAGCCATAAACATGGGTATGTCAATAAACCTGTGGTAATGTTTGAAGTTCTGTGTGCGTACTCTGGAGTAATACATCTGACTTACATAGTAGTTTTAGCTTTATGGCTTTGAGAAAAGCCTATGCTGATTATCAATGATAGCTGTACAACTTACATTTCCATTAAAAAGGACTAAAGTATCATCCTTCAATAAATCCTCATTATATATTGTCATTTGTTTTCTTCATAATAGCTAGCTTGCTTTGAGTAAGATAAAATCCCAGAAGAGTTTAAACGTGAATTTTCTTGATGAGTATATTGACTACTTTAAAATATATTTGTGTTCACCTATGTGGTTTTTTTTCTTTAGAGAGAATTGTATATTTAGTTCATTTTTCATGTAGATGATAATTTTATTGTTTTATTTTTGGATGTCTGACTATATTATAAATATTAATAACTATCTGATATAGGATCAGCCAATATTTTCTTTATTTCTGTAAGCGTAATTTACATTCTAGTGACTGTTTCTTTGTGAGTAGCCATTAATTTCTGGTAATCTCCTTAGCTCTTGATAGTGTTCCATGTGTACTAGGACAGCTTTCAGAAAGTCCTTGTTATTCTACTTGTAGACCCACGGTTTTAGTTCTGATAAACTTAAAGTGGTTTACACTGTTTGAGTTTATTTCAGTTCAGTGTTACATATATCTATCTGATTCCTTTCTTCTCCATGTAGCTATGCAGTTTTCCAAGTACTGTTAGTTGAAAAGGCTGACTTTGTGCCCATATAAGATTTTGCACCTTTGTCAATCTAGGCCTTGCCTGAGCTTTCCTATATTCTTTCTATAATTTTCCATATTTCTTTAAAACAATAAATGTATGTGAGGAGATATATATACATATATATACACATATATATATGTGTGTATATATATGTATATATATGGCTGTATGTTAGTCTAAACTTTTTTACGTATGTGTGTATAAGTATGTGTATGTGTGCAAATGAGTCTGAGTATGTGTATTTGTCTGCTCCTTGCCGGCAGGTCCAGGCAAGAAGAGAGAACCTGGTCTAGCCTGGTCTGTCTGGGACTGAGCAGGATGGTGAGTGTCCACAGCTCAAAAGAAACATATCAGGTCAGGAGTCTCATCAAAGCAGGAACTCACTTTAATAAACTAGGCACTTGCTAATATAGAGAAGGCAAGGAGGTAGGCACTTAGGTATGGAAATAGATGATGTAGGAGGTGGGAAAGGGTGATGGAAGGCATAAATGACAGGGCCAAATGGCAAAGCTTCATATCAGCAATGGCAAGGCAGAGGCAAAGCCAAACAGGTCTTGCTGAGTAACCCCAATACAGAAGTGACTGAGACAGGTCTTAAAACTCGAGCCTGACTTAGGCTCTCCCACAAGGTTGCAGAAACTCCATCCAGGCTCGGGCTTGTCCTCAAGACCCAAACCAGGGCCAAAATGGGGCCCAACACATATCTATGAATGTATATGGATGAATGTGTTTATATGTATTTTTGGAGAGTGTGGTATATGAATATGTATGTGAGTTATGCATATGTTTTGATATGGGTAAATGAGACTTATTAAACACATAATCTACTTCCCAGACTCTCTAGTAGTTGATAGGTACATAAATATCAATGTGAAATAATTTACATTTTGCACAAACACTGAAGATAAATACCTAATTCCACATTTGGAAATCACTCAACAAAAAGTTCAGATTTCCATTGAAAGTTTTAATCTTATTTTCAAGATAAAGGCCCTCAGAGAAGCAAACAGCTCATATAATCTGAATACATAGCATTAACTTTATGTTATTATGACGATTTTTCAAAACAACTGTATTCTCTAGATTACCTGCATAAGTGCTGTTTTCTTCAAATTCTTATTTAAATCCTGCTATTTTATTTTGAATTTTCTACTTCACTCCATACCACATGCATTTTCATTCTCTCTCTTTAAAAAAAAATGATGAAAAACCAGGGACGAAAGAAACATATACACATACAACTAAAATTAAAACACACAAGCAAAAAAATCAGAACAAGAAACTAACCAAACAAAATAAAAACAAGAAGAAAATCTAACCAAAGCATTATGAGAGAAAAAGTCTAAAAAATACCATTGAGTTTGTTTTGTATTCTATTGGATATCTACTATGGGTATGGGACATACACTGAAGTGTGTTTAATATATTCCACCTCTAATAAAATAACTCAAAGCTATTTGCAACTGATAAACCTTCCTAAGGAAGATCTGCTAAGAATAACTATAGGTTTCACATTTCATTATTACTGATAAAAACATTGCTTACTTCTACCCTAGTCCTCAAAATCTATATGCTATTTGCTTTTGTGGTACCAGGAAAATGAACATTTTATTTTTAACACAACTTTGCTGGGGGCAAAGATAAATATTTGCATACAAGAATAATGTGGCTGGTCTTTTTCTGGTTGTAGATTTTGGCTTTATGGGAGGCAGCAACACTCATAACTACAGTAATGCATATTTTCTCTTCTCTTCTCTTCTCAATTTATAGATGTACTGTGACCAACAATATCAGAGAGTCTATGTTTGACAACCATTTTAATGAAGGTGAGCAAGCCAGACATGGTGGTATAGACATGTAATCTAAACACTTTGGAACCTGAGTCAGTGAGATATATACATTGAGGAGAAAGAGGGAGAGAGTAAAAGAGAGAACAAAATGGGGTTGGGGAGGAAGAAAGAGTTTATACTAGCCTTCTAACAGTGACTTCTGTTGCTTTTAATGCAAATTTGAGAATTGCGGTTTCAGTAAATGTATCCAGATCATATGACAGGTTTAAACACAGTCGCTAAGATGTGTCATGATTACCTGAATGTTTATGAAGAGTTCAATTGCTTAGCCCAGAGAGAAGTAAAGCTACATAAAGGTTTAAATTATTCCTAATTTGCTTTTTGTTTTCGATTAGATGTCAAAACTGTTGAAATTCAATGGTCTAATACTTCATTTGTTATAAATATAAATTTAGTTTTATGACATGATAATTTACTTACAAAAACTTATTCCTCTAGCAGTAAATAGAAAAAAAAAGGTATTATATAAAAGTTAGGCTGGCATATAAATAAGTGTCTATGCATTTTCTTTTTTATATAAAAATGCTGCTGCTGACTATCATGACTTCCTCATAACCTAATGCCCCTATGAATAACACTTTATTGTTTTGTAAACATTTATTTATTTTAATTTACTCATTATCAACTACTTTTATCTGAACTCTAAAATACTTTATTCTACTTCATTTTGATGATATCATTATAAATATGACTACCTATCTTCAGGTAGAGTTCAATTATTCTTTGTCCACAAGAATAGTCTGTCCTCTCTTTTTCTCTTACTCTCTGTTTACATCAGTCAGTCTGTCAGCCTATCTATCATCTATCATCTCTCTCTCTATTATCCATCTATCTATCTATCTACCTATTATCTATATGTATATGTCTGTCTATCATCTATCATATATATATATATATAATTTAATCTATCATCTGTCTGTCTATGTCTCTCTCTATCTATTCTCTATCATCATCATCATTTATCGATCTCCATCCTTTCTTCCTTCTATACTTCATTTCCTCTTACACTGTATATGACCATGTCCAAGGTGAGAATCTTTACTTCTCTTTCTTTTTTCTGTTAGTCCCTCAAATTAAGCTAGTTATTTTAGTGAATCTCTTTTCATGCTTCAGAGGGAAGGCCTTCTTTGCCTTTAAGGTCAAAGGTTATCTCTCATAAGGAGACAGAGGGGAAAATAGTGCAATTTTATTATAATTAACACAAATGTTTAAAAACAGAGAAAATATGTTTATCCTCCCAAAATTCCCTCCCACACCTGAAGAGAATAACAATGACATTAAATTTTATGTTATAAAATTGACTGAGGCCTTTAAATGGAAATAAATAAATCCCTTAAAGCAATAAGGTAAAATAGAATAAAACAGGTGCTGGAAATGAATAAAACACTTCAATAACTAAAAGTGAAAATAGAAGCAATTAAAAAAAACACAAATGGAGGCAACTCTGGAGAAAGAGAACAGTAATTATAGATACATGAATAAAAAAGAATACAAGATATAGAAGACAGAATTGAAGGCAAAGAAGATACAATAGAAGAAATTGCTATATCTATGAAAAAATGCCAAATCTGTAAAGTTTCTAACACAAAACATCCAGTAAATTTAAGAAACTATGCAAATAGCAAACATAAAAATAATAGGAATAGAAGAGGGAGAAGATTCAATCTCAAAGGCCCAGAAACAATTTTCAACAAAATTATAAAGGGAAATGTCACTAACTTAAAGAAAAAGATGTTTATAAACATACAGGAAGCGTAGAGAACACAAAATAAATTGTACCAGAATGAAAATCCTTCTACCTCATAATAAAACACTGAATGTACAGAACAACAACAACAAAAAGAACACTAAAACTTCAAAGGAAAATGGCCAAATAACATGTAAAGGCAGACCTATTGAAATTATACCTGACTTCTCAACAGAGATTCTCAGTGCTACTCCTTGTTTTTCATATGCATTATTTTATGCTATGAATAAATAACTAAATGCATTATTTCAGTCTATGGCTGGTCCATGGAATAGGGAAACTTAAGAGAATTATGAGGCAATGTTGAAGAAGTTTTGTGAGAACATCTGAGAAAGATCCATACTACTCACTGAAACCAGGAATGGAAATTGTCAGAATAATTGTAGCATTTAATAGTTTCTAACGATTGGAACTTTAGCCACTGTACTAGATATTATTGAAAACATTTTGCTTATTTTAAAATATGATTTTTACAAATTCAAATTAATATATGAGCTTTAGGTTTTGAAATAGCTAACTTTGGTTTTGCCTAAATTATCAGACTATGTTGAATGCTTTGCATTTGTTTTCTTTTCATCAAGACTAAGATTAATTTGTCTTATTCCTATCAATTAATTTGTATGGCAATATAATAAGAATGTTCTTTGTTAAATTTGTTTTTGCTGTTGCTCTGTTTTCTCATTTCTTTATTCTACATTATTTCCATTAAAATCATATTAGGGTTATGGAGATGGCTTAGTAAGAATATTTTATCTCAAGCATAAAAACTAAAGCTTGAATTTTCAACCTGTGTATAAAAGGCCTGGGATAAATTTGCTTCCCTGAAACCTTAGTGTGGAGGATAGAGACAGGAAGATTCTGAAAGCTTGCTGGCTGGCCAGCACTGTTAAATCAGTGAACTGTTGGTTCAGTGAGTCATGAAAAAGCTGAATGACATGGAAGAAGATATTTGAGGCAATGCTCAGACCTCTTCCTTTGTGTATACTGCATACCCATCCACATTTTCATGTGCAAACACACACACTACATACAGACATATACACACACATATGTCAAATCAGGTTTTAAAAATTATTTTTTCTAGTACACATTGTAAAAGTCATGTTCATGTTCAAGAAATGGGTAACATCCACAGTTTCTGCCTTCACAATCTACCTAACAACACACCTAACTTATTTTTTAAGAATTTCATATGTGTGAACAATGTGTTTTGATTGTATTCACTTCCTCTCCACCATCCAAATCCTTCTAGATCCAACAATCCCATTTCCTTCTGAAATTCAGATTTTCTTTTTTATTCCTTAATAAATCATTAAGTCCTATCAATGCCTCCAATGAGATGAGGCTATCCACTGGAGGATATGTGACCTACCAGTGACCACAATCATGAAGAAAATAGACTTCTACTCTCCCAGAGGATATCAATTTCTAATTTCTCCTCAATTGGTCTTAGGTCCACATGAGCCTTCCTTTAATGCATGTTGAAGTTTTGAATGTCTTGATCTTATTCAGAACTTGTGAAAGCTGTCACAGCTGCCTTGAGTTTATGAGTTCAAAACCCTTCCAATAGCTATAAGATAAGATAGTATTTGCTAGCAATTCCTTAAACACTGATTAACTCAGGGTCTCTCTTTCCTCAATATTACATGACTCCTGATAAATCAAGAATGAAACAGATGTTGTATTTATTTCTATGACCTTTACCAACTCATATTCTCTGAACTTTGACCTATTGTGAATCTTTGTATTAGCTGCCATTCATTGCAAATCAAAAGTTTCTCTGATGATGACTGAGGTATGCATTGTGTTTATAAAGATAATTATTTCAAAGGCAACTTGATAATGTATCCATTTAACAAAATAATAGTAGTAGAGGCTACCATAGGGCTTATGATCCCTGAAGATATGAGTTCTCACTGAGGTTTACAATATCAGGCATAAATTCAATCCTGTAGAACAAACCACAAATATAATAATTTTAATAATGAGTTGGTTAACATCTTAACAATCATGCTATTATTTTAACAATATAAATAATTTACTAGGTCAGTCTTTATTGTACCTCCAAGTGGTGGACATGGGTAAAAAGACTATTGTTGACTGTCTCTTCCAGAAGCCTGTTCAGTATTTTCTTTCATTATCAAAGCTATCCAATATTGATGAACCTTTCAAGTCAGTACCAGCTTTATTTCTCTGTATCCTGTGATCCAAGCACAGTGTTCCTATTTGCTTACAACTAGAAAATTTGCACATTTATGACTCTTATATTTAATATCATATTTCTAATCTAATCACTTATATGTGGTAAATTTTGATAATGCCAAATATAATTTAAAATTGTTACTTACATTCTTGCTGTATATTTGGTG
Source organism: Rhynchomys soricoides (assembly GCA_019843965.1). Classification (NCBI taxonomy): domain Eukaryota; kingdom Metazoa; phylum Chordata; class Mammalia; order Rodentia; family Muridae; genus Rhynchomys; species Rhynchomys soricoides. The sequence goes on along the minus strand of JADRCH010000344.1, from coordinate 1,011,600 downwards.
CTTTACATACTATTTTGTTGAACTTAATAACAAACTAAATTTCAATGATATACAATAATAAATTTTCTTTCAAAGTGAGTAATCTGATATATACTTGTTATTTTCTATTTTTCTATCTACACAATTGTACTCAGAGGTTCTTCATTGAGGTAGCTCTACTGATCACTATGGGTACGATACTGTAGGTGCAGTTTGTCTTCAAGAAGAGAAAATATAAAGTTACACAGTTCACAGAGTATATTGTTAGATAGACCAATATACTGTGTCATTTTAAGTTATGAAGAATTAAAATGACTACTGTAATTAATCTTACTTGTCAAAAGACTTAGGCATCAAACATATCATTTCTAAATTTAATAATCTGGCCCTAAAACTTGAATGGAATATAGGTTCTATGAATAAGGGTTTTTTTGTTTGTTTGTTTGTTTTTCTGCTTCATATATGAGCATGTAGAATCCTTCTGATGGCTTTCACTCTCACAATATCAGTGAGATATGAACTTTCTAGTAAAGTCAGAAATGTATTTTTCAGCTCACATATAGTTGAATTTCACAATGATTTCAGATGATATAACATCTTTTTTCTTCTTTGTTCCTATTGTTTTTTAACAACATTGTAGGATGAACACAATATAGTATCATCCTTTGCCTCTGGAAGTCAATTATTTAGGAACAAACTCACACAAGGTAGTATGACTCCAAGGGATAACACTGAATTACCATAGTGACATTCACTTATACCCTTACTAATCAACTTCTGAACTATTCATGACCTAAAAGTTAGGAACTGTTTATCAGCTTAGTTCTTTATAGGCTAAATGACATTAGCAACTAAGTTGCCTTTTTATTTTGCGTATAAAGTGATTATCTCATCCAAATATCTTTGAAGTCCTTCTACTCATCTAGCCGTACAGATAATTACCTCTTGGATTCAGAATAGTAATTGATCATACTGATTTGCAGCTGGAGGATGATTGAAAATTTCACTTTATATTCTTCTTTACTTTCTAAAAATTTTCTAAGAACAAAACTATTCATTAAAAGGCTTTTGACAACTTTTAATAACTATTTTTTTCTACCATAAAATGGCTTATTAAGGTGATTTTTTAATATTATGTTTATACACTGTGGCTCTGAGTACATATATGTTCCACTCCATATAATTAATGAATAACTAAAAAATTTGAACATATTCATATTATCATTCATTCAATGACAAATTGTTATCACTCAATGGTAGTTGAATATATCAATTAAACATGCTTTACATATTTATTCAAATTTTTCTGTATGATTGCTTCTGCATTCACAAGAGATATGAATTCCATATTCTATGACATTTTATTACAGTAACTAAAGTATATCCAGGTTTTCAATGTTTTGTATTGACAGTAAGTTAAACAAATATATTATTTTCCCTCAATTATTTTTATCTACTACTGTGAATCTTACCCAAAATGCCAACATGAACTTTGAAATGATTTACCCTACACAAGAGACACAGGATCTTGATAAAATGCTCTGATTTAGAGAAATCTGAAATAGTCATATCTCTAATTTAAGTGTTGACACTGGCTGTTTTTGGTAATGTCTGAGTTCTGTTTCTAAGACTTTTAAATAGTTTTTCATAAAGATTTGACCGGTCAAGTATCATAGTTTGTAAAACAAAATGGTCTATTATAAAATGCCTATTTAACATTGTTACTTTTCATCTATTTTTAAAATCTATTATCATAATCATTCCAAGAATTGTTACATTTTAATGTCATTTTGTAAAATATCCTCAGAGAAGTTACATTCTACTTCTAAGATGTCCTTGAACAGAATTTGGAAGAAAGAAGACCTTTATAAAGGAGGTTACAGGCCTTCTACATTTTGAGAAATATGTAAATCAATTTTCGAATATTCATCTTCATGTTTTTGCACATAATCCTTTAAAAAATACTTGTAATGCATAGATTTATACAAAAATATTACTATATAATCTGAAAAATTATTAAAATTGAAATTATTACTTTTTTCTCTGTTGGTTAAAATAAATGGTGAAACTTAAAATATTTCTTCCTTTGTATTGAATTCTTAGAGGAGAACCACTGATGTAAGCATGAAATGTGACCAATTCCCATTCTGGAACTTTGATCATCTGTGTTTGTGTCAGGAAACAGCAAATGAGAATGCTGGGTAACTTAGGTCATCCTATTTAGAAAGGGATCCGTAAAAAAGAATGAGATTAAGTTTATCTTTTCTGCTTTTTACAAAGCAGGAGAAAATATTTTCTCTCTGAAGCTGCAAGAATGACAAAAAGTGTGTATGGAATACTGTAATGTAGATACCGCAGAAACTGATTCCACTGAAGAGAAGAATAACTAGCAAGCAGATAATTGTGGTTTCTCCTTTCTTTATGAGACCATTTACTGAGGGACTTTTCTCCAACATAGCTGAGTTTAGATTTTGTGTGGTTTATGTCATCAAACTCTGTGTAGCATGCTGATATTCCAGAAAATATGAAAATACTTGTTTTTGTGGTATAAATACAAGATTACCATTAAACTACCGATTTCCATTGAGACAAGAAAAAATAAACTATAAAAACATTACTTTATATAGTACAGAGTAAGCATCTTCTTATATTGCAGATGTCACCTTCATGCATAGCAGAGAGAATGACAGCCTGAAGTAATCACTTATTGCTTTGACTGCTGAATGGTAACATCTTGCATTTGTATCTTATATTTATTGAGATTTCCTTACATGTTATATCTTAAAATCAGTTTGTAAGTGTTAATTTAATCAGCATATGTATTAAAGTAAAAAAAAAAAAAAAATAGAAGACCATTCAGAGAACAAAGGATGGACAAAAAAAGCGCCCATAATGCAGCTACTATTGACGAATAATTAACCATGGTATCTTTGGTTAGAGATTTGATTAAAAGGAAGGCAAATTAAAATCAAACACATTTGTCATGTTTGTCAAAGGTGAATTTTAATTTATCAATAAAAATTTCAATCATAAATAACATAGTTTGTATTTTTCAAAGTTAGTATTTTCAGGATATCTTAGATTTAATTTAATGAATTTATCAAATTTTTTGAAATATTATAACAATTATTTTGTGTGTATTTGCTTAGTGAAGAATGTGTTGTGCAGATATACACCAAGATGAAACTATTGTTATTTAAAGTTGTAAAGGGATGAGAATGGTTGCATTGTGGTTAAAACCATGTATTGCTCTCAGTAAACATATGTTCAATATCTTACACCCACTTTAGGAAGCTCACTAAGGTCTCTAACTCCATATTAAAAGGGGAAATGACTCCTTTGGTCTCCATAGGCACTGTCACTCATATGAACTAAACTTCATACAGACCCACACAGTTAAATATAATTAAAATATTAAAAAATTTGAAGAGTAATAAAGTCAGCATTTGACTTTATGTCATGTCTACACTAGATGGTTTTGGTGAGCATCCAGTCCTGGTCAACACCATGTTACTTACTCATGAGTAAGTACCTCCAGTACTTACTCATTTAGGATTGGTCCTTGTCCTTGCTGTGGATCATGCTTTTGATTGAATGCAGCATCTGTCACTTCTAATGAGCAGTTTGTGGATAGAACCTGTGAATGCAACTCATACTTTCTATTAAACTAGGGAAATTCCTGAAGGAACTTACAGGGCAAGAATTAGGATATGGTGTTGCTGTAGATTAGAGTTAGTACTTCTCTGAGAAGTCCTTACAATGGACTTCTAGGAGTTTTCATTGGTGTTTACTGCAATATAGTCTTGCTGATTCCAGAAGGAATAAGATGTGTCTAGTCTGTTCAAAGTTTCTCTCATTCTGCTCTGTGGCATTTATGAACTGAATTTCTCTGCTACACAGTAGTCATTCCAGTGTAGTGGAGATTAAATCTTTCTTTCTTATGAAAAATTCTCAGTACTGTTAAGTAAGGGCCTGTTCATTAACATATTTCCCTTTCTCCTGGATTTGTATCCTGTGTAAGTACACACTCATACACACACACAGAAGGGAGAGGGAGAGAGAGAGAGAGTCTTTTATATGACATACATATGTGAAAAAGTACTCATTTTCCTTCCAATTATGGGATCTGAATATAATAATATAAACATGTGATTCTTACTAGAATTGCTTTCTTTGTTTTGTTTTGTTTTTTGTTGTTGTTCTACAATAATTATGGAGGGAGGAGAAATGTATAGTAACAGAAACCATTTCTTCACAGCTAATTCACAGCCTATCTGATTTTAGTAATTGATAAGTGATACCTATATATTTTGCTTAATGTCCCTTTTTCATATTCATATAAAAACACAAAGACATAGCTGGGTAAACCGAATTTATAATTATTCAGATGAAAGGACTTTAAGGTAATAATAAATAAGGGAAGGAGAAGGGGAAAGAAGAAAATAAAACATAAATTGTGAGTAAGTAGTAAATTTTATGGGCTAGAAATATGGGTAACAATAGAGAGGCTATTATAAAATAAATGTAGATGAACATAGTCACAAATTCTAGTTAGAAAATATATGCGCTAAATGGAAAACAACAACAAAATAAATGAAATACAAAAGTGTAAGTTAATGAGCAACTAAAAGGAAATAGGAAACAATTATAACTTTAGTTATCTAAAATGTACTATGACTAAGAATTTTAAGTACATTTGCTTCTGTCCCTTTAAAATAATATTAGTTAGTATTTCTTTTTATATCTGATAAATGCATGTGGTTTCCTCCATCTATTCACTTGTCTTCCATAGGTGATTTTGCTTATGGAGATGGCTGCTGTCTTAGTAATTCCAATAAGTCAGAATAATATGCCATGTGGCTTCTGGGTTGGACTCAGATTTCTTTTCTGTGGGGTTTATCAGTCCCAGACCTCCTCTTCTCCCAGATTACAACCTAGAACTTTGTTGTTCCTGGTGCATTGATGACTACAAATTCTGAAGAATTGTCCAAAGCACTGAGATGGCACTGTATTTGACTTTTTTTTTTTTTTTTTTTGCTGTAGATTCTCCTCTTGAACACATTGTCATCATTGCATGGGAGTTCTAAGCAAGAAAATATGCTTCCATCTGAAAGATGGTGCCATGTTTAGCATACTCCTTATGTTTCTGAGGTGTCCCTCACCAGGTAGTGGAAGAGATACATTTTTTCATACATTCGCCAAGCTAGTTCCATAAAACTAGCATGAGAAATATCATGCTTATGCTCTTCACCACATTCCTACTCCAACTTGGGCTCCAGTGCTTCCTAGCCATCTCTCTACTCCTGGCTATCCAGGCCTGGTTATAAGTCCTTACCATGTTTAGCCTCTTTCTACTTTGTCATCTCTATAGTGTGTATATTTAGGAAAAGACAGTATCCCATTGGTGAGTACCGATTACTATGACCCTCAACCTTGGTCAGAGGCAAGGAATACAGGACATACTCCTTGCTTATCACAAAGAAATTTGACCAGCTCAGCTCACTGCAGCTATATTTTCTGCAAGATGTTCCTATTTTTTTTCAGTCTTCTTCTCAGAGACTAGAACTCGAAGAGTTTTCTGTTCTTTCTTTCACTGTTTCTTCTCCTCCCCCAGGTTTGGATGCTTTCTTTCTTTCTTTTTTAAAATTAATTAATTAATTAATTTTTTCTTTACCCTCCAGATTTTATCCCCCCAGTCCATCCTCTAGCTGTTCCACATCCCATCTCTTCTCCCCACCCTCCTCTATCCACGTGGATGCCCCCAGCCCTCACCATTCACTCCACCTGACCTCTAAAGTCCCTGGGGCCTCCAGTCTCTAGAGAGTTGGGTGCAAACACAAATTCAAAGGAAAAATGAATTGGAAAAAGCATAGTGCTTAGGAGAAATATCTGCTCCTACAGCACCCTGAAACATATAGTGGAGAAAGCTCATTCTTTTTAATAAAGTATTAAGCAATGATGGATATCCATTGCACACAGATTCACATCTGACTCTTATCTATTGCAAACAATAAGTTAAAATTAAAAGGCCAAAGTTAAGAAATACATATAAGGAACTACAAAGCAAATAATTTAAGATATTGTATGGGCAAAGGTGATCAAGAATGAAAGGAAAAAGGAAAGAAAGAAAGAAAAAAGAAAGGAAGAGGAAAGAAAGGAAAGAAGGAAGGAAGGAAAGAGGAATAAATTAAAAATACAAATGAAAGAAAAATAGACAAATAAGATTACATTAAGTTAAAAGAATTTTATGTAGTTAAAAGGGAACATCTACAATATTAAACAAAATAAATCAACGAAACAGAGTCAAACATTTGCACATCATGTTTCTGGCAAGTGGTTATTATCCAGGACATAAATAATTCAATTTCAACTACAAATAAATCAAGTAACTACTTTTAAGAACATATAATAGTCTGAAAAGAGCTGAAAATAAGTCATACAAATTATAAACAGAATTAAAACTACTAAACATAGAGAAAATGGAGATCTAAAGAAAAGTGTGAATTATCTCATTCTGTTAAGAATGGCTGTTGTAAAATTAAAAAAATAAATAAGTGTGAATAATGATGTGGATAAATGTGAATTCCTGAAATTTGTGGAAATGAAAATTACTAGGATCATTTTGGAAATTAAAATTAGTATGAATGCCACACACAAAAGAAAAGATAAATAAAATAGAATCACTTGATTCATCAGTCCCACTTTAGGGAGAACCAAAATAGTTTGTGTGTGTGTGTGTGTGTGTGTGTGTGTGTGTGTGTGTGTGTGATGAATTAACTTACCTATATATAGTAAAAAATACAATGTTGAATGATATACAATCTGTGTTTACAACAATTGAAGGAATAAGTATGCATAACAGAACTAGAGAATTGTTGCAATTGTTTGCTTTGTTTTATTGATTTACAATTGTCAATTTCCTAACATTCCCATCATTTTCCTTATGTATATTTGTGTATATATGTTCCCAAAGAATTAAATTAGAACCTTCACTATGAGTTTCTTTTATTCATTAATCCATTGATGTGAAAGGTTCCAACATTATATAAGTTGGAGAACAATTATTTTTTATTTGTTATTTCATTATTTATATTTCTTGTGTTTTGTAAAATGTTTATTGGTTATTTTATTTATTTACATTTCAAATGTTATCACTTTTCCATGTCTCCCCACCAAAAACCCCTTATCCCACCCCCTGACCCCTGCTTCTATGAGGGTGCTCCCCCACTCACCCACCAACCCCTGCCTCACCACCCTAGCATTACCCTATGGTGGGGCATCAAGCTTTCACAGGACCAAGGGCCTCCTCTCCCACTGATGCCAGATAAGGCTACCCTCTGCTACATATGTAGCTGGAGTCATGGGTCCCTCCTTGTCTATTTTTCGGTTGGTGATTTCATCCCTGGTAGCTGTTCAGTGTCTGGCTGGTTGATATTTCAAATGTTGTACCTCTTCCCAGGTTCCCCTCCTCAAACTACCCTTGACTCTATGAGGGTGCACCTCAACCCACACCTGTCTCACCACTCTAGCATCTCCCTGTGCTGGGGCATCAAACCTCCACAGGACCAATGGCCTCCCATCCAACTGATGCCAGATAAGACCATCATCTGCTCCATATGTAGCTGAATCTATGGATCCCTCCATGTATACTCTTTGGTGGTTTAGTCCCTGAGAGCTGACTAGTCTAGTTAGTTGATGTTGTTCTTCCTATGAAGTTGCAATCCCCTTCATCTATGCCATTTCTTCCCCTAGCTCTTCCATGGGATTCCCAGAGCTAAGTTAGATAGTTGGCTGTGAACATTTGCATCCATATTTGTCAGGGGCTGGCAGAGACTCTTTGGGAACAGCCATATCAAGTCTCTGTCAGCAAGCACTTCTTGACATCAACAATAGGGTTTAGTGTCTGAAGAATGGATGGATCTTTAGGTTGGGGGAGGGGGTCCATGGATGGGCTTTCCTTCAGTCTCTGCTCCATTTTTGTCCTTGCATTTATTTAAATAGGAACAATTCTGGGTTAAACCATTTGAGAGTGATGGCTGCCCCCATACCTTAACTAGAGGTGGTCTCTGCAGATTCTATCTCCCCTCAATGGGTATTTCAGCTAATGTTATCCCTGTTGGGTCATGGGAGCATCTCTCTTCCCTGGCATCTGGGAAGCGCTAGTGCCTACCCACAATTTCACATACCCTACTACTACATATTTTTATTTGATTTCCTGACACTCAGTACTTCTCTCTTATTCCTTCCTATACCTTATCCTGCCACCTTTTCCCTCCCCTGTGCAGGTTCCTCCTGCTCTCTACCTCCTGTGATTATTTTGTTCCCTCTTCTAAGTTGAGTTGAAGCATCCACATTTTGATCCTTCCTCTTCTTAAGCTTCATATGGTCTGTGTGTTCTATCATGAGTATTCTGAGATTTGGAACTAAAATCCACTTATTGCAAGGTGGTATAACTACTTTGGAAAACAATCTGACAGTTTCTCAGAAAATTGGACATAGTTCTACCTGAAGACCCAGCTATACCTCTAATGGACATATACCCAAAAAGATGCTCCAACATGTAATGGGGAACAATTTCTATGTTTTTGTAAAAATTCACTTCTGTGTTTCATCTTAATATTAAAATAACCAAATTGCTACTGTTTCCTCAATTTTGGATGTATAATGACAAAACTTGTTAGTTTGTGTCCAGCTATGAATAGAAAAATAAAACAAACAAAACAAAAACAATGAGTAGAAACAAGACAAGGAGTTTTGCTGTCTACAAAACATCATATTCTAACTTTTTCTTCTTTTCTTATTCACACATACACACAAACACTCCAAATAATGTAGCTATATAAAGATAAATGCTGTGTGAAAATTATAAAAATAATTATAACCTTTAATGTCATAAAATGATAATCAATAGATATGAATGCAGAAAGCTGCTGATTTTTCAAGAAAATAGCAATCATCTTTGATTTCTGCCAGAGATATGGCTAACATCTGGTGTTAATGTTAACATCAGTTAACATCAGAGAAATTGGTGGGATTTTGTAAACAAATATTACAACAGCAAGAACTGGGAGCTAAGCCATATTTCCTTGTAGATCAAAGCATCTCTGCTGCATTTCTTTAGAGAGACTGTACCCTGCAAAATGACCTTTGAGCTGAGCTGTATACAGGTGCAATAATTTCCCTGTAATCGAAGGAGTCAGAATAATTATTTGAAAATATAAATCAATCAAATAAGCAGATACACATCTGAATGTCATAAGAAAACATGGAGACACAAAAATACTTAAATGTACAAGCAAAAAAAAATAATACGAGGAAATGGCTTTCATTATGATCATGGCTTCCGTGTTCATGGGTACTCCATCTGAATTTTCTGAACTTTGGTTCAGTAGATGATATTAAATTATCCTTTCTTCTTAAATAGACAATATGTTAGTTCTAATTATAGTCATCATAATAAATTCTAAAGGGAATAAATATACTGCAATTAGCAAAAATGTAGCCAAGCAATCTCAATACAATTCCAATTAAATATGCAATATAATAACATATTGATTTACAGTTTTAATATTTCATGTTATATATGGCTTATATTCTCCAAGAGTTAGGAGACATAAATATCTGAAACCACAACATAATATTCTATAAAGTTACTTACAAAACAGAATCTATAAAATATTTCTAAGCACAGGTTACTATGAATTCATAATATAATATTTGAAAGCACTTTAAATTTCAGACTCAGTATTGAGCATATTCTGTTGAATAAAATTAGTGATGAAGCTTTCATTTCTAATTTTAAGCAGGGGTGTGCATCTTGAGACCATGTATATGATGTAGACTGCCTAGTTTATAGTAAAACTAGGTAATAATTTCTAAGTCAAAACTATTTTGAATTTATTATTTTGTGAAAATTACATAAATGTTTATAGAAAGTCTCCTTGAATTAATTCAAATGTGCATTGTACACCAAGTAGCTCTAAGACAAATTTAACATGAAAATACTAGTTGAATGCAGCATAATAAAATATTTTCTAAATCTGTTTTGTTACAAAATGGAACTAATATCAGTAAATCAAAGTCTGAATATTGTATATATTATCATGCTATTATATGTATAAATGAGCTCATTTATTATGTCAGGGATATGTCTACAAAAATTGCATCTGAATCAGCTTTGCATCATAATACTGAGCATAATTTTATTGTAAGTTAGAAAATGGTGAATAATACTTCACATTTTTTCTCATAAACTTTATGCATTAATTTTGTAGAAATGATAAATACATGTCTGAAATGCATATATGTTATGTTAGAGTTAAACATTAGCTAATCTGCAAGTTTAAAATTCAAAGCAATATGTGAGTCCTTGAGAATAGCACTTACTACTTCTTCTATAACCTTTTAAGATTATGCATTACTGACATTTGTACAATAATATATAAGCCTCTCTCAACTGCTTCTCTAGACGTACATTATAAGTAACAAATAAAGTAAGACACTTGATGTAATAGTGCATAGTTACATGGAAGATTTAATGCTGTATTATCTGAATAATAAGTACTCAGGGTGGGTTGAAGAGATCGATCTGTATAAAAACAGTATCTGGTTTAATCATATTTATAATGTTTTATCTCTACAAATGGAATGAAATAACTAGCAACTGGTATTGTGCATCTCAGTATAGTAGGTAATGTAAGAATAAGGAAAAATTGTTTCACTTTGACATTTTTTTGATGTAGTGCTTAGCAGTAGGTGGCCCTCTGCTGATTATGGCTAACTGCCTAGAGGAGCGATCCTGCCTGCTTAGAAGAACAGCTCCCAGGGTTTCTATAATTTTCTGCAGAGTACAAAATCTCTTCTAAGTGAGATGCTGTAAGGAAAACTTTAAAAGACTTAGATAGTCAGAACTATTTATTATTTGAAATGAAACAAGAATCAGAGATAATTACCCAAAGAGATCCTAACACGGTTTCTTCTGGTATACCACATCATCTCTTAAGCAGATACTTGTAATGCAGGGGCTGTTAAGATCTTTACTTTAAAATTGATTAAATTTATATAGAATTCTTCAAGCAAGTTTATGTTTTATTTTTCCACAGCCATAAGATTTTATTTTTAAATATTATGGTCTTTTTCTAATTATCTTCATCGTTTTTCCCATAAGACAACATTTTCTTGTCACTCAGACTTGGAAGAATCAGTCCTAACAAGATCATATAACAAGTAAATAATAAGAGCATTGACTTATAGGTAATATATTAATAATTATCAGATTTTATTTTAGAGCTATACTTTCTCAGTGAGTTTTATTATATTGGTGTTATTTTGCTTCGTTTAGGTATCCTCTTTTAATTCTTAAAATTTGAAGTTAAGGCAGTATTACTTGGATAGTAAGGTAAGGTCCATTATCAGGATTTGAACCTTGAAATATTTGACTACATGATTCATATCCTACTTGCATGAAACAAATTATTCAGATACTATAAAATTTAATATCGATCAGTAAGCAGGAAGATTCTCATATATCCACATATACTTTACACTATATTATATTAAATATAAAAGTCAAAGATTATTAAATTCCTGAGGTGTTGCTGAATTATTAGTAATATTTTAGCAAATATTGTATATATACAACAGTAGATATATACTAACATTGTGAATTATATATCTAAAAGGATTATGACTCTCAATAAGTAAGTGTGGGGAATGAGTTCAGCTTTATTATTCCCTAGGGTAATGTAGATTTAAAGCAGTGAGTCATCACTAGCATATGGAACATATTAGAAGAATTTAGTTAAATAAAAAAATTTAAAAATACCACTCTTCAATTGCCTCTAAAAATATCAAATATTTTAAAACAGCTGAATGTAATACTGCCATACAGTACAAAATTCTACTCTTGCATATTTATTCCAGAGTAATAAAATTAAGTATGTATAAAACTTTCAACACAAATATGAACATTAATTTTATTCAGAGTGTTAAAGAACTACAAACAATTCAGATATTATTCAGCAGGGAAATTTTCAGCAAAAAATAATATGAACTCTAGATATAATTCAGCAATATGGATGAATCTTTTTAGAACTCTATTGAGAATATATTCTCAAATTTATGTACTATATTATTTCCAATATATTTTCAGTGATAAAATATCAATAGTAGTCTTTAATGCTGAATCTAGGTAAAAAGAAGAATATGGTGATTATTAAATGATAATGTGTGAGAATAATAGTACAGTTCCTCTGTAAATAGTCTGATTGTATTATTGTCCTCTGGTTTTGTAAGACATGATAATTGATAGTCACTTAGTAGAAAGTACATATAATAAACATATCTTCTTATTAAGTATTCAATGTATATATGTCTATAATTATCTCAAAACAGAAAATATGTGAGTTAAAATGTATGAAGGAATAAAATAGAAGCATATTAATTGGTTAATATAGAGTTCATAAAACATTGTGTGTAGCAACCAGGAGCCCATGAATTTTTTCTATACCTAATATCATATTATATATGTGTAGAATAGTATTGCTTTCATTTATATATTTAGGGAGTTGTGATCAATGATAACTTTCTCTAACTCCTATTCTTGAAGTTTCTAGCAATTCAGAAATGGTATAGCCATGTGCCTTTAAGGAATATCTAAGAAGTTGGGAATGGTCATTCATACCTTTAATCCATGTGACAGGCAAACATATCTGTTTAAGTTCAAAGCTATAAGTTATCTACAAAACTAGTTCTAGGACAGTAAGAGCACCCAGAAAAACCCTTTCTTGAAAACACACCTGGGCATGCACACACACACACACACACACACACACACACACACACGTACTTGCACATGACAAAGAACATGAACACCAAAGAAAATATGTGTAATTGTGATATTGAATTTTAATTATCAACATAATAGAACCAAGAGTGAATATCTCAATGAGGAATTATCTATATTATGTTAGCCAATGATGGTGCCTCTGAGATATTTCTTTAACTGAGTTTTCTGAGTTGGATGACTGGTATCATTTCATGGACTGAGTGCTGGACTGTGTAAGAGTGGAGAAAGAGAGCTGATCATTAGTGTGCCTGTATTCATTCATCTCTGCTCTTGACTATGGATGTGACCAGCTGCTTTACTTCTGTTGTTTTGACTTTCCTACTAATAAGTTTTCTCTGACACTAAGTCAAATCAGGTCAGTTAAAAAGTAAATACATGCAGGTTTATTAGGTATGACTCCCAGACAGGTTCACAGGTCCCAAAGAATGGAGCCAGAGAAATAAAGTGCCCCAGCTAAGGAAGGGGGGATTTTTATAGGTCCAGAGAAAAGGGTAATGTATCACTGAAGATCTGAGATTGTTGCAAAATGGAGAGAATGTAGCACCTGAATGGGCACTTGAGTAGACTGCTGGGTTGCACCAACAGCCAGAAGCATGGAACTAAGATTTTACCACTATTACTCTGTTCAGAGGAATACAGGGAGCTTGAGGTATGGGAGAAGAAGGGCAGAGGAGGTTTCCCAGCTTGTGCAAGAGTGAGCACCTGGATCCAACCAAACACCTACAAAGATGATCTAGAACTTGCAATTATGAGCTAAATCAACTCTTTTCTTAGGGACATTTGTTAAGAGTTTATTGTCATAGTAACAGTAAAGAAAAGAAAGAGAGCAACATAAAAGGCTACATAGTTTTCCAAATTCATATGTATTCATCTTATTAATGGAAAAATAAGATAGCTCATCACTCTGTAATATTAAAAATAAAATTATATATGCCACATTTTCTAGTGGTTTAAATGTGTCTTATGTGGCACGTGTTATGCAGTTAAAATAAAAGCACCCCCAACAACTTGATGTGAATTTCCTGCAGACTCAAGGAGAGCAGAAAATAAACATTCCTTACTTATGTGCTACACAGTAATTTGAAAGTCCAGTAACTTGAAAAATCATACAGATCCAAATCTGGGGATGCTATTCTGAACTTTATCGACCTAGTATTCCTCCTTCCTGTGGACACTATTAATACTTTTTTCTAGCTCACCCATATTCTTTTGTTTCAGATACCTAGGACTTTTTACTTGGGGTTACAGTGGTCCCATTCAGCAGAGACGATGGTAGGCAAACGGTACTATCCTTCCTATATTCCATTATGATTTCTTCATTCTTACTCTCAGTCCTATATTTACTGGCTTCTAGGTGCTCCACTGTTACATCAGCTTCATCCATTAGAAACTCAACACTTCTTTCAGACTCAGAGTCCTCCTAACCTTTTCATCCCTGTCTCTCCAGGTTATTCTTTTCCTTACTGAAACCTCCTTGCAGAGGCCCGTCTTATATCATAGCTCTAACAATCCCCTCTCATCGTACAGACAATTCTAGTAGCTCATACCTGAAGTCCCTCTCAACCTTTTCTTTTAGTCCAACTCTATTCCTCTCTGCCACCTATTGACCTCCAGGAGCACTTTCTATACAGTAACACATAGCCACCATATTTTCCTAAGATCCAAAGATGACAATAAAAACAAAAATAGAACCCCCACTCTATTAGTCAGGGTTCTCTAGAGTAACAGAACATATGGTAGTCTCTATACAGTGAGGGAATTTGTTGATGACTTACAGTCTGTAGTCCAACTCCCCAACAATGGTCAGCAGCAGCTGTGAATGAAAGTCCAAGGATCTAGCAGTTTCTCGGTCACACAAGGCACACAGGCAAAGAAGAGTGAATTTTCCTTCTTCCAATGTCTTATGTTGGTCTCCAGCAGCATGTTTGGCCCAGAATAAAGGTGTGTCCCACCACTCCTGGATCTCAGACTTGGTCCAAGGTTGACCTTGAACTCAGAGATCTCCCTGCTTCAGTCTCCTGGAATTAAGGGTGTATACTATTTTGCCTGTAACTAAGCTTTTATGTCCACTATGCCTCAAGATCTCCATGTCAAGATCCAGGTCAGAAACTTGGGTCTTCCAGCTTCAAGATCTGGATCACAGGTGAGCCTTCTAATTCAGGATTGGGGTCCACTCCAGAAATAGTCAAGTTGACAATCAAGAATAGACACTACACCCACCCAACAAAGACAAGATCTGATATCAATACTTATAATCAACTCAATGATCCTTGTGGGGTTTGAATATGCTTGGCCCATGAGAAGTGAAACTATTAAGAGGTGCGATCATATTGGAGGTGTAGCCTTGTTTGAGAAAGTGTGTCATTGTGGAGATAGGTATGATATTTCATATATAGGCTCAAGTTTGGCCAGTGTGATCCAGAGCTTCTTCCTGGCTGCCTGCTAAAGAAAGTTCCCTTCTCCTTCCTGTGGATCAAGATGTAGAACTCTTGGCTTCTCCAGCATCATGTTTGCCTGCATTCTGCCATCTTCCTGTCAAGATGATAGTGAATTTAATCTCTGAAACTGTAAGCCAACCCCAATTAAATGCAGTATTTTTATGAGAGTAGGTTTTCTTGTGCTGTCTCTTCATATCAATGAAAACCCCAACTGAGACAATCCTAAAACCAAATGCCTAGACACTGGGAAAATAAGGCAAACATTACCAGGAAAGACAACAAGCCCCTACCAGATTCCAGTAATACCACTACAATAGACCCTGAGAAAAAAACATAGCTGAGGCATGTGACAAGGACTTCAAAATAGCTATTTTGAATCTTTCCAAGGATTTAAAGAGGACATGAATAAATCCCCAATCAAGGATTTGACAGCACAGAGTGGAATGAAATAATGGAAACAGTTCAAGACATGAAAGTAGAAATGCAGTGACTAAGGAAAACATAGACTGAGCAAAATGACAAGTGATAAATAGAAGAAGTCAAGCAAAACCTCAAAGGTTAGGCACAATCAAAATTTACAAGAACTGGAAAAAAGAACCTTAGACATTAAGAGTAATACAGGGTGCATCAGTGATGACAGAATGTTCAATGAGTGTAGTTTAATTGAATTCATAGCAACTTGGAGCAATTCAGTTCATAGAGGTCAGAGGCTCTGCTTGTTTTTCCAAGCAAAGCAATTTAGTGAGAAACTGAAAGAAGCCAGTTTGAATCAGTGAATTTGAAGACTACATTATATGGAGGCTAGAAGCTTCTAGACCTAGTCGTATGGATCGTTAGCTCAGAGTACAAAACTCTGAATTCCACCCAAGCCATGTGTTTGTGAAGCTTCAGTACTGTTCTCATGTTATCACTTCGTCTGGGGAAATGAAAGTATGATTTTCACTGTTGTATCCAAGAAATGTACTCTACCATGGAGCATAGACATCACCTAAAGTTAAAAAAAGGGAAAAATATTTTCAAACTGAATGTAACCAAGAAACAAGCAGCCATAACCATTTTGATATATGGCAAAATAAAGTTCAAACCAAAGTTAACCAGGAGATATACGGAAGGACATGGAATAATCATCAAAGTAAAACCACCAATACTGAAATTCCAAATATTTATTCACTAAACACAAATACACCAAAATCACATATTATCTCTACTTGTTGTAGTTGGTGACTATCTCACTTCCTAACACAGATATCATTCAGACCAAAATAAAACAAATAAATTCTGGAGTTAAATAACAACATAAAGCCTGTGTATATGTGCTAATAGTGCTTTTTAAAATTATTTTTTTTATATTTTTCAATTTATTTTCTAAGGAGAGGGAGAAAACAAAGTTGAGGAGTTGAATGATTAGAGAGATGACAAGGAGGTAGAAGGAGCTAAAGAAGAAGAAACTGTGATCAAAATATATTGTATAAAATGTTCACTTTTAGTAAAAAAAAATCTAGATCTGACCTTACCCACCCTAAAACATCTATCTATTAATATTTTTCAAGCAATTTTACTCTTGATTTCTTTTTTAACACTTCTGCATCTTAATCATAGAGTTCATTACATTTTCACTTAGCTGAGGGGAACATGTTGAGTTTAATTTCATGGCATGGAGACTACATTATAAATATCTATAAAATTATATGAAATACACATTATACATTTTCAGATTGTAACATAAACACAAATTCTACTACTTTAATATCTATAGCTGAAACTTTATGATAGAGTAATAAATAGAATAAGATATTTTCATGCAGCAGAATAAGATATTGTATACATCAGCCAATACATAGAAACATTAAATACAGAATCCATTATTATCTAACCAATGTATGTTCAATGATGTAGACACATACCTACTTTAATGGTAAAACAGTAACTTCCAGAGTTTCTGATCATGTAGCTGAGGAGTTGAAAACTCACATTAAAAACTTGAGTTTAATTTGGCAATCAGGGTTCTGGTCAACCTAATTTTACCCTAGATATGGGAAAATATTGGTGTAAATATCTTGCCAAAAATTCAGTCCCTGGAATGTTGCTTATAATTCTTCTCACAGCTATGTAATTGCACTTGCATCTCAGAAAATAAAAAAAAAAAGCTTAGGGCTTTACATCTTTTATTGTCATTCATAGTTTTATGAACCTATCCACTACAAAAAGGAAAACAAAACTGTTAGAGGTTTGTATCAAGAAAAATGATTCATTTATATTCCCTTTGTGATTAATTGGTCCTTATGTTTGCATTACATTCTTTGTCATTACCTAATATTACCCTCCTTTGGTCATCTTTCTAAATGTTATGCTATACTGGCTTCACAATGATCTATATAAACTGTATGGAAGTTAACTGAGTTCTATAATATTTGGAACGAGGCAAATTTTTTTAAATGGTTACTGTAACTTAATCTATCTTTGTGATATATTTCCTTGTGAGTTCATCACAATGAATTGATTTCAAAACTAAGTATTCTATTATTATTTTGAAGACTCATACTTCTGGGATCTCTGCAGACACAGGGGGAACCAAGTAACGATCATTACACAGAGTAAAGATCACACAGAGGCATCTTTAATTAGAGATGCAGTTAAACTACCTTCTAAATATTTATGTCTTAGCTCATTGATCAATCTTACTCTCAACTTTGTTGAAACAAGTAGGCTCTTTCTGCAGCGAGTAGTGGTCAAAATGAAAACTCATAACTGGTCAAAGTCCTGAGAGTATGTTATTGGTAAGTGCAGAGAGTAAATGATTACAGAAGAGGATGGAGAAAGACTATATGAGCTAAAAGACACAGAAGATTGCTCTAAAACTCTCTTTTCTGGATATGTCTGTTGCAATCATTTACAGTCAAATAATGTGACCAGGTGCACTGACCCTAAAACACAAGTAAGAGGGGAAATCTGGGAGCAAGTGGGTCACCAGTAGTTGAATGTAATAATAGAGAATAGTGATGTGTACATAATCACACTGAATTATATATGTGGATACCATAATCACTTTTCAGAATAATTTAAAATGGTAGGTGATTTTATGGATTAGAATGTAGTATGTATTTTGATTTATCATGTGCATCTGGCATTTCAAACTTACTTTTAATATTGAAATAAAATTTTGTTAATTTGCAATTAAATGGATATTATGCAATTGCATTTTATAAAGTCATTGCACTTATTATACAAAAATCCAAAGAATAAAAAAAAGTAACACAATAAGATTATAAAAGGAGAAAAAAATTAAGAGAAAATTGCCTTATCATACAGGAAAATATAGTAAAAATTACAGTAAGCAGCAATTCAGTTAAAAAGTTAATAACACTAAGTAAACAGCACAAAATTAGTTCCAAACTGATTTGTAAATTTGTATAGAACTTTCAAGATGCTGAAGAGATATCTCAGTATTTTTGCTGACAATTACCATACAAAAATAAGAGAAAAATAACTACAAACATTTCACACAACTAATTTTGAAAGATAATGTAAGTATTTCACCATATCAGAGTATTTCTCAAGTAGGAAATACGAAAGTGTTGAAGTTAATCTGTTATTTATAAATGTGAATATAAACATAATTTATAGGTTAAAGATGTACATGTTAACAGTAAATTCAGAGAATCTATTTGGACCTAAAGAAAAACAAAACAACAACAAAAATATATACTGTGAATTTTTTCACATATAAAATAATCCATTGTGAATTGAGAACATAGCTTAGTAGAAAAGTATACTTGCAATGCAGGCAACAGGACTTCAATTTGGATAATCAGTATCCATATTATAAAGATCAGCATGATACCATTTCTGGAATTTCTCTCTCAGTGTTAGAAAACAGACCTGAGGATAGATGGGGATCTTTGGCAAGACCACTCCAGATTCAGGAGGTGTAAGGACAAAATTCAATCTCCTCTTGTGGCCACTGTATGTACAAGCACAAATAAATGCAACAACGCATTTGCACACAGATGTATGTACACTCAACCTAAATTCATGAAAGATATAAATGATGTAGTAGAAAACAAGCATTTGTTTACGAGAAAATACACATTGAAAAAGCAAAATGAGCATTAATTCAATAACATAATTTTATAGAAATACAGAGGAACAAAAACAGTATTATTTTCTCACCAAAATATTTCAATTTGACAGTGAAGTGTAACAATGAGAAATAGTCTGGAATTATTTATAACCTCATTATTATTCATGGAATTAATCTTTTTCAAACACTCATAAAACCTAATATATTACTGAGAGTTGGTTTCTATTTGATCAAGCTCTACCAAAGGCACTGGTTTTATTTGAATATCATCCTGCCTAGATGTTTGTAACACAAAAGTAAATTCCTAATAAGTACCAGAATTATTTCAAACTTTTTAAAATGCATATGTCAAAAGAATTCAGCTATAACTTTTATCCCAGAAATATTGGGGGAAATTTTTATAAAGTAAAAAATATTTAAATTTTACATGTTAACTGATCTGTTTATTTATGTGTTTGCTTGCTTTACATCCTGACTGCAGTTTCCCCTCTCTTCCCAATCTTTTTCCACACCACCTCACCATCCTACCATCCATTCTTCCTCCATTTCTCTTAAGCAAAAAGGAGGATTACTGTGGATATCAACCAGCCCTGGCATATCAAGTTACAGTAAGACTAGGCACATTTTCTCCTATTGAAGCTACAATAGACAGCAGAGTAGGAAGAAAGGGTCCCAAAGGCAGGCAACAGAGTAAGAGACAACTCATATTTCCACTGTTAGGACTGTCACATGATGACCAAGATACATGACAGTAACTTATGTACAGAGGGTCTAGGTCAGTCCCATGCAGTCCCAGTGGTTGGTTTGGTGTTCAGTCTCTTTGGGGGCCTATATGTCTAGGTTAGTTGAGTCTGCAAATTTTCTTGCTATGTCCTTGACTTCCCTGGCTCCTAGAATCCTTTATCTGTTCTTCTGAATGAGTCTCAAGACCACCTAATGTTTGACTGTGTGTCTCTGTCTCTGTTCCAACAAGTTGCTGGGTGAAGCCTCTCTGATGATGTTTATGTGAGGCTCTGGTATATAAGCATAGCAGAATATGATTATCAAGGTTAGGAGGATGCTTCCTCTAATGACATGGGACCAGTCACTAGTTGTCCACTCCCTCAATTTCTGCTCCATCATTACTCCTGGTCATTTTGTAGGCAGGACAATTTCTAGGTCAAATGGTTTGTGTCTTGCTTGATGTTCTCAGTCCCTCTATGGAAAATCTTACCTGGTTAACTGAGATTTTCACTTCAGGCTCCATATTCTCCTATGAGCCGTAACTAGGGTCACTCTCATAGATTCCCAGTAGCTTACATTGCTCATTTCCACTTCCATTTTTCAAGCTCATCTCAGAGATGTCACCCTCCCATTCTAGTTGTCTCCTCCAGTATGTTCTCCCTTCACCCCTCCCAATCTAATTGCTCCTGTTCCTATCTTCACCTCCAGCTCCATCCAGTACCTACCACCATAAACCAACAATGTCTATTCTACTTACCTTTCTCAGTAAGACTGACATATCTGACCTTGAGACCTTCTTTTTACTTAGTTTCTTTGAGTCTAAGGTTTATATTTTAGTTATCCTTTACTTTATAGCTAATATTCACTTATTAGTGATTATATGTAGTATTTGTCTTTCTAGGTATTGTTACCTCACTTCAGGATGATCATTTCTAGTTTCATCCATTTGCCTGAAAATTTCATGATGCCATTGTTATTAAAAGCTGAGAAATACTCCATTATTTAAATGTACGATATTTTATTTATTTATTCTTTGGTTGAGGAACATCTATATTTGGTCATTTCCACTTCCTGGCTATTATGAAAAAGCTGCTATGAATGTATAGAGGGACATCTTTTAGATGCTATATGTAGATCTAGAAGAAATCTATTCCCAATATTTTTGAGAAATCATCAAATTGATTTCCAAACTGGCTGTACAAGTCTATGCTCCCACCAGCAAAGGATGAGTATTCTTTTTGCTCCAAATCCTTAACAGCACTGGCTGTCACTGGAGTGCTTTGATCTTAGGCATTTTGATGATTGTAAGATGGAATCTCAGAGTTGCTTTGATTTGCCTTTCCTGGTGGATAATCATGTTGAAAATTTCTTTAAATGCTACTTGACCATTCAAGATTCCTTTGTCAAGAATTGACTGTTTATATTTGGACCTCATTTTTAAATTGGGTTATTTTTTTCTAACGTCTTATTGTTTGACTTCTTTATAGATCAAAATGCTTTACATTATTTTTGGCTATTGTGAAGAGTGTGATTTCTCTAAGTTCATTTTTACCCTATTTATAATTTGTATATAGGAGGGCTAATGATATTTTTTTTTGAGTAAATTTTGTATAAACACACTGTGCTGAATGTGTTTGTCAGCTCTAAGAGTGCTCTTATAAATTATTTTGGGATATATATCAAATGATCTGTGAATGTTGATACTTTGACGTTTTCCTTTTCAATTTGTATCCCCTTGATCTCCTTTAGTTTTATTTATTTATTTATTTTTACTGTTCTAGCTAGGACTTCAAGTGCTATTTTGAAGATGCTGATAGCACATTTTAAGGAGAAGAGATTGCCTAAATTCCCCATGAATGATTTCAAATTCATTATAATACCTATGTAAAATAACTGCTGTTGTTATAAATTTACATTTTCAAATAAAATGCCAACCAGTGGTCCACTAAAGTAAATGGTTGAGGAAGAAACAACCTTTGGAGATGCTGAGCATTAAGAATATTTTTCAAAAAAAAATTATTTCAGCTGTAGTGTGGAAATACCATTGAAAAATATATTTATGCTTTACAAAAAAAAAAAAAAAAAGGTTTGTTTGTCTCTCTGAGACTAATTTGCTTTAAGCATTGCCTGATATGCACGGTTTGTTAGCTGCAGTGTATGCAGGGAAGAAGCCTAAGATTGGCTAAGATAACCACAGATGCCCACTGCATATTATCTGGAGAACGTTTGGGTCATGGATAATCACATGGTAAGAAATTATTCTGGAGTCTCCTAAAATTCCCATCATCTGAACACAATAACATTGATTTTTAGGAAATTATATTCTGGTAACTAATCATTGCTTAGATATTATATTCATACACCCAATAAAGTTCAAAACTAAACAAATTGCTATGATTTTTACCTTCATTCATTCCTTTGAAATGAAATTTACAAACTACAGACTTGATTTTGTAAAATTATTGTGGGAAGAATAAGGTTGGTTCGATGAAAACCAGGAAGGCAGATTGATACTATCTTTCTCAAGACTTTTAGGACATAACAGTCCAGAATAGACAATTGCTGGACTTTTAATTGACTGATATAATCTTATAAACTTCAGATTTTCTTATATGCTCCATTGGATCACTTATAGTCAAATGTAATTTTACTACCTATGACTAAATTGATTTCAATATATTGGCTGCACTGTATAAAATTATACATTTTCTTGTTTGAGAAGTTCCAGGGGACCCCCCCTCAGGCCACAACTCAATCAAATCCAACCCAGTCTCAGCACTGGGAGCCTTGCTTATCTACAAGAGATGGCCAGTTCAGACTTTACATCCCCCATTCCTTGGAGTGCTCATTAGCATAATCTTCATAGATACCAAGAAGTTTCTACTGTGCCAGGTTTCCACAATACTCACAAATGCCCCACAATTCTAGCCACCTTCTCCCACACTTTCTCCCTTCATCGCATTTCGCTACCACCCTGATGCCTCCTGCTGTCATATCCAGACATCCTTAGTCTGCTAGCAAATCTATTTCTCATTATGCCTACATTTTCCATTTACAATAGTTTTGAATTTGAGTACCTTGTAAGTATGAATATGGTATAAACTCTAACAGTCTTCAACTGCCATTTTTCTTACCTTATGTGCCGATCCATGGCATGAAATGTTTTCCTATTGCAAAGTCGCATCCTTTAAAGTAGATAGGAAACATCTTTTAATCCTTGATATATCTTGGATATATCAAGACTGATAGATACTCTTACATATTGTTTTAATCACTCTTAAATAAAAGGTACATTTTATTAATTGTTCCCCAGTATCTGGGTTTTGAGACATTTTCTACTGCCTTCGTTGTTATTCACCATCAATCCCCACACTATGTTCTGTAAGCATTATGCCCCCACTCCCCAAGAGAACACCTCTTTACTTAACCTCTCTGAGTTTACATATTGTAGCTTGGTTATCACTTTTAATGGCTTATATCCACCAATAAGTAATTATATACCATATTTGGCTTTCTAGATTACCTTGTTCAGGGTAATGTTTTGCTAGTTCCATCTATTGTTTACCTGCAAATTTCATGCTGCCATTTTACTTAACAGCAAAGTAATATTCCATTGTATAAATGTACCACATTTTCCTTATCCATTGTTCTGTTGAGAACATCTAAATTGTTTCTGGTTATTATGAATAAAACCGCAATGAACAAATTTGGGCAAGTGTCCTAGTGGTGGTAGGGAATGTCCTCAGTTACATGCTCAAGAATGATATAGCTGGGTCTTGAGGTATATCAATTCCTAAATTTCCATAGTGACTATACATGCTTACAGTTCAACTAGTTATGTAGGAGTGTCCCCTTGCTCTACATCCTTGACAGCATGAGCTGTCACTTGTGCTATTGATCTTACTTATTCTGGAAGGTGTATGATGGAATCTAAGCAAGGTGCATATGGGCTCACAGTGATGGAAGAGGAAAGCAGATGATTACAGCTCTCTGCACCAGGTCTTCTATTTCTACGTTGTGGCTATTATCTTGGCATTTTGTGGGACTTATACCTATAGGAGCAATGACTCTTTGACTCTTTGGTCTGTTTTCAGGACTTTCTTACTCCTATTGGATCATCTTGTCTAGCCTCATTGTGAGGGCTTTGCCTTCTTTAATTGTATTTTGTTGTTGTTGCTGTGCTTAGTTGTTGTATCTTGGAGACCTAGCATTAGGGGCAGGAGAGGGAAGTGTGGTCTAAATGTTTTGTATATGGGTAGAATCTATTTTCAATAAAAAAGGACAAGATATATAACAGAGAAAACACCAAAATCCCTAATGCGTAGTCCTATTCACTGTCTGTAAAATGTAAGAAATAAACGTGTTGCTTAATTGAAAATAAAATAATACACTAAAATTATACATTGTATTAATTTAGTAATTTCACATTAGGTAATTTAAAAAAAAATAAAATGTATTCATTTGAGTAAGACAAGCTGCAAAAAGCCTGGTCATTGTTTATATTATTGCAAAACGTATCAAAACTTTTGGCAGCACATTGGGATTTTCATGTGTTTATTGAAAATTTCTACTTGCTTTTAAAACCTTCTGTTCAATTTTTTCAATCACTGATTAGTCTTTTCTTCAGTATTCGACTTTGTTGTTGTTGTTGTTTATAGATTCTAGATATAAATCCATTATCAGATAAAAGCTGGCAAAGACTTCTTCTCATGTGAGAAATCTTTTAGCTCCCTTGCTTGCTGTGAGGAAATATCTCAAAGTTGTGAGGTCTCATTTCTCACTTCTCAGTTCCTGAGTTTTTGTTCTTGTTTAGAAAGTTTTTGCATATCCCCATCCACAGAGGGATTGTCCTAGCTTTATTCTTGTAGGTTTACATTTCTAGGTCCTATATAAAAGTCTTCTATTGAGTTTTAATTGAATGTGTACATAGTGAAAGCATTTCCAATTTCAGTCTTCTCCATGTGTATAACTACTTTTTCTAGCACAGTTAGTTTACAAGGCTGTCTGTTCTCCAACATGTAGTTTTGATACTCTTTGCTCCCCACTTTTAAATTAAAAACTGACTGTTTTCTCAAATCATATATCCTAAATACAACTTCACCTCCCTCTCTTCCTCCCATTTTCTATCCACATGCCCTCTACCTGGATCCACCCCCTTTCTGTCTTACATTAGAAAACAAACAGGTTACAAAATAATAATAATAAAATAAAATAAAGCAAAAGCTAATGCATAAAAATAGGACCAAATAAACAAATGAAGGGAAAGAAAATAAGGAAAGGCTCAAGAAAAACATGTAGACACAGAACCTCATTGTTGGCACACTTTGGAAACTCATGAAAACACTAAATAGAAAGCCATATGAATGCTATGAACTTGAAGAATTAAAGAAAGAAAAAAAGGAAAGAAAATGAAAAAATATATACTTAACAAAATAAAAATATAAATAAATAATAAAATTTTATAAACAATAGATGAAATGTCCTGGTTTACATTATGAGACAGGAAACCACCAACAATACTGCTGAACAAGTAGCCCTACACTCAAGGATTATTTGCTTCTCCAGTGAGACACCTTTGGAAAAAACTACATTTCAATTTGCAATTGGTTTCCACTTGTAGACTTCTTCTGGGTTAAGGACAGGTTCACATGCTTTAGGACTTCATTTGTTGCATAACCTTCCATGCTGTCTCATTCTCTGTGAGTTTTTATGTGTGGCAACACTGTTCTTTTAGAGGGCCTTCTATCCTTGAGGTCTCTGGCTTTTTCACTCTTTTAACCTCCTTTTCTGCAGGGTTCCCTTAGCCCTTAAGTAAGGGATTTGATGCAGACATCCTTTGTGGGGCTGAGTGTCTCCAGTCTCTCACTCTTCGCATGATGCCTAGCTATGGGTCTCTGTATTTGCTCACATCTTCTCTAGAAGGAAGCATCTCTGATGATGATTGAGCAATGAACTATTCTGTGAGTATGTTAGAATGTCATTAGAAGCCATTTTAGAGCTACATTCTTTTGGTGCAAGGATAGCATTTGTTTAGCAGTAATTTGATTCCTTTACATGCAACCATCCAGGTTAACAAGAAACATTTGTTGAAGATGTTGTCTTTTTCAATGTCTATTTCTAGCTTTTTCAAAAAAACAAAATCTCATGTGTACATAGGTGTGTAAATTGATGTGTTCTTAAAGTTGCTTCTATTAATTGAAGTTTCCGGTTTTGTTGCAAGTAATATGTTGGTTTTATTACTATAGCTTACCAGTATAACCTGAGACCTTTACTAGTTCTTTGATTATTCAGGATTGATTTAGCTATTTTTTTTTTTTAACTGCTAGGCACAGAAATAAAATTATCCATGTATTCTCTCATATGCAGAATCTGGTGTTAAATTTTAAAATGACTTTCTGTTCCTTCAAGAAGATACAGATCTATATGTACATGGAAATAATAAAGGGCCAAGGAACAATTTCAAACTAAATTACATACTAGTATGAGAATTTTATAATGAAAGTATCTTTCTATCTAATTTTTTGGGGGGGAAAGAAAGGGGTTTATTTGGCTCACACTTCTATATCTTAGTCCAACACTACAGGAAGTCAGGACAGTAACTCAAACAGGGTAGAAACCTGGAGATGGGAGCTGATGCGTGCTGCTTACTGACATGTTCCCCATGGCTTGCTCAGCCTGCTTTCTTTCTTTCTTTCATTCTTTCTTTCTTTTTTTTTAATAATTTATTTTTTTCATATTTTACTTATATTTCAAATTTTTCCCCCTTTCCAGATCTCCCCTTTGGAACATCCCTATTCCCTCCCCCTCCCCTTGCCACTAAGGGGGTATTCCCCCACCCACCCACCCACTCTCATCTTCCTTCCTTGGCATTCTCCTTTATTAGGGGATCTAACAAAAATAAAAATGAAAACAACACCTCACCAGTAAGTATGACATTGGATAATAATGCCACATATTTCCAGAAGAAATAATATATTTCTATATAAAGATCTTAAAACACCATTAAAGGATTGATAATTGCTTTCCTTTAATATGTTTTTATTTTAAATCAGCATGTTTTATAGGCTGTAGTGGTAATTAAGGACTTATAAATCCACCATTATTATAATAGATTCATAGAGATTCTTAAGCACCTTCAGTAGAAGCCAATAACAAACTAGACTCTAGATAATTAAACCAAGAAATATTAGATTATAAGTACTTTGTTCCAAAGATATCTCAATACAAATACTCACTTCATAGTGAGTATAAAATTCTTATTACTATCTGCTGTAAGTATGCCTGAGGTTACTTGTTTATAAATAGTTAGTGATTACTAATTCAATTCCTCTGTGTAAAATGTCTACAGGCATAACCAGCGAAACACTATCATTCAACAATTCCTGCCAGCCATCAAAACTAAATCATCTCACCATGAAGTATGATGTTTCTGGGGACTTGAGACAGAGTCCTCAAACTTGTCCTCACATTCAAACAAAAAGTAAAATCTTTCTGAAAATATAGTTGTGGACTAGAAAGGATATGGACAAAGGCATTTCTTCTGAAAAGCAGAAGTGGACAGTGCCAAATTAGCTTAACAAGGCAATATATCAATTGCTAAAGAAAGGAATGTTCATTTATCTCTGCTCAATTGAATTTGATGAATGTTAATGACTATTCACTCTGAATTTGCTATTTTTCAAATGAGTGTTTCTACCCCTAATTAGGTGTTTCACAGAAGCATTTATTTTTTTGCCTATTCCTTTAAAGAAAAATTATATTTATTGTATGGTATTCATCCCAGGAACAGAGAATTCAGCATCATAAAAAGAAGGTTGAATACAATTCAGAAATTTTGAGCTTTTAGCTGAAATCATTACCACATGACACTTGGGAATACACCTTGAGTAAACCAGATCACAATTTGAAAATAGACATTGAGTATATAATAAGATTATTTTCTGCATTTCAAAAGAAATGAGATTGAATTCTTGGCATTAGCTAGGTTGTGGGACAAATTAACTCTTTCCCACTCCCAGTGCTCATCTCTTTTGCAGTTACCACTAATGTGACTACCTTTCTTACTTTCTTATCAGAACAATGTATTAGTATTAGATAGTTTATGCTGGTAGACTTCTTGAGAAATTCATTCATGTAGAATAGAAGAATAACATTCATTTATTATTCCTTCATGGTTTTGGAATATTGGAATGGTACCAGGCATTGCCACATTCATGGGAACCCTGACACTATAAATCTCACCAATTAGTATGATAGAGCACCATATTCCAGAAGCTCAGATCCCCTTGAGAAATTGCACATACCAATCACAAGAAAGTAATCCCAGAAGTTTATTATGAAGGTATTTTAAAAAGTACTTTTCTAAAAACAATGACAAGAACAGTAAACAAGATAGTGATTCCGTTAGTCCCTGATGAAATTCTTTAAGATATACTAGCTAGAGGAATCTACTTAGACATATTTGTAAACCTCACTTTGCATTTAATACAGCATTCATTAAGAATATGTAAATGAGGTGAGGCAGAACCCCCATATTTAGTATTGATAAGCATGTTTGAAAGGCTTGTGTTGTTATTATGGCTTGCTTAGCTATCAAAAACAGTCAGCTATCATGAAAATTGGAAGAGCATTAAACATAAAAAAATTGATATCTGCATTTTTATTAACAAAATCCACAGTAGAAAAATCAACTTCTCTTGAGAATTCCAAAAATAGAATACAAATATACCAAAAAATATGGTTCAATTTTCTTTAATTGTAATAATTTTTTAACTGAAAAGTTAAAACAGTACTATCAGATTCTGTCTCCTGTATTATTCATTCTTTTCTGCCAGATTTTTCTTCCTTTTGTTCTAATCATGGATTCTCACTCTAGCTTCAAAGTGATAATTAATCTGTGAACCTATTAACTCAAAAGTAACTGCCAATAGCAGATCATATTTTAAAATACTAAATATAGCATCTATAAAACTTCATAAAATCTTATATATTTCTAAAATTTTATTTAGTTAGAATGAAAAGGCAGATTAAAGAACAGTTTCAAAAATAAATATATTATAAAATTCACTCTTAGTTACCCACTAAATTCTTATTGCTTCTGAATTTCCAATGGAATTATTTTTATAAACTGAAGTGAGGGTTTTTATCACTCAAAGACTTAACAAAATCTATGTGAAGACTGGAATTAGTAAAATATAGCATAAACATATGCACATGATAATTTATGTGCATGTTTTACAAAATCTTTCCTAGGAGTTTAGCATTTAAATATATATATTCTGAGATTCATGAGATTTTCTTTGGGATAGCACCATTAAGGTTATTTATATGGAGGTAGAAATTGTAAAATTCTATCTTTCAAATCACATTCTTTAAACATTAAAATTAAACCCAAGGCCAGTGATTTGGCACTGTTGGTAGAGATTTGTACCATTAAGCTAATGACCCATCCATAGAATCTATGTAGTTGAAGGAGAGAAAAGACTTCTGAAAGTTGTCCTATGACCCCTGCACAGGTCCCATGACATGAACACACATAACCACACAAAATGTGAAACATATTTTTAAAATTAAATTAAAGCCAAAAAAATCTCATTTTAAAAACAGCTTCTTTAAAAGAGATGTGAAATATCTCGTTCATTGTGCAGAAACTGTTATTTGTGTAAGGTCTCAAGCACATTTTGAGTTCCATTCAGAATGACTCATGATCATCTTATAATGCAGACACATCTGTCTTTCTTTTTTATTGTGTCATTTAATTCTCCATGGAGTGCTGTTACTCAAAGACAGATCACCATGAGTTCTTTGATGCTCATAGAGTATTTATATATGTACTCATGAGTTTTATTTACTTTTGTCCATTTTATTCCTTTCTACTTGCTAGTTTTAATTTATAGACTGGCAGGGCTATATCAACTACACCTAATGGAAATCTTTCCTAGTCTTGTGGTGTATGACTAGCCTCACAATGACTAGGAGATTTTAAAGTCGAGATCTCAAGGTGACTATAGCTTTTACTGATTCCTTCTGTTTTCCAGGTTGGTAACACACACACACACACACACACACACACACACACACTTACACACTCATAAAACTTTGTTTTATAAAATAATGTAAATTGTGCCAATGGCAGAAAACCATAAACCAAAGCATTTACTATTCATGTTTCCATCCCAAGTTTTCTTATTCAACTTAATATTATGTTTTCTTGTTTGTTTTTAATTTTGGATTATTGGCAGGCTAAACCTGATGCATATTTTTCTTTTATGAAATCTGTTATTTTAATTGTTGTTGTTACTCCTTTATAAAATGTATTTTCATTTGTGTTTGTGAATACATTTGTGTATGTACACAAAAATGTGTGTACCAAGACACATGTGAGTAAGTCACATGACAACTTGCAGGCCTCTGTTTGGTTCTCACCTTCTAAAACCATGTGTGACTTGGGGATCAAACTCAGATCTCCAGGCATGGTGGCAAGTGCATATATCCTCTGAGATACCACACCTGCCTGACTTTCTGTTCTTAAAGAATACCTGGAAACAAAACCACAATACCAGAGTCAAGAAAATATCTCCATTGTGATAAGGAGGAGAGATTAGAAGACTTCCCTCTCCTCAGATTATCAGAACACAGCTTGTGTTTGTCAGCTTCCAGAGTCCTAACAAAGCTCCAGATGAGAGCAAGTTAAGGAGGAAGGACCTATCAATATTCATAGTTTCAAAGATTTGTAAACATGGCCACTGGTTTTGATTTTGAACTTGAAGGGAAAAAATTATCATGACCAAACAAGCATGACAAAGACAAACAAATAAGCAAACTCACTCAGTTTTTGTTAGGTTTTCTATTCCTGCACAAACATCAGTACCAAGAAGCAAGTTGAGGTGGAAAGGGTTTATGTAGATTATGTTTCCACACTGCTGTCAGGACAGGAAGTCAAGCAGGTCAGGAAGTAGGAGCTGATGCAGAGGCCATGGAGGGATGTTTCTTACTGGCTTGCTTCCCCTGGCTTGCTCAACTGGCTTTCTTATAGAGCCCAAGACTACCAGCACACAGATGGTACAACCCACAAGTGGCCCTCCACCCTTATCACTAATTGAGAAAATGCCTTACAGCTGGATCTCATGGAGGCCTTTTCTCAAGTGAAACTCTTTTCTCTGTGATAACTACAGCTTGTGTCAAGTTGACACACAAAACCAGCCAGTACAATTGACCCCTTGTCAATTTGACAAACAAACATATCACCATTAAGCCTTGGCCCTTACTTCCTTATTCATCCCCAAGATCTAATTGAAAGTCTTTTAAAAATTTAAAGTCTCTTAACTGCGGGCTCCACTAAAATACCTTATTCCTTCAAGAGGGAAAATTATCAGGGCACAGTCACAATCAAAACCAAAATCAAGCTCCAACCGTCCAATGTCTGGGATCCACTCATGAGCTTCTGGGGTCCTCCAAGGGCTTGGGTCACTTCTCCATCCCTGCTCTTTGTAGTACACACCTTGTCTTCTAGTTTCCAGCTGCCTGTACTCCACTGCTGCTGATGTTCTTGGTGGTACTACATGGTGGTACTTGATCTCATGGTACTGTAATCTCTAAACCACTGCTGTTTACCACTGTAACTAGGCTTCACCAATAGCCTCTCATAGGCTCTCTTCATGGTGCCAAGCCTCAACTCCTTTGCATGGCCCCTTCAGTCCTGGGCCATCAATTGCAACTGAGGCTCCACCTTCACTAATAGCCTTCCTCGGCCTCTCACAGTGTCTAGCCTCAGCTGCTCTTCATGACCCTTTCATGTCTTTAAAACCAGTACCAGAGTGACTCTTACACATTACCAAGTCCAGCCACAGCACAAGGTACAACTTTGGCTATCTCTGGAATATAGGCTCTTCTCTCAGAAAACACTTCCCAGAAGAATTCACCTAAATGATGCCAGTCTTTTCTTAATCACAGCTAATATCTTAGCTCCAGCTAAGCAGCATCAATAGTTAACATTAGTGCCAAGTTTTTGCTTTAGTAGTTCTGGTATCTTGTTAATCACAGCTGATTCTTCAGCCCCAGCTAACAAAAACCACAGTCAAACTCCAAAATAGCAATGGCTCTGATAAGAGTCTTTATTTAATCTTTCCTCTGAAATTTCAAAAGCCAGGCCTCCATCTTCAGCACTGTTCTCAACATTATCTTCTGAGCTCATACAGAGCATTCCCTAGAGCACTTAACATCCCAATGACTCTTCTAGCTCAAAGTTCCAAAGTCCTTTCACAGTACTCCCCCAAACATGGTCAGGTTGTCACAGGAATATCTTACTATGATGGTACCAATTTGTCTTAGGGTTTCTATTCCTGCGCAAACATCATGAACAAGAAGCAAGTTGGGGAGGAAAGGGTTTATTCAGGTTATGTTTTCACAATGTTGTTCATCACTAATGGAAGTCAGGACTAGAACTCAAGTAGTTCAGGAAGCAGGAGCTGATGCAGAGGTCATTGAGGGATATTTCTTACTGGCTTGCTTCCCCTGGCTTGCTCAGCTGGCTTTTTTATAGACCCCACAGATAGTAACAGCCACAAGGGTCCCTCCCCTCTAGATCACTAATAGAGAAAATGCCTTATAGTTGGAACTCATGGAAGCATTTTCTCAACTGAAACTCCTTTCTCTGTGGTAACTCCAACTTGTGTCAAGTTGACACAAAACTAACCAGTACACTCATGGTTGGTAACTAACAAAGAAGATGGACAGTGTGGTAAGAAATACCACTTTCCAATGTGTACCTCTGTGGTCTACTTCAACTAAACTAGCCCCACCCATTCGTATATTAGATGATAAATAGTTTAATATACAGATTATATGTTATCTCCTTTAAACTAGATGAGTGATCCCCCCTCAATTTCACTACCAGGCTGATATATATATATATATGCTGGTAATATATATATATATATATATATATAATGAGGTCGGTATATTTAGTTTCTTTTTTTTGCTTTCCTTCATTAAACTGTAACATATTTTACAAAAACCCAAACTCTTGAAATTTATTTATTTTAATTTCATACATGAGTTTCATACAACATTTTCACTCCTCTGTCCAATACCATGTGTTTGCTCATATCCTTTGAACTTCATGAATTCTTCTATAATCTTATACACATGTATACATACATACAACACTGAATTTTTATGGTGTTACAGGTATGTGCATGTGTTTATGGCTGATATCTTGTGATTGATTAACCTATCAGAGAGCTTTTTATCCATGGTCTTGAACGACTGATAGTGTAAGCTACCATATATGTTCTAACACTGAATCCAAGAATTCTCTAAGAAATGGTAGTTTTCTTTTAATTTTATTTTCTGTGTTTATATCATAATTACATCATTTCCTCATTCCCTTTCTTTCCTCCAAATCCGCTGATATATTCCTCCTGTGTCTCTTTCATATTCATAGCCTCTGTTTTCACTATTGTTATATACATATATGTGTATATAAATGTGCTACCTATTTTTATACAAGTTACTAAATAAATAAACACAACTGTTCAGTACATGTAATGTTTTCATGGCTGACAATTCAGTACTGAATAGACAATTGGTATGCATTTCCCTGAGAAAGCTTGTTATCCTTACCCTCAGTGTACTTTGCTTTCCTGTCATGCTCAATTTTTTAACCACTGAGCTGTCTCTCCAGAGCATTGTCAGATTACTGACAATATCCATTCTGACTTGAGTAAGGAGGCATCTCCAAGTAGATTTAATTTTTGTTTTATTGACAACTACCAATGTTGATCATGTTTTAAAATATCTATTGTTCCTTTGATAATGAACAATATTCTTTTGAGAATGGTCATTTCATTATGTTTTTTCTTGATTGACAAAATTTTTATGCTTGACAGTATTTTTGTGCTTAATTTGTGAAAGTATTCTGAACGTTCTGATGTTGTGAAATTGAAAACTTTTCATGGATTTTAATGTGGACGACTTAAAAGTTTGCCAAAAAACAAACAATAAATAAAAATTAGAGTAGAATTACCATTTCATGCAGGAATACTAGTTTTGGGTATTTTACTTGAAAAACCCTGAAGTAATGATATCCAAGAAAGATTGCAACAAACAGAGAATACTTAGTTTATAAATATTAAATGAATTACAGAAGTCTTGTACATAAGTGGGCGATAGAATTCAGCAAGCCAGAGGGGTCAAGGACACCACAAGAAGACCTACAGAGTCATATAACTCGGTTCAATGGAAACTCACAGAGACTGGACTCCAATCAGGGAGCATGCATGGACTGTACCTAGGCCAATTACATATTTGTAGCAAATATGCAAATATCTTCATGTGGGACCTGTAGTAAGTGGTGTGGGTGCTGTCTTTCAGTCTCTTTTTTCTGCCTTTGGATTTATTTCCAAATACCTGGACTGACTCAGTGGGCCTCAGTGAGAAAGGATATGCCTAGTCTTGTTGGGAGCAGATGTCCCAAGGTTGGGAGGTACCTAAGGGAGAGCTCTCCTCTCTCTGAGTAGGAAAAGGGGGCAATGGTAGGAGGGGTTTGTAATGGTGGAAGGTGAGGAGAAAGGGGTCTCTGATCTGGAGGTAAATTGAATAAAAATAAATTATTAGATAAAATATATAAAATAAATGGATGCCAACAGATAAAAGGATTGAGAAAGTGTAAGATAAATCTGCCATGTGTTTGGCATAGCCTTAAGAACAAACAATATGTTTAAATAAAGTTACATAGATTTTTACTATAAAATTTGTGATCTTGTATTGTACTATAATTCCTCATATATGATAAAAATTAATTTCCCTTTCCCTAATAACACTTTTCAGAAATGGCAAAAATAATCCTGCATTATAATTTTCTAGTAACCCATGAAATTCACTTGGTACATATATTTTTATTCAACAGTGACAGAATTTATCCACTAATACCTTATTAGAAATAATGTTTGCAGAATGTAAGTTGAATTGTTTACAATTCACCCAAGTAGAGTAACATAAACTGCAAAACTAGATATCTCATGCAATACTTAAGTAATACACAGAAGGCCATATATCCTCAGGAATTGAAATTCTTACAATATGGTATGTTTGCAAAGAGTATCTCTCTTAGTAAAGACATGCATTAAATTTGCTCATTTTAAATGCCCCAATATGTCAGTGTCCTAGTGTCCTATTGTACACTCTGGTCAATTCCTTTTTTGTTGTTCTTTGAGTTTAATTTTAAAATTTGATTTCCATAAAGGCTAGCCTTTCTGACCTTTTTCAAGCTGTCTAACCAAAAGGTTGTCTGTCTCATTTCCATTAATAAGGAGAATGTGCTTTTAAATTTAAGTGAGTTACCTTCAGGCCAAAACTGAATACAACTGTGCTCTGTATTTTCTCAGCTGAGTAGATTTTCCAGACTCATAATGATGGATTCTTCAGCAAATGTACATTATATGTTCAGATATTCATTTTTGGAACATGACTTTCCCTATTTATTGCCTTTTATTGCTTCAAGTTATTGAATGTAAGGAATGTGTAAGTGCCCAGTCTTAAATCCTAGTCTAAAACAGTATTTGTATTTCATTTACTGAAAGGAACAAATTATTTTAATTTTATTCTCTACTAATAAAATTAGAGAAAAAATTAAATCCTAATTAATTTCTGAGAGCATTTTCAAAAATGCATGTGTTTACAACTGTTTCTTTAAACACTAATAGATTTATATCTATGTCAGCAATCTATTTGTAGGATGAATTATAAATGCTTACTTACTTTAAAAACTGACAAGTATCTTTTATAGTAGATGACTTGGTGTTCAAATCTATCTGTTCATATAAAAACTATAGATAATGGGAACTCAGCTATTTCTGCCAGTTTCTTAGGATAAAAGCTGAGTTAATGTAATGTTCATGTTGTTGCTAACATCATCCTACCATTCAATTCAAGATGCAATGTCCTTTAGTAATCAGTTCTTCTGTACTTGTGTTCAGTATTGGGGTACCAATCTCCCCAATATTTTCATTCAAAGTTGTTGATCTCTTCATTCCTCAGTTAACGCTTACCTGGACCACAGATATGCCTCTCCTCATACTACTGTCCTGTCCAAAAGTAACTCTTGGACAATGGTCCTAAAATATAGCCAACAGATTTAATATGTTAGAGAAAATTGAATCAGTATGAATATTAATAATAATATGCAAACACATTGAATGTTTTTTTGACTCCTAATGGCTTTCAGTGCTTTTCATTGCTCAGGCAGAGTCTCATCTTTGCTGAATATTTAGTGTTGTTATACACTTAAACACTCACCTATCAAGCAAGTAGAGAAAGCTAATTATTCTTACACTGGGATCTAATAATGAGAGTGTTTTTTCCTTTTGTCTAATGTTAATCATAATTTAATGTTTTGGAAATGATATAATTTCCAGTAAATTCAGAATGTTCTTGCCAAAGACAAGTTTAGATACTTAGAAATAAAAATAAGTCAGTTTGGTGGACCCTCTGAAAAATGAACATACTACTACCTGAGGACCCAGCTATTCCACTCCTGGGCATATACCCAGAAGATGCTACAACATGTAATAAAGACACATGTTCCACTATGCTCATAGCAGCCATATTTATAATAGCCAGAAGCTGGAAACAACCCAGATGTCCCTACACAGAGGAATGGATACAGAAAATGTGGTACAGTTACATAATGGAATACTACTCAGCTATTAAAAACAATGACTTCATGAAATTCGTAGACAAATGGATGGATCTTGAAAACATCATTCTGAGCCAGGTAACACAGTCACAAAAGAATGAACATGGTATGTACTCACTGTTAAGTGTTTATTAAGTTCGAAATACCCAAGAGTCACTTTGCAGCAACAGTAGGGCTGAGTGTGAGGTTCCAGATGGAGGACTTGGAGAAGGGACTGAAGAAGCTGAGGGAGTTTGCATCCCCAGAGAGGCAGCAACAGTGCCAACTAGCCTGACTCCCTGATACTCCTGGAGACTGATACACCAACCAAAGAATACACATCAAGGGACCCATGGTGCTGGCCACATATGCGGCAGAGGAGGGTCTTGTTAGCCATCAGGGGGAGGAGAGTGTTAGATCCCCCATTATAGGAGAATGCCAAGGAGGGAAGACGAGAGTTGGTGGGTGGGAGAATACCCCCATAGTGTCAGAGGAGGGAGCAGGAAATGGGGAGGTTGCAAAGGGGAGATCTGGAAAGGGGGAAACATTTGAATTGTAAATAAAGTAGGAAAAATAAAAAATAAATAAATGAAGTTTAATCATGCAATGTAGCTGCTCTTATCACATCCAAAGACCTTCTAGGTCAGTTTGATCTGGCTGAAATAAAACATACCCTTAGTACACACTTTATTTCTCAAACACTGATATCTAATTGTGGGGCAGACAAATGAGTCACAGATAGGATATGTCAAACACTCATGAGAATAGATAGAAAAGGGGAGCTATTTAAGAGCATTACAAGGAGAAAGAGTGAGTTACTTGTGAGTCAAGTGCAGTGAGTGCAGTGTAGTGGGATTGAGTTTGTTTGTGAATTTATGTAGTTCATTGCAGGTTGGCAGAAGCAGCTGAAACCAGAGAATGATAAGGAGCAAGATTAGAACAAATTGACAGAGATACTTTCAGGCCAAGAAGATCAGTTCAGGAAGAAGCTCAGAGATGCCAGCTTGAATCTGCTATCTTAGAGAAGAATTTGAGTCAGAATAGCTGAGTTGAACCAGCCATCCAGGGTTCAAAATACCTAGAAAGGCTGAGCACATTCATTAGTAAGCTTCCAAGATGAAAATTATGTCAGGTAAATAAAAGTTACTTTAACAATGAAGTTATTTTGGTAGCCACTATCAGGAAGCTTTCAAGGGATAAATGAGAAGACATTTGTCCAAATATAGATAAATAAAAACATTTCTGTAAGGTGAATAGTTTCTCAAGAGTTATTTTTGTCAATTTGCATAGATTGTGAAAAATTCTATTGCAACAATTTTCTTTAAAAATTTTCATTATCATCCCATTATAAACTCTTTTTCATATATTAGTAGTTTAAGGATATTGGAAAAGCTATTGGAAAATACTATTCCCATAATTAGAATGTCTATTATTCAGAAATGCTCACACTCAATTTTCTTGCTAAAACACTTCAGCTTTCAAGATGGTTCTGTTTTCTCCTTTCCCTCAGATCACATCCTTGTACATAGTGAGTGGCTATTGCTATGTAGTTTTAACTCATTGGATATTACCTGGGTATCAACTAAATTCTGCAGTCAACAAAAGAGATTACAATGCCCTATTGGCAATCACAAATATGAGTAAATCCCGTGTTCCTGTAATGTGCCACACAACTACTCATGGACATAACATGGACACCTACTTATAACTCTTTTATGATTTATTTTATGTACACTGGTTTTCAGCCTCCACACATGACTGCGTAAGGCTGTCATATCCCCTGGAATTGGAATTTCAGACATTTTTGAGCTACCTTGTGTGTGCTGGGAAATTAATCCAGAAACTTTGGAAGAACAGGCAGCATTCTTATCCACCTAACAATCTCTCATCTCATACTTCCTAAACTTTTATAATTAATCATGTATATGCTTTCACAATCATAATATATATATATATAACTCAATGTCTTTATTTCAGTGGTGTAAATTCTGCAGGCTTATAAGTTTTGCAACACATCATGAAATTGACCTATGCTGGGTCAACTTTCTTAATGAAATGAAAAAAACTTGAGATCCTTATTCTGTCTCTGAAACGTTTAAGTTCCCAACTCTGGAAGGGTCATTCAAGGTTGAACTGAGAAGGTATCATCTGCCAAAAAGGAGAGCAGCCCTTAAAATGAAACACAGTGACTCACACACACTATAGCTTTATACCTTAAACCTATGAGAAATTACTACTAGATGTTGAAGCCACTTAGATTCTGTGGTGTTTATTTTTGTTATCTCAGACAGATTAATACAAATCAATCAGAAAAACGGAGCAAACAACTTAAGATTGATGAAATTAATGTCACTCCATGACTCATATACACAGTGCCTGTGCTATACTAAATGTCAGAGTTGGAGCACAGTGTAAACTACTTCCATATGTTTTTTGTTACTCATTGAATAAGATTTTTATGGAAAAACTGCTAGAGGTAATTTTTCAGTTGATCATTTTTTCTGTGGTTCAGTGTTTTACTTTGCTTTCTTACTGTTGAGCCAAATATTTGATCAAAAGTGCCTGTAGTGAAAGTTGATTATTTTATATTATATTCTCAGGTAACAGTCAGTCACTAAAGGAAATCATAGCAGGCGCTGAAGGGAAGAATCTGGAGGCAAAATTTGATGTGGAGACCATGATGAAACACTGGCTACAGATTCACTGCAATCTCAAGTTCAGTCACTTTTATATGGCCAACCTCTATGTCCCTAGAAATGGAACTGCCCACAGTGGACTGGGTTTATTTTTTAATATCAATTAGCAATTAATACAATTTCACAATGGTATGGTTCAGGCTGATCTGGTAAAGGCAAATTTTTAACTAAGGTTCCTTCTTCCTCTGAGTGTCACATGGCAATCACATCCAGTATTTGTTGAAACAAGTTAATTTTCTATAAAACAAACAATTTTCTGTAAAATACAAACATAATATTAAAAACAGAAATATGAGTGTGAGTCCTCACTTACTCTGCCATCTTTCTTCACTGTTTCTGTCTTCCATCAGATAACACCTTGGGATGGAGCTCTGTATCCACTTACATTCTAATTTTTGACCACATGCTGTTGTCTTACTTATCTATTAAGTATTATTATGCAATACAGATATCATTTTTTATATAATACACATAAGTTGGAAATCCATTATTGCTTGAATGCAACCAGATACTTGTGTGTAAATACGTATACTTTACTTAATTTTCGAGACATAGCTTCATGTTTTTCCTGGGAAGCAAGAATTTTTCTTCCACTTATTGAAACTTCAAAGGTAATAATAATAGCTATTTGGATTATGTTACTCATCCTCTGGTCAATATTAGTGATAAATGCTGGTTGCTATGCACAAGTGTGATGTCTCTTCAGTGCATATAAAATATGGACAAAGAAAAGAAAGGGAATGGGCATAAACATATTTGACGAAACAATGGCTGGAAATAGCAGAAATATATTTCAATGGTTTGCATTTGTTTTATTATCAGACCCTCCCTATCCTCATTTAATTAATATTTTGATGGATTTAATATAGGTAAAATTTATAGTTTCTTAATTATGATAATCTTATCATAAAATCATATATGTGTTTTAGCATGTATGCTTTTTTATCAACAAATTTATTATTTTTTAAAATTTTTTCTTTTTCTTTTTGGTAAAATAGATTTTTTCCATACAATATAATTTGATTATTATTAATCCTCCCACAACTCCTACCCAATACTCCCCTCCTACCCACCCACCAAAAAGCACATCTTTTCTTCCTCTTTCTTATAAGAATAGGGGTCTGAGACAAAAAGGAGGAAAACAATGATAAAATAAGATAAATTAACAACAAGCAAATCTTAATAGTAGAAATCAAAAAAAAAAAACCAACAAAAAGGGAAAGAGCCAAAGAAAACCTAGTACATATAGACATAGATATGCAGACATTGGCACACACAGAAATAACCTAAAACCACAAAGTCAGAAACAGTAGTATATAAGCAAAAGATCTGTTTGATAAGAAAAGAAAATGAAGGAGAGAGAGAGAGAGAGAGAGAGAGAGAGAGAGAGAGAGAGAGAGAGCAATAATAGACACACACAAAGCTGTAAACATGTCAATGAGTTAGTTCATTTTGTATTTCTACTGCTAGGATTGGGGGTTGGATTCAAGATTAGTTTTGTACCTAGTGAAACTTCTTTAAGGAAAATAAGTTTTCCCTTGTAAGTGGTTATCAAGTGATGATTCCTTCTGGGGTAAAAATTTGGGCTTGTGTCTATTTCTACTTTTAGTGCTGAGAAACATCAAGCCCAGTTCTGAGTAGGCCCTGTGCATAATGCGACAGTTTCTGTGAATTCATATGAGCATCAGTTCTGCTGTGTTTACAAGGTCTTCTTTGTTCAGTGTACTTCACCCCCTCTTTCTCTTACATTCTTTAAGCCTCTGCTTCCACAGTGTTCCCTGAATCCTGAGAAGAGGGATTTGCTGAATATATTCCACTTAGGGCTAAAGTTTCCAAGGTGTTTCAGTCTCTGCACACTATTCAGTTGTGGATCTCTGTGTTTGTTTCCTCCTGCTACAGGAGGAACCTTTTCTAATGGTCCTGAGCAAGACCCTGATCTATGAGTATAGCACAAATCTGGTGTGAGACTCTATAAGTCCTGGACCAGTACCAGGACCAAAATTGATCTTAACCATATTTCATTCCTATCTCTTCACAGATCATTTCCCTGCCTCTTGTAAAGGCCGCAGGGGCTATCTACAGTCCAGGAAGGGACAGTTTTGTTAAATCATCAAACCCAATGAAGAAGACAAGATTAAACCAACAATGATCTACAATATTCATGCACAAAACAAGGCATGGATGATATAAAACTCTCCAGTGATTAAATTTCTGCATGCTCTTTTATGTTTGAGTTATAAAATATTGCCATGGTTATATTTAAATATTGAACATATGTTGCCCAAATTCATACCTACATTTATATGCTTATGTTTCCCATTTCTCATATGGTAAATACATACTTATAATTACTGACATCATGGTATTTGAATAGAGTTTTGCACTATATATGTAAATATAAAAGTAGCCACTTTCCTCGAAGTATAAATCTTTCAATCTATTTGTTAAGCCACTATTTTGCTAAGACATTTAAAATGTCTTAGTGCTCAGTTGCATGATGGATGTTTACATCATGTCCTGATTTTCCACTGGCATTTCACTCCAGTATGGCCTAAACTTAAGTAAATTGATTTAATAAATAAGGAACTAATGACAATCCTGGGATTAAAGTATTTCAGCTAGCCGGGCAGTGGTGGCGCGTGCCTTTAATCCCAGCACTTGGGAGGC
The DNA here is from genome assembly GCA_019843965.1 of Rhynchomys soricoides. Lineage (NCBI taxonomy): Eukaryota > Metazoa > Chordata > Mammalia > Rodentia > Muridae > Rhynchomys > Rhynchomys soricoides. The sequence continues at coordinate 969,494 of JADRCH010000344.1, read as the reverse complement.
AGAGGCAGGTGGATTTCTGAGTTTGAAGCCAGCTTGGTCTACAGAGTGAGTTCCAGGACAGCCAGGGCTACACAAAGAAACCCTGTTTCGAAACACCAAATAAATAAATAAATAAATAAATAAATAAATAAAGTATTTCAGCTATACTTAAACATTTTATTTGGATGAGATTCACCTTTTTTTTCTGTAAAAGTTTTGATAAAAATTCCTAAGTTTCTTACTATACCTATATGAATAAAATTATATTCCTCTTTGTTGGTGGGTAATGATATTTTGAAAGTGAGTAATTTTAAATTATAAAATGTATTTTTTATAACATTCAACCCTCCTTCTGATAGATACTATTTAATACCTGTGTATCCTTGACTCTCAGAATGTATATACTATTTCATTAGATCCTACAACTGCTATATATAAAATCTTCTAAAGGTTTTAATATCATTGTGCTTACTACAAAAGCAAAAATATGATAAATTTATAAAATTTTTATCTCAAACATTATGGAATACGTGTCCCCTGCTTTCTTCCCAGAGGCTGTTATCTACAAGCCTTAGGAGAGAAAGGGAGCAGAGACAGAGAAAAGGGTTTGGATCACCACAAGTATGGATAGAATGACCTTTGGAGACTGGCAGGAAGACAAGCCTACTTCATTGTATCAGGAATAAGATATATAAGGGATTTTTTAGGGTTATGGGTGGAAAGGACTAAGTAGTCATGGCATTAAGTGAACAAGAAGGTCAGCTCAGTTGTAGTATAGCACCTAATTACCATGTGGGCCTGAAGCCAGAGTAGAATGTATATAATGAGTTATTGCAGCCTTGCAGAAAGTTTCACACAAGGTTACTTTTCAGAGAAGGCCAGCCACCTGTGTTCAGAGACCCTATTCAAACAAGAGAGGCAAAGACAGGAAGCTACCATTAGAAAGGAAGTCCCCACTTTGTGTAGAGCTCAGAAAGCCATCTAGTGGTGGGGAACTGCTAGCTTAATAGAAAGGTTCCTCAAAAGTATATTATTGTTTAATGTGAAATCAATTTTAAGCAAACTTTGTAAGCATTAACACATCTTTCACCTTAATCAGTGCTCTTACATACTCTACCAATACATAATAAATACTAATATGAAAATCAGTATAGAATATTGAAGCAAGAGCTAAGCATTGATTATGAAATTCACTGCCATCATTATTATTATTGTTTTGGATTTTGCAATGGTTCCTTTATAAAACAAAGTAATAAAACTTGGAATAGAATGTTACTAAACATGCCATATAGTTCAAAGGGTCTTTCTATTATTTCATTAGAATTCAATATTGACTAAATAAACTGTATTCTATTTGCTTTAAGCATTGAATAGTTAACTCAAGAAATGCTTGCCTTTAATAATAATTTCTGTATATGTATACCATATTTCAGTAGACAGATGTTCTAAATATGAAAGAAATAAAACATAATCTTGAAGCATCATATACTCATCACATTCAGACTTTTCCCATTTCTTCCTAAGGCCTGATATACTACCTAATATATTGCAGTAGCCTTGAAGCTGTGGTCTATAAGAAGGAAGCCTTTCTTGATTATTGAATGAACAGTGCAGTCACTTCAAATCTGAGTTTCCACCTTTTTACTGCTTAAATTTTAACAAATTTTCAGTTCTTGTAGACCTTCTGGTGATTTGAATGAGGATGCCCCATGTAGGCTCACATGTGTGAATCTTCAGTCCTTAGTCAGTGCAATTCTTTTTTTTTCTTTTTAATCTTTTATTTGTGTGTTTATTTATTTATTTTTACACTCCAGATTTTATTCCCCCTCGTTCACCCTCTGACTGTTCCACATCCCATACCTCCTCCTCCCCACACTCCGGTCCCCACAATGATGTCCCTACCACCCACCCAACAAGATTTCTAAACTCCCTGGGGCACCCAATCTCTTGAGGGTTAGGTGCATCTTCTCTGACGAAATCTAGACCTGGCTATTCTCTGCTGTTTATGTGTTGTGACCTCATATCAGCTGGTGTATGCTGCCTGGTTGGTGATCTAGTGTTTGAGAGATCTCCAGGGTCCAGATTAATTAAGACTGCTGGTCCTCCTCCAGGGTTGCCCTCCTCCTCAACTTTTTCTAGCTTTTCTCTAATTCAACCACAGGGATCAGGAGTTCTGCCCATTGGTTGGGTGCAAATATCTGCATCTGACTCTTTCAGCTGCTTGTTGGGTCTTTCAGGGGACAGTTATGATAGATCCCTTTTTGTGAGCCCTCCATAGCCTCAGTAAAAGTGACAGGCCTTGTGACCTCCCCTTGAGCTGGATCCGACTTCGGGCCTGTCTCTGACCCTTCTTTTCCTCAGGCTCATCTCCATTTCCATCCCTGTGGTTCTTTCAGACAGGAACAATTATAGGTCAGAGTTATGAGTGTGGAATCGCAACTCCATTTCTGATTTGATGCCCTGTCTTTCTGCTGGAGGTGGGCTCTATAAGTTCCTTCTCCCTACTGTAGGGCTTTTCATCTAAGGTCTCTCCCTTTGAGTTCTGAGAGTCTCTCACTTCCCAGGTCTCAGGTACACTCTGGAAGGTACTCCAACCTCCAATCTCCTAAGGTTGCCTGTTTCCATTCTTTCTGCTGGGCCTCAATACTTCAGTCCTTTTCCCTCACACAATATCAGATCAGGGTCCCCTCTTCCCCCCTCCCCAGTCTGATTTCTCTCCCAGGTAACCTTCTTCCCTCCCACTTGTGATTGCTTTCTTCTTCCTCTTAAGTGGGACTGAGAAGTCCTCACTTGAGGTCTTCAGCTTGTTGACCTTTATGAGTATTTTGGACTCTATCTTGGGTATTTTGTACTTTTTTTTTGTTTTTTGGCTAATATCCATCTAGTGAGTACATACAGTGCATGTCCTGTTGCGTCTGAGTTATCTCACTCAGGATATTTTCTAGTTTCATCCATTTGCCTGCAAATCTCGGGATGTACTCCTTCTTAATAGCTGGGTAGTATTCCATTGTATATATGAACCACATTTTTTGCATCAGATTAGATGTGGGGCAGTGCTGGAGAAGATATGTCACTTAGGGACAGAGACTTTGAGATTTCCAGGACTAATGCCATTTACATTGTGCCTCTTGCTGACACATATTTGTGGTCAAGATGCAAAATATCAGTTGTTCTTGCCACAATGTCTTTGCTCTATCATCTTGGACTCTACTCCTCTGAAAAGGCAGGCAAATTTAATTGGTTTTTAATAAGTTTCCCTGGCCATGGTGTTTTGCCACAGAAATAGAGAGGTGACTAAGACACTTTAAAAATGTTTCAGACCTTTTCTGACAGTTGAATTTTGCAGGGAATCTCATACTGTGCAATGAGGATGGTTGTAAATAAACGGTTAGTAATTAAACTATTTTAATTTTGGCATTATATATAAGTAATAGTAACATAAGATTTTAAATGTTTTTGTTACTGGTACAAAACTCTTCATGTATTACCATAAGTTATTAAATATTATTATTTAATTATATTTTATGTGACTATGTATATGAGCCAAAGAAGTTGCTCATGTGTGTAGAAGTGTGCATGCAATTGTGCACAGCTGTTCTAGCTTAACTGTCATTTCTCAGAAGCAGTCTTTCTTTGAAACATATTCTCTCATTGCTCTGGAGCTCACTGAATAAGTAGGGCAGATTGGCCAACAAACCTCAACTATCTTTTTGTCTCTGTCTTCTAAAAGGATAGGATTATAAGAAAATGAACAATAACACATGTATCTCTTTACCTGAGTTTTAGACAGACAGATCAGCTCTTCATGCTTACAATGAAAAATATCTATGTTCCTAACTGAAAACTTGATCATGTTTTAATTTATCAATCCAATGTCAATCTCATTTAAATAAATGCACACCACAATTTCAGTAAAAAATTCATGCTTTGTGTACTGTCATTTAACAGATGGATAATGTGTCTCTGAAGCAAACAGATGTATGTTGGTTGATATCGAAAATGGTCACTCTTTCCTGAAAATTGGTTTAAGACAACAGGAATTTAGCTATTTGTTGAAAATGTTATATATAAAAAAAGAATTCAACCAATTTTGGTACAAATATGATGATTTATAATTATATCACTGATGCATTAATGTTTAAAACTCAGGATCTTACAAATACAAGTTTCTCTCTATTCATGTGCAGCTCCACATATATATGTGTGGTCAATCAGTATGCCTGGAGAGCTGTCATATTTGTTTAATTCCTAACCTGCTTTATCCACAGCAGTGAGAAAATAATGAGGATGAGAAGGCACAAGCTCATTCAGTCACTTTGACAGCTCTATGCTTAGAATTCAAGCTTAAAGCTACAACTGCACAAAAAGAGTGAACATGTAAGCTAGATATATGCTTTCATGCACGGCCTAGAATAAGTCCAAGAGAATAATTTTCAGACATATGAACATAATGAATTTCAACACGTAATAGTGTCTGAATAATTTGCATTTTATTACAAAAACTCAGGTATAATCCAAATGATTCATAGTTAATGCCTGCTTTTGTTCTTAAAGCTGGAAAGAACCCAGATGTCCCAGGACAAAAGAATGTTTACAGAAAATGTGGTTCATTTACACAATGGAATACTACTGAGCTATTAAGAACAAGGTATTCCTGAGTTTTGCAGGTAAATGGGTAGAACTAGAAAATATCATCCTGAGTGAGGTAACTCAGACCCAAAAGGACACGCATGGTATGTACTCACTAATAAGTGGATATTAGCCTCCCCCAAAACCTACAGACTACCCAAGATACAGACCACAGAACTCAAAAAAGTCAACAAGCTGAGGGGTCCAAGTGAGGATGCCTCAGTCTCACTTGGGAGAGAGAAGAAAGCAATCACAAGTGGGTTGTGAGGGAGGTTCCTGGGAGGAAAAGTATACAGGTGTGTGTGGGGGAGAGGGGAACATGATATGGTATTGTGGTGAGGGAAAGGGACTGAAGACCTGAGGGCCAGCAGAAAAATGCAAACAGGCAACCTCTGGAGGTAGGAGGTGGTGGGAACCCTCCAGAATGTACCCAAGACCTGGGAAGTGAGAGACTCTCAGAACTCAAAGAGAGGGACCTTAGATGAAAAGCCCTACAGTAGGGAGAAAGAACTTATAGAGCCTACCTCCAGTAGAAAGACAGGGCATCAAATGAGGGAGGGGTTGTCATCCCACAGTCAAAACACTGGCCCATAATTTTTCCTGTCTGAAAGTCTTACAAGGACAGAAATAGAGAGGAGTCTGAGGAAAAGAAGGGCCAGAGACAGGCCTAAAGTTGGAATGAGCTCAAAGGGAGGTCCTAAGGCCTGACACTTTTACGGAGGAGATGGAGTGATCACAAAAAAGGACCGATCATGACTGCCTTCCAAAAGACCTACCAAGCAACTTAAAGAGTAAGGTGCAGATATTTGTACCCAATCAATGTGCAGAAGCTGCTGACAATTCCTGTGGTTGAATTAGGGAAAGGGTGAAAGAAGCTGAGGAGGGTGACCTTGTAGGAGGACCAGGAGTCTCAATTAACTTGGAACCCCTGAGATCTCTCAAACACTGGACCACCAAACAGGCAGCATAGGTTAGCTGATATGAAGCCCCCAACACATATACAGTAGAGGACTGCCAGGATTGTGTTCAATCAGAGATGATGCACCTAACCCTCAAGAGACTGGAGACCTCAGAGAGTTCAGAGGTTAGGAGGGGTGGGGGAGTAGGGACATCCACGTCAAGACAGTGGGGTGGGGAGAAGGTATGGGATGTGGAATAGTCGGAGGGTGGACTGTGGTGGGGTTAAAATCTAGAGCGGAAAAATATTATTAATTAATTAATTAATTAATTAAAAAAATAAATGCCTCTATTCTCTCAGCCTAATCTTCTTTTTTCATGTTCCGATTTCTTCTTTCACTCATCTTTTATCAACTCTCTTCTCCTCCCTTTTTGTAAGGCACAAAGCACAAAAGTGAGACAGGAGATTCCTTTCTGTTCTGAGTTCTATTTGGCTTTATTTGTTTGTGTCACTTAGTATTTTCATCAAAATTATTTTCCACACTGTGCAGTAGAATTTGAAAACCACATTTTATTTCAGCTGGTAATAAAGAAACACTCTTCTCATTCCCAATTGGTTTTATAACTGAGCCATACTTCATATTAACAAGCCAATTTACACTAGGTTGATAGCACATGCCATTGCTGAACAGACTTAGGAGTCCATCTTCTGTATTATTTGAAGTTGCTTTTTTGTCTATATTTTAGTTTTAAATCTAGTAGACGTTGGTTTTGAACTTTTAAAAGTTTTTTATTGGGTAATTTGTCTAAAATTTCTGTGAGGTTCTACTTTTAAAATGTATGTATGCATAAATATATACATATTTAGAAAGACAGTTAATTTGTTCTGCAATAAAGTAACAACTATTCAATTAACACTCTTTTGAAAGATTTTAAAAATATGAAACATATACACTTGTCAAACCTGGTGTTTCATATCTAATATTCCAGCAGTTGATATCTATAAGAGAGTACCATCACTTCTAGGCCAGAATGGGCTAACAACAAGATGAGTTCCAGGCCAGAGTATAAAGGGAGATTCTGTCTCTCCACATGAAGCATCAAAAGCTTTACACATGAAAATAGTTACTTTTTACAGTGATAAATATATATACTCTCATAGGCATAGTTTTACTGCTCTCCTCTTCAACGCTATATTTCACTGTTTGCCTTGTTACAAACGTGCTATTATGAAGATTTAGAAATATTTCATACAGTTGAATGTAAAGAAAATAGTCTATTTTGTAATTTCCATAATACTACTAATTTAAGAACAAATGTATTATGTCTTATGAGAATCTATGCAGAGATTTTTTTGGTCTAATTAGTAATGTGATCAATGGATTCATAAATGTGTCTTATTTGTGAACATAAGAAAACAATTATATTGTACTTGTTTCAGGTTTTGATTTATTTTGAAGTGTATGGAAGTTTTATACAATTTGGAAAAATATTTATATATTTTCTACACTTCCTAAGTTATAATTCATAACATTGTATATATATAATTGGCTGCTACGGAAGGAAAATATAGTCATCTACACTCTACATACTTTCTGTTCTTTACTTAACTTCATAAAATGATGCCAGTCATTTTTTACTGCTTTTGGTTTTGAAAAAAGATACAAGTGCATGCAGAATAATTCTGATTAAATATATTATAATTACTAACAGCACAATAAAAAAATCAAAAGTTGAAAGAAGAGGTGATACAATTTAAACTTGCAGAAAGCAGCTGACATGCCCATGATCTTCCTAATTACAACAGAATGATGTACAGGCCTACTGCTAATTCTAATTTTTATTGAAAGATATAAGAAATGTTAAACTTTTAGGAAAATAGAAAATAAATGAAACATGCTATCAATTCCATGATACCAAGTCTACCTGTTTTGAATTTTAGAACTCTCTTATTTTATTTTTCTTTGTCTAATAAATACTCTTCTTTGTTGTTTTAAAACGTGATGTTGTACATTGCAAGGGTAAGAAAAGGGCTTTCAGCTTACATTGCTCATATGATATGAATGCACATATTCTCTAAACCAGAAAATATGTGTAATAACATACAAGTCAGAACAAATAAAAATGTTCTCCTCATCCAGAGATGCATTACATCTACTAATACATCTCTCTGCATTAACCAAGAAGCTAGGGGACTTTTAAGAGAATTGCTTATTGAGAATATTAATCATTATTATGGGCATGAGAAATACAAGCTATGATGCAGTTCAAAGAACAAATACAAAGTCAGCTTCCTAACTATCCAGAAGCATTTGTTATACATCAGTTGCTAGAGAGATAGTCATAGACATCTTTTGAAAGTTTTACTTTATCCAAGGTGTGCAAGATGAAAGGAAATATTAAATTTAATTTTTCTGACAATTTTAAAGGTTTATTTTTGAAACTATTGTAGAATTACATCAGTTCTCTATTCCCTTTCCTCTCTCCAAATTGTACAATATACACACCTCTTTGATGTACTTCAGATATATAGTCTGTTCTTAAAATATATATATATATTTGTGTATGTGTGTGTGTGTGTGTTTGCGTGTTTGTGTTCCTGAATGCATAGATAGGACAACCTGCTTAGACTGTATAATGTTATTTGTAAGTATCCTTTCAGGGATGATCATTTGGTATTTGATAACCTGTCAGTGTGCCCTTCTCTGAAGAAACCTTTTTCTTCATCCTTACTTACCTATAGTATTGTGTTGTTTTTGTGTGTTTGTTAGTTGGCTGGTTGGTTGGTTGTTAGTGTTGAAGCCTTCTGGGCTTCTCTCTGTACAAGTTCACATGTTTCTTTGCTAAGTGCATGTTAAGGTAGTCACATTTGTGAGAATTTACTGGTGTAGCTTCTTACATTCTTGGGCATGTTCCTTGATCCTCTGGCTCCTATAGTCTTCCAACCACCTCAACAATGATCTCTAAGACTGATTTACAATGTTGTACTTTAAATATATCATTTTGGAGAAGGACTCCATAACTCTAAACTTTAATTGAATGTGTAATATCTTCTATTTGCTGCAAGGAGATATTTCCTTGATGAGATATAAGGACTACACTTATCTTTGCTTATCAGGACAAAGATTTAGAATAATATTAGGGATTATCTTGGTTTAGTAAGCAGGATATATACTCTTCTCCAAGATCCCTGTCATCACTAGGCCTGAATAGTAGGTTAGGTTTATAGTACCAGGTATCATTTCTTTCCTGTTGAAAAGGTCTTCCGTCCAATTATAGAACTGTGAGTTACCAAGGAGTTAAGCATGCTACTACTATAAAATTTCCCAAGAAAGACCCTTTTTACTTTCCTGGTTTCTAAAGTCACCCTAGGCTATGCACTCATATCTGAAAATTTGGAACTATGAGACTCAGATGAGACAGAACATCAAGTCTTTCTTGGCCTTGGTTACTTCATTCAGTATAATCTTCCCTACATAAACTTATTCGACTGAAAATTTCATGATTTCATATTTTATGGCCAAATAGTATTCCATTACGCATATACACCATGTTATCCATTTGACAACTGAAGGATATTTAGGCTGTTTCCATTTCCTAATTATTGTGAAAAAAGTAGCAATAATTTGGCTGAGGAAACACCTGTGGAGTAGGATGTTAAGTCTTATAGGTATGTGCCAAGGAATGCTATAATGGGTCATATTTACCTTTATTTGTTTTATGGTGCTGTATTTACTTTTAGTTCTTTGAGAATTGTTTATACTGATTTTCATGTTGGCTTCGCCAGTTTGCAATTCCAGCAACAGTGATTGAGGGTTTGCTTTCCCCATAGTCCTTGCAAGATTTCTCCTTAGCTGTTCTGTTGATATGACTGGGGTAAGATGACATCTCAAAGTTGTTTTGATTTGCCGCTCCCTAAATGCTAAGGACTATAAACATTTTTTGAGATGTTTATTAGCCTTATTTTATCTCCTTTAAAAAATTCTGTGTTTAGATCCTTGGCCTATTTTTAATGTGTCATTTGGTTTATTTTATTTAAAAATTTTAAAATTACTTTTATTTATTTATTTTTTATAGTCAACTTGTTACCACACTCCAGGTCTGCCCTTCCACAGGTTTTCCTCCTCCCATTCCTCCTCCCCCTGTCTCCAAGAGGATGTTCTGCAACCCCTGCCAGGGCTTGCACTCCATGGGGCCTACAGATTCTCAAGGGTTAGGAGGCATCTTCTTCCACTGACTCCAGACCCTGCAGTACTCTGCTGCATACGTGTCAGGGCCTCTGACCATCTAGTGCATGCTGCTTGGGTGGTGGCTCAGTGAGAGATCTCAGGGAAGAAGAGTTGAGACTGATGCTATTTCTATGGGGTCGCCTTCCTCCTCAACTTCTTCCATCCTTTCCCTAATTCAACCACAGGGGTCCATTGATTGTGTGTAAGTATCTGCATCTGTCTTAGTCAGCTGATTATTAAGCCTCTCGGAAAACAGCCATGCTGGGTAGGCTGCTGTCTGTAAGCATACCATAGCAGTGTTAGGCCTTGGAGACTCCCCTTGAGATGGATCTCAAGTTAGGCCAGTCACTGGACCTCCTTTCCCTCAGACCTCCATTTTTGTCCCTGCAATTCTTTTAGACAGGAACAATTTAGAGTCAGAGTATATATATATATATATATATATATATATATATATATATATACACACTCTCTCTCTCTCTCTCTCTCTCTCTCTCTCTCTCTCTCTCTGTATCTATGTATATGTATATTCTTTTTCATATACATATGAGTTAAATGTCAGATATATAGCTGGCAAGAATTTTGTCCCATCTGTGGGCTTATTTTTTCTTTGATTTATAGTTTCTTTAGCTGCTTTTTAGTTTTATGAATTACCACTTTTCAACTGTTGGCCTTAATTCTTCAGCAAATGAAGTCCTTTTCAGAAAATCTTTTTCAACATCTCTATCATGTTGGTTACTATAGATGTTTTCTTCTAACAATTTCACTGTTTCACATTTAAGTCTATGGTCTATTTGAAGTTGGTTTTTGTGCAAAATGAAGAAAGTGCATTTTATTTCATTCTTCTGTATGTGGATATTTAGTTTTCCCCTCACCATTTGTTAAAGATTCTATAATTTCTCCAGTGTGTATTATTTCTTTTCATAGATCTTTTTCCAAAACGGAAGAAAAGGTTTTAAAGTGTGACTTATTTTAAACAACAGCAAGCTAATGTTAAACAATAACATGTCTTTAGCATAAAACTGTACTCATAATCTTAAGTGCTGCTATATCGTTGTATGTGTGTATCATCTGCCATTGCTGTTTAAATTAATTTTATGTTCTATCTTATACAGATAATAGTCCTCATAATTTATTTAATTAAATTTATTATAGTAAGAACCACAAATTCTCTATGGAAAAAAAAACTAATAAATATTAGCAGGTATATAACTCAAAAATCAATTTCAGTCCTCTATTGTCATTGATAAAATATAGAATTATCTGATATTGGTATTGAATAATTGTGTTTAATTAATGTAATTAACATATTTTACATAATATGCATATGTAGTTTATTTCCATTTACGTGTGTGTGTGTGTTTGTGTTTGTGTGTTGGGGGTTGTATATTCTTTTCAAGTGTTAACCAGAATCTATCTCATAGTACATATGTGTATGCTATAAATACAGTTTATTAAGGTTTCATTTCTTAGAAAAATATTCAATGTTTTTATTTAGTATCTGGATATTTTATATGGATCACTTATGGCTTTATGACTTTAGTCATATTAAGTGAAATGCTTTCATCACTCAGAATAGTTTGCTTTTATAAAGATCAATGTTATTTATGTTTTGACTATATACATAAAGATTAATAAATTGTTTTAAATGTATAATAATTAGGAATATATTTAAATGACTGTAATTTTATAACAGCTTCCAACATCAAATTGTTTAAAATATATCTAATGTCAATTTTACTTACTAATAATTTTATAAATATATATGAGTAGGAAGAACCATGAGCTTACTATGAAAATGACTTTGATTTAGCTTTTAGAATAATATTCTTCAGTTGGTACTGTGAAAATAGCATTTCCTTTGCTTTTACTATCTCAGTAAATACATTGCCAGTGCATTATTTTGATCTCTGCTGTCTTGATTCTTCTCTATTGCTGAGGTTAATTCCCTGTGAGCAACTAAAATTTTTATTTTTATTTTTTAGTTTTCCTTCTTCTTGCATGTTTCAATGATAACACAATGAATAATTTCTTTGAACTCTAGATAATGGAGGTGGGGGTGAGATATGAAGAGTGGTGGGAGGAGAAACTGTTGTCAGGCTGTATTGTATGAGAGAATAATTTATTTTAAAAAAAATTACACACACACACACACACACACACACACCACACATATATATAATAACACAGTTATGTCACTTTTCCCTTCTTGTTCATCCCTCCAGAACTTCCCAAGACCCCTCCCTACAATTCTTCCCATTCTCCCTCACTCCTTCATTTTGATTTAAATGTTATACATATGTAGATTATACAAAAATATATAAATACAATATTTTGAGTCTGATATTTGATTGCTATTGTTTGGGTGTATGCGATTTCAGGAATGACTACTTTGTGTAGGAGAATCAATAAGAATCTTAATCTTCAGAGGCACAGATTCTCCTTTTCTTAGCCATCATTAGCTGCTTGGAGTTGTTTATGGATGGTACCATGTGAGATCTGCCCTCATTTCATTATGTTTATTGATGCTGCCATTCTTCTAGTCTTGTTTAGGCAGCCATTTGTATGTAAAGATAAAATTTAGAATATCGTAAGGAACTATGTTGATGTAGCAAACTGATAGTGACCTCAACAGCCGTAGGAAGTTGACAAGTATCTGGTATGATTTACCTCCTGCTTAATAAATCTTAAGTGCAATTAGACAGCTGTTGATAATGACCAATATTTTAGCACAACTTATTACATATTTATGGATATCCTGACATGTTGGTCATGATTGTAGTTCACAGGGGTTAAAGCTGTACAGAAGTATTAATGGTTTCCTTCCCTTGGGAAATTAAATGGAATTTTTTGGTTCCATAGAAGCTATACCATCTGAAAAAGCTTTTCAGATAACATCCATTTTGACTAATGTGAGTCCCGTGTCCAGCATGAATCATAATTTTAGATAAATATAAAAAAATAAGGTTCCTTGATAATCTTAGTGCTATTTGTGCTACTCCCTTATTCGCTTTATGTATTGACCGTTATACACTATCCACAGTTGCTTATTTTTTTATTACTGTATTCTTTGAAAATCAAGATCAGGCAATTACTGTAATAATTTCCTGGAAATAAGTCTGCCATGACCACCTTACTTTTTGTTCTTAATACTGTTCAATCTGTTTTGGAAGTTCTAGACAATTGTTTAGACATACTTGATTCCATTGTTTGTTTAACTATTGAAGTTTGATTAGAACTCACCTTTAAAACTTAACACCATAATCGCCCCCAAAAAATCTGTGTGTGTTTATGTTCATATGTCTACTACCTTTTTACGTGAGGAAACTTATTTCATGCCTTTGTTGAACAGAAAGGGAAATTACAGAGATTTGGTGACAAAGTGACTATAAGTAATATGGTTAAAAATGATAATAATTATTCTAATGTAGTTCAATATTTGTTAATTTTATGTACTTTTGTTGTCAAATAAAATTTGAAAATATGAACATGCTGAGAGAAGAGATCATTTAGAGGTGTAATTGAACTGATATTTCTAAGAGATCCACAAGTTAATTAAATGAGTAACTCGTTTAATTTATATTCTATTATAGTAATCAGGCGCTAGTTAACACCAACTGTGTAGCAACCTGGATGCAGTGTCAGAATACCAAAGAGGTGGTTAGATGGCATTACAAGGAGGGAAACTAAATAAATTTTTATAAATAAATGCAACTTGGCTATTCTCAACAGATATGATGTCAATAATCACTGCACATTTTGAGGGTATTAGCTTCTAAAATGAGGAACACACATTTTTATTGAGAACAAATGCTAACATAGGTCAGGGTACTGGTGTGCTTGACTAAGTTGATGAATATTAATGAGGAACATCAAACGTCTTGGTCAGAGTTTCTATTCCTGCACAAATATCATGACCAAGAAGCAAGCTGGTGAGGAAACGGTTTATTTAGCTTATATTTCCATGTTGCTATTTATCACCAAAGGAAGTCAGGACTGGAACTCAAGCAGGTCAGGAAGCAGGAGCTGATGCAGAGGCCATGGAGAGATGTTACTTACTGGCTTGCTTCTCCTGGCTTGCTCAGCTTCCTCTCAGCTTGCTTACTCTTGAACCCAAGACTACCAGCACACAGATGGTAGCACCCACAAGGGGCCCTCCTCCCTTGATCACTAATTGAGAAAATGCTTTACAACTGAATCCCATGGAGGCATTTCCTCAACTGAAGCTCCTTCTTTGTGATAACTACAGCTTGTGTCAAGTTAACACACAAACCAGCCAGTACAATCAAATAAATTATTTCAGAACAATGTAACACTTTCTTCAGTACAATCCTGCAGTGAGCTAAGTTCTAGAAAATAATATTTGCAAATATTACACTAATCTATTTCATTTACCTCACTTCTTGTTGGGGTAATCTTGAGTACTGTGCAAAGTGTGTCTTTGTATCATTTGAATGTTGATTTCTGTACCAGCAGATGGCTGAGTAATGTCTGGACTTTGGAATTATTATTAGAGTCATTATAGTTGGTAAACATCACCTTCTGATTGGTTGGATTAAGGTCTGGTGGCCTATAACAGGGCAGGAGAGAAAAGGCACTCAGGGAACTCTGGGAAAGAATCAGATGTGGGAGATTTGCCAGCCAGATATAGAAGAAGGAGCAATTCCCAGGTCTGAACAAGAGATAACCAGACACATGGCAGAATAAACGGGTTAATTAAGTTTTATGAGCTACTTGGGAGCATGAATAAGTTATAGTTCTTAAGCGTTCATAAATAAATATGTCTCTCTGTCATTATTGGAAGCTTGTGGGTCAAGACAGCCTGACATTAATTCTGACTTGGCCATGATCATGATCTCTTTTGTGACTTGATTTTCCTATCTTCAACAGTTTGAGACTGAAGGGATGGCTTGGCAGTTAAGAAAACCTTTTGTGATTCTAAAGGACATGTGTTCAATTCCCAGCACCCATATATCAGCTCACAGCTCTCTATATTCCTACTTACAAAAGATCCAACACCCTCTTCTGGACTTTGCAGGCACCAGAGAAGTAAATGACACTCTGATGTACATATAGGCAAAATGCCCATACACATAAAATAGAATAGAAAATACTTGTTGGAACTTTTAAATCATAAGAGAACCTCAGCCTCTTATTCTATGAATAATATAAAAATTATAACTATAGTAGAGTAAAATTTAACATTTAGGTAGTTGTTTTTCCCATAAAACTAAAATAACAAAACACCCCTGGATTCATCACCTTTAATTTACACTATTAAAGTAGAATTCCCAAAGTTAAACTTTTTAATATGATTGTCAAAATGATGCTAAATCATAGAATAGACACAAATGCATCTAAAACTCCCTGAAAAGAATGCACGTAAATTTCAAAACAGCTAGCATCTTAGAAAGTAAATACCTAAAATACGATTGCAATTAGGCAATGATAAACTTAATACTGATCTAAATTGATTTTCTGATGTGAAGATGGCCATTTATATGAGAATTAGTCAAAACTATCAACAAAAACCATAACCAAAATAAGCAGAAGTAAATTAAAATATTGGTTAAAGGTTAATTTGTTGATTTCTGATGCTGGGGTATAGTTAAGTGACAGAGCACTTGTCTGATTTGCAAAAACTCTTGATTTTACTCTTAGCATATCACACAATAACATACAAAAGACCATACATAAATATATTAATTTTACAATTTTAAGCATTATTTAAATTTGAGTTATTAGATTAATATTTAAAATTATTTTATATATAAATTGATATAGTATATCAATAAAACCAGATTATATTGACAATGCCAAACCCATTCTTTGTTTATACTTTCAGCTTTCCTTCTATCAAATTCTTATAATTAACCTAATCTGTTGCAATTTTTGAAAGTTTATCACACTAATTGATCTTAATTCTGAAACTGATTGATTTTAGCAGTGCCTAGGAATTTAGTAAGGCACATACAAGTGTGCTTGTGTTACTAAGAGTGCTTCATTGGGACTCTGAACTGTACAATGGATTAATTCTTTGATGGACAAATAACATGTTAGGATTGATAAGTGTTAAGATATTGGTAAAATGTTAAGGCATAGGACACTCTTACCTGGTTAGCCTGCCATTACAAGAAAATTTTCTCATATGTTTCTGCTGTTACTAGGAAGCTTTCTTGTTTCCACGTTGATTGACATATTCTGTTATATTCTGTGTCCTTGGAAACCAACCACAATGGAAGTCAGTAAAAACTGAAATAGAAAACAAAAACCAAACAAACAAATAAAAATCTAGCCTGTCCCTTAAATTGTTCCTCTAGTGTTTCAGTCAATGAAATAAAAGACTAACTAACAAACTAACTAAGGGCTGGAGATATGATTCTGTGGTTAAGATTTCATGTTGCTCTTGCACAGGACTAGAGTTTGTTTCAGAATACCCATGTCAAAGAAATCACAAATGCCTATAATGCCAGATGCACACTCTTCTCATTTCTGTTTGCACTACAACATGTATGTGTACAAACATGCATATAAACACAGAAATAAATATAGTTCCACTTACCTTCATAATTGAGAAATACCTGAAAATGTACATTTTAGTGATTAAACAGAGTTATTGTTTTGCTATGTTTGTACTTTGACTTCACAAATCTTATCTAATGTGAGAATTTGTGAAATAAAACCTTTCAACTAACAATGAGTATTTAGAAACAGAAAACACTTGTTGTCATTATCACATTAACTCAGTACCAGTGGTTACATTTCATTCATTAAGTTAAAAAGTTTACTAATGCTTGGACCACTGAAAACTATTTAGCAGAAAGAATTTCTATATTTTGTAGAAAATATGACATGGAATAAAAATATATGCAAATTGTGATGGCTATTCTAGGTTGTCAACTTGACTACATATGCAATTAACTAAAGCACAAGCAGCTAGGGACAATAAGAGAAGTGAACACAGAGCCTCAACCTTGCAGTCCCTGCTAGGCCATTTCAGGTGTTTCATGGGCAACTTCCTGTTATTGCCCCCTAAAAATGGAACCAGGTCATAAGGGGCATTGCCATGGTTGTCATCCTCAACGTGGCTCACCCCCTAGCTATGGATCATGGCCCTCTTTTGGGAACAAGCCACCATGCAGGACACTGGATTCATACCTGTGGCCAGGGAACAGTGTGTATTCCTCTGGTTCACTTTACTGAGCAATTGGAAGAAAATGGGACCCAGGATGAGAGTCTTTGTGGATTCCCCAGTGGTGGACTGGCCTACACCAAAATCGCCCTTTCCTTACAAATGTGCTCCTGGAGGCCATAGTCTGTTCTCAAAACATATATATATATATATATATATATATATATATATATATATATATATA